>JARIHP010000049.1:0-442212 GCA_029282125.1 Mycena amicta
ATCTGTTCAGGACGACTTTTCGACCCACCCACCTCATCCCTGGATTCTGACATTTACAGAACAATGTCAAGCCATAGATAGTATTGTTTTGATATTTTAATCTACGTAGACAGTTGCAGCAGGTCGGTGGGGCATCCTTGCTCCACCGGCCTGCACCCAGGAGCGGTTGTCCTCGTGTTGACGCCGACTTCCTCCCCCGCAAGTTTAATGTAACTGTCTGCTCTTGGGGATTCAGCTCCCCTTTGTCCCGTGTGATCCACGAACGCTGAATGCAGGAACACAGAGGGAACCTGTTCGATCCAGGTATCAGCCACTCGAATTTCTCGCGGTGCCTCTTTTTTCTTCTTCTTCTTCTTCGTCTTCTTCCCCTCACCTCCCTACCAACAACCATTCGACAGCACTGCACAATTTCCACCAGCAAATCGATATAACCACCCCCCTAAAACAACGTAATAAAATTACTTGGGAAAATATGTCTACCCGGGATCCTCCTCGCCTCGTCCAACAACTCCCCGCTCCACCACCCGTCGTCCGGCGTCGCTTTGACCGCGATGATATCCCCCGCCTCGAAATCAAACTCCTCGTCGATGGTCGCGGTGTAATCGTATAGGGCTTGCACTGCAGTACAAGTCAGTTAGTTCAAGGAGGGAACAGCGAAAAAATCGGACACACCGAAGAATAATATCCGATCTGGATCCACCTCCGCGTACCCTCCTCCCTGCCCCTGAGTTGGAAGTGGTGGCGGTTGCGGCGCAGGCGTCTGCGAACGCGTACCGCCTGGTTGTTGTGGGAGCGGCCCGGATACACGTCGTAGGGACAGTTGGCTGGATTTCCGTCTTGCATCTTGTGTGAACGTCGTCGGAGGACTCGAAGAAACAGGCATAGGCGGAGGCGGCGGCGGGGGCACGGTCACGGGCACGGTCTCTGGCTTGTGTCTCGCGATACCATTCGGCTGAGCGTTCCCGTTAATCGCGACGTTGACGCTCGGAGTACTGTCCTTCCTCGTGCGTGGCGCGCCAGGGTTGGTCGGCGGTGTATCCCGTGAATTGCGTTGTTTTGGCAGCATTTCTTCTTGCGGCGGCGGCGGAGGGCGATTCGAAATACGTGCGAATCGGGCGGGGCGAGCGCTGGTGGCACTACCGTTCGTCTTCGCGTTTGCGTTAGAGGGGAATGGGACCCAGCTGGGCGGCTCTGGGATCGCGTTCCCGGTTCCATATTCCTCCACGAAGGCTTCGATATCCTGATATGCGTCGACTTGGTCCAGGGCAACCCGGATTCGCTCGCACGACTGAGAGAGAAGTATCAGCATCACGACGAGAAATAGAACGCGGGAGATATAACAAACGCACCTGGTCATCCGACACACAGAGCGTCGACACCGCGTTGGCGTACCCCCATACCACGTCCTTGACGAAATCCATCCGCTCCTCCTCCACATCCTGGCTGATATCACAAAACTCCTTCCAATCCTCCTGCCAGCGCACCGTCGCCTCCCGAATGGCATTCACCGCAATCGACAGCTCCCGCTCGTTCGACTCGACCGTCTCGCGCGACTTGCGGATCTTCATCTGCAGCCGCTCGACGTCCTTCCCGGGTCGGTTCGGGGTGTTCACGGACATCTGCTGCGTGTATGACGCCAGCCGCAGGCAGTTGCTTTCGTACTTCTCTCGTGCCTTGCTAACCGCCGCCTCGGCACTGCTCTTCGTCTTGAATCGCGCCTCGAGGGGAGTGAGCATAACTGCCTCGTCGGCATTTTGTTTCTCGACTCGGACTCGTTCGTTCGTCGGCGTTTGCAGCTCGTTCCGCACCAGGCTGGCGAATTGCAGGTGGGCGGTGCCCTGTACCTCCGTCTCGAATATGAGTGTATCGAGCGCACTCCGGAGGTCACTGACGGACGGCGTTAGTACGACTCGAAAGATTTGTCCAGAGCACACAACGCACCCAGTTTCCTCCTTCCCAACAACCATCTTCGCTAAACCCAACAGCCGCTTCGCGTACTCCTCCTCGATGGCCGCCCTACCACGTGTAAGCTTGCCGAAACTGGCGCTAACGTGTACTCACCGCTCCTTCCAAAAACCCTCCAACTCCCTCATGGACTGCATGCTCCCGCGTATCCGTGCAAACAGGACGTTCACCCCGGCATCCCCGACGCCCCAGAAACAGTTACACCAGTCGCGCGATGGGCTCCCGTTGTATGGGTCGATGTCGGGCGACTTGGCGGGTGCGTAGCGCGCTATGGTCGGGGACTCGGCTCGTTGAGTCGAAGACGACGGCGACGAGGAAGAGAGAGAAGGCATTTCCGGGCTGCGAGCCCTGGGGCGGGAGGATGGTGGTAGGTCGCTTCAGTTGTGAGAAGTGAGTGTGAATCCTGTCATGACTGATGACCGCGCGAGCAATTTAGTAGAACGTAGCAATTTGATGCGAGATACCCGAATGTGGCGGACGGATTTATGTAGCCTGCCACGGCATGAAGGATGGCGGAGATGATCCATACAATTAACCGCGGGCTTCTTACTGAGTGAATTTCCAGTGGAACAATACGCACCTTAGACTCAAAGAGAGCGCAAAAATATCACAAGTTCTTCCGAGTCTCGGCAGTAGATCTAGAATCCCCATCCTGATATGACCGGGACGAAGAAGGCTGATGATCTGCGGGTGTGGTGAAGGGCTAGGCTACGGTCCCACGTTCCGTGTCTCCGGCTTTCGAAGGTCAAACACGGCGATGCAAAACATTTACCACGTTCATTTTCAAAAGCTGTTTAACACCGCTCTGACTCTGAGTGGTAGAACAGTTCTTTTTCGATGAATAATTAAGTACCAGGGTTGAGAGAAGAACAGTCGAGCGGAATACCAGCTCCGGATTGGTTCACGGAAAGTTGGTCGTAGTGGTTTCGCGCAAGGAAGATAATATAGGGACATGGCAGCATAGGTGTGTGTAACCAACCCCCTTGGGCCCGCTAGTAATAGTCTAGCAAGGCTCGTAACCAAGTCATAAGCACTCTACGTATCCACATCCAGAGTCTGAGGTCAAACACGGCGATGATGCTCGCAGAGAGACCATTCATCACGTTCCAAAAGCTGTTAACACCGCTCTGACTCTGCGCTCTGAGCTGTTCTTTTTCGATGGATAATTGGCGCTGGTATCGAAGCAGAAGCACTATACAGTAACCGTGGATTTTGAGGTAACGAGGCGAGCTCGACGGGGAACTCGGCGACTCGACAGGGAGACGATGAGCGCTAATCTGTCAGTTCACGGGTGGAGACGGCGAGCGAGAGAAGATACAGTCGAGCGGAATAACAGCTACGGTGGTCGTACGATAAACCCAATAAGGTGGTAGTAGTTTTGCGCAAGAAAGAGCTAATGTGACCATACGCATTGCCCGCTACGAATAGTCCAAGTTATCAAGGCCCGTCTGTAACCAAGTCACAAATACTCTACGCATCCCGAGCCACAGTCCATCCTAACCCCTCACGACGGGAAAGTCCCAGGGTAAACAACGTCTGCTTGCTCTTTCCCTTGCCCTTCTTCGAGTTCCCACCCGCTCCTACTCCCACTCCCGCTCCCGCTCCCGCTCCCACACCAACAACAGGATCATCATCATCCCGCTCCCCAGCAGCAACAGCACCGCCGCCAACGGGGGTACTACTCGTCCCCGTCCCCGACAGATACGGCCTTCGCGAGTGCCAGGTCCGACGACAGACTAACCCCGTAGATGCAGCACCGGCACCATCCGCGTCCCACACGATAACGACAGTATCGGATTCGGCCGTATTTCGAGCGGCTTATCATCCGTCCTGTCATATGGCGACAGCGCAACGACTCTGTATGTCGGGATGCTGGGCGAGGAGAGATGGAGGCGGAGGGCGTCAAGGGTGGAGGATAGGTCGTTACAGAGACTAGGCGGGTCGCTGGTGACGCTGCGCGGGTCGACGTAGGCCGGAGATAGTGAACGCCATGGACGGGCTATGCGGAGGGCAGCGTCTCGTAGGACTCGGGAATGCGACGGTGGAATGGCGGGGCGGATGTGCGAATGTGAGAGCGAGAGAGTGTCGGCAGGAAGGAATGTACTTGGGAGAGCATGAGCTACGAAGAATGGAATGGGCGAGAGACAACGCACCAGATGACTAGGCCATCGTTCTGGTCCTGCCAAACGCGACCTCGAGAGCTCCTGCAACTGACGCCGCGCAGCGAGGAAAGGACGAGACGAAAGCGGGACAGAGCAACGTCGTACATGACGACCACGATGTGGACCTCGAGGTCCTCCATATCACAGAGAAACGCCAGGCGAGAATGAGGGGCGATGTATCCCTCAGGCGATGGACAGTCGCCGGCGCCGTCGAGCCCGACCACTCCGCGTTAACCAGCCCGGCGCCAGGCGATGGACGTATTCGCCGCTCGATTGGCGGCAGGACTACGCGAGTGGAGCTCGATATCACCACCTCCCGGGGTAGATTGGTGCTGAGACGGGACGGACGCCGACCGCATCGAATACTGCGAGAATGAGGATGTCGTGGCCGTCGACTGTGAGGAGGACGACGACGAGGCAAATCGTTTGTGGGGCTGCGTCGCAAATGCGTCGACGGGGAAGGAGAAGATGGATTGCGGGTATTGGACCGCGGGCGCAGAGATGGTGGATGGGTCTGCTGCGTACATGCACGACAGGCCAGGTATTGCGAACGGGGTAGGGCAGCAGAATGCGATGCGAATGTGCGCGGGAGGAAAGGGTGGAAACGCCCGCAAAGGATGTAGAGGTGTGTTGGTGCCGGTCGAGACTCGGAAGGGTAAGCGGAAGGGGTACGCTGGTGCCCATGCGAGCCAGTGTCTCCTCTTGCGGAACGTAAATGTCGCTCGCGAGACCATGTACCGTCGGTCGACGCGATGACGTGGCACCTTCTATCGGTCGTCTGCTCGCCGTGGTAGTCGGACGAGAGGAAATACGGAGTCCAGGGGAGTGCGAGGCTCATAGGCCAGGAGTTTGTGAGTGATGGTGGGAAGGGGAAGACGGGGTGTGCCGGGATATAGGCGATTCGTTTGGGCATTCGAAGCTTGCGAGACGGCGGACACTGCTGACGATGGGCAGATGGTCGAAGAGAGAGACGTAGCAGACGTACCAGTGAGAGTCTGTACCCTTGCTTTGCAGATATTCGGACTCTTGCCCTCGTCATTCATATCCGCCCGAGAACCCGTGTCGCCGTCTATGAGTGCGAAACCCTCCGTAGGAACGAGAAGCCGAGCCCAGTGTATCAGGAGGCAGACGCTCAACGTTGCTCTTCCGTCGACGACGACGTTGCTGCAAGAATTGAGTCAGACTGTGCCGACGGTGCTTGTGTAGGCGGAAACGCACGGGACGATGGGCTCGATGGCCAGACCTTGGAAGGAGGAGTTATTGGAGCCGGGCGGAGCACTGAGAAGCTTGCGAAGGACCATCGGGCAAAGCTAGAGGGCGCGGTGAGGAGAGGGATTCGAGGAGAAGAAGACACGCACTCAGTCATTCAATAGGCATGGACTGGGAGGGCTCCAGACATGCCCAAGTCTCTATTCTCGGCCCGAGCAACGTCCCAAGCACTGTAAAAGGCTCAGAGCCTGATCGTCTGAACTCCAGCGCACGTACCACGCACTCCACTCGCACCATCCCATGTCCAAATCGCTTATGGTTCCGCTCCCGGCAAGTGGGTTTCGAGAGGGTCTTTGAAGCTGCGTTATCCATTGTGGACGTGGGAGGCGGGCTGGCCGTTGTTTTCCGCGGCAAGGCGGATGTGTGTCGTGGTGGTTAAGAGCAAGAGCGATCACACAATGTCACGCACTTGCTCTTGCTTTCCGCCAATATCAGCCGCCGTTTCCGCTCTCTCTCTGCCGCTGCTCTTGACCAAGCGGACCGCTCTAGTAACCACCTGTTGCGGAGGGTTCTTTGAATGCAGTCGCTTTTCTCTCCGCCGGGCGCCCTGGGCTAGGACGAGACGCAACGCGCTCGGAGACTCGGAGACTCGGAGACTCGGAGACTCGGAGACTCGGAGACTCGGAGACTCGGAGACTCGGAGACTCGGAGTTTTCTCTCAGCGGTTGGTACGCCAACCATATCATCCCAAATCCAATCCGCCTGCGCATTCTTCCAGGTGGGTAATGTGGGCGGGAAACATACCGAGCGACGCGGGACACGCTGAGGTACCTCGATGCCCACGTCTCGCCTGGTACTTATAGCTCTTGGATTTCCATTTAAAACAGTACTGCCGCCGCCGACGTATTGCGCTCGCGAACCGGACCCCCCGCAATAACACAAACGCGTGCTAAACCTCACCTGCAATGAACGCGATGGAGGGGAGCTGTGAGTAGTTTTTCCTTCGGATCGCGGTCCTTCTGGTACGTCTCTCGCTCCTGCTCTGAGTCGTTCTGCGGAGACTCACGAGTTAGATTAGCGCGATCCGCCAATCCACGAAAGCTGGCGAAAGGACGCTTCGGACAGGTTCTGCCACCGATTTAGGGCTCTTGAGCTCTGTCATGCAGGTGTGTACGCGCTTTTGACTCAAAAAAACTCACCCATATTCGCACAGAGTCTACTCGCAGCCACGCCGCCCTTACTTGCCCGCCTCCGAAGCTGCCAAGCTCCAGTCCCGAGATCCCTACGTCACTCCTCCTCGGCGCGACCAGTACCTCTCCAGTTTCACGCTCAAAGTCACTCGCGGCGACGGACTCGGCGTCACGCCATCTTCAAGTCGTACTAGTATTCGTCGCGGCCTCAATCTATCCCTGGCGTAATTGTGCTACACACTCGCCATGGTCTGGCGCCTGCGCCGGTCGGCGTCGGAGCCGGAGGGGAACAAATGGTGAGCCTCCCCGCGCTCCTCTCTGCCCTTGTTTCCGACACTCCGCTAATGACCGTAGTTCTCAATCGTGGTTCCCGTCCGTGCTACTCCCTCCGCATTATGCTTTCCCAGTGTCACGAATTTCTCTGCCCCGACTGCCTCTGCATCGACTCGAATGACTGGAAAGTCTTTCCAGCGTTTTTCGTATACTGCGACAGCCCGCGAGAGGGAAATGGGACGATGTCTAGCAAGGTGAGCGTGTATTGCCTCTCCTTTTCCGTCTCTTCGTTAAGCTCTTGTCCTTTCAGACACCTCCAGGAGGCGCAGCTTCTCCGCGTAGTCGGTGCGTTCTGCCTTTTTGTCTTTGACATCCCAGTCTTATCCACTATTTCAGATGCGTCCCTTGCCATCGTCAGATGAATATCTGCATGTGGACCGATTCCTCTGTCGGTATCCACTGTCGGTTTCAGTATCCGTGTTATCAAGAAAAGTGCGTAATCCCGTCGCCTTCGTGTCCCAGCTAATCACGACCGCAGCTGCTTCTCCGACGACACATCCTTCATCCGTCCTGGACGATTCATCCCGCCGAAGCTGCCCTACCACGTCGATCTGGACTCGAGCAACTCCAACCACGGGCGGCGTCTTGACTTGTTGATGCGGACGTCCGTGCTACATCTACCTCGCACTAGCGACACAACCTGACCTCAAGCGGGTGAGAACTCTCGCTTCCGCTTCTATTTCGTCTATTTACCAGCGCTTCAGATACTTCCTCCAGTCCCTCGCATGTTCGGTGAATCGCCCCCGTCGTCTCCCGGAACCGCTTCGTCGCTTTATACCTCCTTCTCTCCCGAATGTCCGACTACCACACCCACTCAACGCCAAATCCTTCCCTTTCGTCATCCTCGCTGAGGCAGCCCATTCCGGCCCACATTTGCCTCTGGGTCTCCCGATCCGAGGTTACCGCAGCTGGAGCATATGTTCATCGTCGTGAGAGACACCGCGTATGCCAACGCCTCTGTGTGCGCGGTATGGACGATCCGCGACCGTTGGCGCTTATGAGGCAGTCGTCCATTCACCCACTCGAAAACCCGCATGCGGCATCTACATCCATCCTGGGCCTTCGTCGTCATATCGTGGCCATTCGCGGGAAACGTACCGAGCGACGCGGAACACGATGAGGTAAAGCAAGCTTGGTAGAGCTATTGGAGCTTGCCGTTGGCTGCCCACGCCGGCGTCTCGCCTTCACTCCTTCTGTATACCGCTCAGATTTCCATTCAAAACAGCACTGTCGACGTATTGCACTCGTCTCGTCCCGCAGAACCGGACCGCGCTCCCGCAAATAACCCAAACGATCGAGTTTGGTGTATCAAAACTACATTATTTCCTAATCCTCATGATCACGAAGGGAACGTCCCCAGGGTAAACAACGTCTGCTTGGTCTTCCCCTTGCCCTTGCCCTTGCCCTTCTTCAGGTTCCCTCCCGCTTCAACTCCCGCTCCCGCTCCAACAACAGGATCATCATTCCGCGTCCCAACACCGGGACTCGTCCCCGACCCCGACCCCGACCCAGCACCAGCACTACCCCAAGCAACCCCTTGCCTATTGACACCACTCCCACTCCCACTCCCCCGCCCCAAGATATTCTGCAACGACTCATTCCCCTTGACCTCCACCACGGCCACCCCCGTCTTCTGCCTTGTCGTCGTCGGGAGCTCTGGGAACACCAGCGCGTTCGACGGTGGTGGGCCGACCTTCCATCCGCTAGCAACGGTCGACAGCTTATGCTTCGGCGCGGCCTTGCATCCTCCTCCACTAGTAACGGTCTTCGAGCGAGGGACGACGACGGCTTTGGCTGGGGGAGCGCTGGGCGGTACGAATGACGAGGACGCAGCGAACCCCGTAGGAGCCACTGGCCGTCCAGACGACCACGGGGTATTCCGTTGTCCTCCACCGGCCGCCACCGCCGCCGGTCGTGCTCCAGATCCAGAGCCAGAGCCCAACGCAGGGAACCGCTCGGCCGTCGCAGCCTGAGCTACACGATCCCACACAGCGCCCCGACTGGTGGTAGCGTGCTTCGCAGTCAACACCCTCCCGCTTGGGATCGTCACACTAACCACCACGAGGTCGGGGAACTGCAACTGCTGTCTCTGCGCGACCTCAAAATCCCGCCAGGCATCCAATACAGCCTCGCGCTGTTCCCCTTCTCCTTCCGCGTCGTCGAATAAGTCGACAAGGGCGTTGACGACGCTCGCCGCGGCGTCCATGCGCGAGTCGACGATGGTGTAGAGCGTCGAGATGAGGTCGCGCGCGGACGACTCGGAGCCGCGGAAGGACCGGATGGCGGCATTGGCGGCGGGGACGGCGGTGGTGGGGTTGGGTGCGAGGGAGGCGAGGCGGGAGAGGAATGTCGAGTGACGGCTGGATATGAAGGTTAGCGGATGAAAGAGAATGAATGAAAAACGTACTCGGCGATTGCAGGGTTCACGTCGGGAGGCGAAGGTGTTGGCGTCGGAGTCGGAGCGGGAGATGACTCCCCTTCGACAGTCAACTGAGCACCAAACCCTTCTCGTCGACGACGCGGAGCTTCCTCCCGGTCTCTATCCCTCGCACGTTCTCGTTCCCTCCCTCTCCCTCTCCCCCGTCCATGTCCTCCTCCCGTATCCCACACAGCCTCTATCCTTCTCGCGTCCCTCAATTCTCCCTTCCCAAGCTCCCCGCCATGGTCTTCGACCGCATGCGCCTTGAGGTCCAGCGCGCTTCCGTATACGACGAATTTGCGGGCAAGGCAGGTCAGATGCGGGCAGGGAAAGTGGTCTCGCGTAAAGTGGGTTTCCTTCAAAGCTCATTAGTCGACAGTTAACAAGAGACAGAGGAGACGAACGCACCAAAGCAGCGTAGTCCATGAAATACTGATCCCTCACATCGTTCCGCTTGCATACAAAGCACTCTTCGTGCGTCTCCCGCATGTGGCGATACATCTCGTCGTCCCCGAAGAAACACTCGCGACAAAACTGGCACAGCGGATGTACCCCGCCCTCGATCTGCTCGGTGGTGTCTTTGGCTTTCCCTCGCGCGGGGCCGGGGCGGGCCTTGGGAAGCATGGACGGAAGGTGCAGCGGGATGATGTTCGGCGGGACCTTTTTCTGCCGGATGCAAAGGTCGCTGTCTATATGTGAGTTTTGGGACTAGAAAGAAGGAGACTGAGGAGGACGCACGCACCACATAAGCTGCCCATGGGTCGCCCGAACGTGCAGCTTGATGTCGCTCCAGCTGTTGCCGATAAACTCGCATTCGGGGTCGGGGCAATTGAAGCGCAAAAGCAGCAGCGTCTCCTCCATCATCTCCTGCGTCTCGAAGACCATCGACAGCTTGGCGTCCTTGAACGGCATGTTCTCCGTATCCGTATCGAAGGACGTGAAGACGGCGTCCGCAGAGGTGGTTACGACCATGGCGGTTTGGGGTTCCTAGCAAAAAGGATGAATACACAGCGAGCAACGATGGTAAGGAACGACGCACCTTGCAGAACGTACACTCCTTCTTCTTGTAGAGCGCCCGCAGACGTAACGAGCAAACGTGGCACGTCCGGTGGTTACATTCCGAGACGGCGTAGTACTTGACTGGCTCCGCGCAGATCCAGCAGGTAGCCCTGTCTTCGTCGTCGGGGGCGTTCGCTGCCTCTCCGTTGGTCTTGGACTGAGCTCCCTGTGCTGGACGGCGACCTCCACCACGACGATTGCCTTTGCCTTTGCCTTGCTTTCCGGGGCCGCGGGAGGGTTGGGATTGAGTCTGAGCGACGGCGACGGTGGCCATGGATGGTGGTGAGGGCGTTGGGAGTGAAGATGGTGGTGGTTGGTGAGCAAGAACGCGTCGAGTCGGGATGCGGCTGGCGGGTCCGAAAGAGGCAGTGAGCAAAGACGTTGAGGACAAACACGAGCAAATAAAGTCTTTTGGCTTCCACCACGACGACGAGTCGTCATCCTCACCGTTGGCTGCATTGCGAGCTCGGCGCTCATCTTTCACCCTCTCCACACACTCGTTCCGGTGCCACTGGTCGCCATACCGCCATTTTGCCGGCTGACTGAGCAGCTTAACACGCACTTTCTGAATCATCCGACGGCGCCGTTCGGCGCCCGTGTCTGGTCGCGGGAAAACGGCGCCTCTATACGGTAGCGATGTCGAAGGAAAGCATTCAAGGTGCGTAAAGGCTCACCAATCACCACGTCCGGTGGCTGACGCGACTACGGGTATAAAGAGAGGAGACGACAAGCCAATTCTCCACTCAACCTCGCCGCAAACTTGGATCTAAACCACCATGTCGACCCCGACCCTCTTCACCCCGCTCAAGCTCGGTAGCACCACGATTCCGAATCGCGTCGGTACGTCGTCTTGTACTCCACGGTCGCCTCGCCCAACGTACTCGCAGGGATGAGCGCACTCACCCGTAACCGTGCCTCCAAGACTGTCCCAAACGACATCATGCGCGAGTACTACGTCCAGCGTGCCCAAGGCGGAGCAGGTCTCATCGTCACCGAGGGTGTCCTCATCACTCGCCAAGGGTACGTACCGCCCGCAGTCGTTCTCAATCCCGCAGTCATGGCTGACTCCCCGCTCAGCACCGAATGGCAAGAGGCACCCGGTCTCTGGGACCAATCGCATATCGATGGCTGGAAGACGATTGTCGACGCGGTTCATGCGACTGGGAGTAAGATATACGCTCAGGTGCGTTCTGGTGCTTCCTGCGATGTCGGTCATTGCTGACTGTATGCTATAGCTCTGGCATCTGGGTCGTGTAAGCCATCCAGAGGCGCCTGAGCAGATTACTGCTGGAGTCCCCGTATACGGCCCGTCCGCCATCTCTGCTCGCGGAGGCAAGTTCCGCTTCCTCCCTGGCGAGCCCGGATACGTCGCGGTACGTCTTCATTCGTCTCGCTCGCAATAACCCTGCTGACGATGATATACTACAGCCCACGGAACTCCCCGACCCGAAGATCATCATCGCGCAATTCAAGCAGGCGGCGATAAACGCAAAGGCGGCGGGGTTTGATGGTGTGGAACGTGCGTCCACTCACTCATCCCTCTCTCTCTTTCACTAACCCTCATTGCCAGTGCACGGCGCAAACGGCTACCTCATCCACCAATTCCTCGACTCGACGTCGAATCACCGTACCGACTCTTACGGCGGCTCTCCCGCCAACCGTGCGCGTTTCGCTCTCGAGACCCTCGCAGCTCTGCAAGAGGTCTACGGACAGGACGTCGCTATCAAGCTCAGTCCCGCCGGAGGCTACAACGACATGGGCATGCCGCTCGACGAAACCGTCGCGACCTTCGGCTACCTTCTCCAGGAGATTGAGAACCTCCCCGTTCCCCTCTCCTACGTTACCCTGGTCCGCTACAACGCATTCGCGGACCCTCAAATCGACGGCGAGCCACGGGCGACGAAGCACGATGTACTCGAGACCTTCAAGGGATACCTCGCGAGTGGACGGACACCGTTGTTCCTCAACTCGGGGGTCCAGCCCGCAGAGGCGGAGGAGCTCATTAGCAGCGGGACGGTCGCTGGCGTGTTCTTCGGGCTGAATTGGCTTACGCATCCGGACTTGGCGAAGCGTATAACGGCGGGCAAAGCGCTCGATAATGCGCCTGATTTCGCGCATTTGTATGGTGCGGAGGGTGTTGACCCGGCGTTGGGGTATACGGATTACAAGGCGGCGGTGTACTGAGTAGAATAGAGAGCTTCGTCAAACATGAATGCGATGTAGAGTCTTCGTCCAAAAGCGGAATAGCCATCTTGTCACAAACCACGACGACCCCAAAACGCACCCTCCTCGACAACCTCTCAGCCTCCACTATTCGGTTGCCCTCCGACTCGTTGGGAACGAGCTACGCTTGACCCCTTCGTCCTTGCGACGTGTCCATCATCCGAGTCAGACCGAAAAAAAAACTCGCGGAGCTGCTGTATCCGACTCGCATGTCACCGAGCACTCGAGGAGATTGGACGCTGTCTTCGCGGTCAGTCTTCTCTTGACTCGTTCTTCGACGTCGTAACTCATTTCTGTCTTGCTGAGGCACGGCACGCTCCCCTTCAATGCATGCCAATCTATCGATCGACCTCGGTGGCACCCGTCGATGGGATGCAGCTTATTAGGCTGGAGAGAGGCACACGTTTGGTGGTCGCTAGGACACCGCGTTGGACATAGGTACCTCGGTCGCGGTGAGTGGTGTATTCCGCCAAATATCCACGCTCATTCTTCGTCATTCCAGACTTCCCGCGACCAGCTCGCTGCGGGATTGGAACAACATCTATCATCTATCATCGTTCACCTTCGCCTTCCTCATCTACATCCACGACACTCGCAGCGGCAATCTGACAACTTGGGCACCGACTCCAGCCATCGAAATCTCACGAAGAGAGCCACTTTTAAGCCCGTTCATGATCAGCCGAGTCCTCGACAATGCCCTCCCATCCCAAACGAACCCCATCGACGTCCCAGACGCGCCTGGATAGCGTTGCGGCGAAGTTGACGGTCACTCTCGAGACCCTCGACGTTCTCGTGGACGGCTTCAAGTCATCATTCCTGGAGCCAGTCTGCTTGGCGACACGGTCGATTCTCACAGCGGTGCAGGTATGAGCACTTCGTGATTGGGATGGAGAAGCTAATACCCTCGAATAGACGGCCAAGGGGAACAAGAACGACTGCGTCGACGTCCTAGATGGTGTCAATCAGCTTCTTTCCGCGGTCATTGCCTTGCATATCACGTCCGACGCTGGGACGGAGCTGCGCCCGTCCTTTCTCCAGGAGATGGGACGTTGCGTCAAGTGAGTCTAAAGCCAGGAAACGTTGACTGCGAGAACTGACGTCGCTCTAGAACGCTTCACAAGGTCTTCTCACTGCTCGAGACGCAGCGAGAAACGAGTCGTATCAAGTTGCTCTTCCGTCAAGGCGAGCTCAGCACCATGCTCAAAGACTGCAAGACGGATTTGGCCAATATCCTCGAATCCCTCAAGGCGAGCATCTTTTATCTTCGCATCTTCCGTGTCGCTCACCGCCGTCCTCAGCTTCAAGCCGCCGGTCTCGTTGATGCGATGCACGACCTGCAGGTCGATATGGACAAGACGCGCCAGCATATTCTGGAGCTGGTCAGCAGCTTGTCGGGTTCCGACGGCGACTCGGCGAGTTTTTCCTTTCCTTTTCAGAACGATACGCTAACCTCCTACGGTGCAGCTCTCTCGCAGCTTCTCCTCTCGCTCTTACAGCACGTACGATTTCCCCCCATTAATTGGTGGTATCGCTAACGCAAAATCCAGCTCCAGCGTCCTGTCGCTGCTCCCATCCATCCCGAAGATCTTCCATGGCCGCGAGCACCAGCTCACACATATCATCGAAGCATTCGGCACCAACGACAGTCCCCGCATAGCCATCCTCGGTCCAGGCGGGATAGGCAAAACGTCGCTCGCGAGGGCCGTACTTCACCATCCAGACATCGTCCTTCGTTATCGCAGCCAGCAAGAACAGCACAACCAGTGCTCCTTCGTACCTTGCGACACCGCGCTAGCTGTCCAGGACCTTCTTACGCTCGTCGGGTCCCATCTGGGGCTCACGTCGGGGAGGAATCTGCGGCGGGAAATCGCTTCGCGTCTGGGTGAAGGAGGGTCGCATTTGCTCGTCCTGGATAACCTTGAAACGGTTTGGGAGCCGGTCGACTGGCGGGAAGAAGTCGAAGAGATACTCGCGTTCCTTGCAGACATCCCTCGCCTGGCGATACTCGTGAGTTTTGCCCATCCATCTCTGGTATCGGCATTAACATGGCATTCACCAGATTACTATGCGTGGTGCGGAACGCCCGACGCGGATTCACTGGACCCGTCCCTTCCTCCCTGCACTGGAGCCCTTGACACAAGACGCTGCCCGGCAGACGTTCCTCGACATAGCGGACGAGTCGCTCGCCACTGAGGGAACCCTCGATGCCGTTCTGCGTCTGACGGACAACCTCCCTCTCGCAATCACCCTCATGGCGCATTTGGTCGACTCTGAGGGATTCGACTCAGTCTTGACGCGTTGGGACGAGGAGAAGACTGCGCTCTTCTCCGACGGCTTCGACAAGCGATCCAATCTCGACATGTCGATTGCCATGTCGCTCTCCAGCCCGCGACTCCGGTCCCATCCCCATGCTGTAGATCTTCTCAGCCTACTATCCGTCCTTCCCGATGGCCTCTCTGAGGGCGACCTTCTCCAGCAAAACCACCTTCCCATCGAGAACATCCTGGAATGCAAGACCGCGCTGCTGAGGACGTCCCTGGCCTACATCTCCTCCTCGAAACGCCTGAATCTGCTCGTGCCGATTCGGGAGTACGTCCGACAGCACCATTCGCCTCGGAACGCACTCGTCCAGCCCGTCTTCCGTGCATACCTCGAGGTGCTGGAGCTGTCGAAGAACTATTACGGCCTAGTCCCGAGCGGGGACCTCCTCGCCCACATTGGAGCCAACTTTGCGAATATACAGACGCTACTGGTCTACAACCTCCAGCGGGTCGACGTCGACGGCCTGGACGCGGACAGCCTCGTCCGCTGTGCCATCTCCGCCAATATGTACAGTCGTGCGGCGGGGAAGGGCGAGATCCCGTTCTTCGGCCAGCTCGTTGCGAAGGGTCGTTTCGAGCAGCTTGGGGTGGGTGGGATGCTGGAGGTGCACTTCCTCGCCGAGCGCCTCTCGGCCTACTATTACAAGCTTGTGTCGGACGGGCCGGCCTTGATTGAGCGCGCGATAGCGCTATTCCCGACTTTCGACGATCCTAGAACGAAATGTGCGTCGTTCACTGCCTCGGGAGAGCCACTCGCTGAATCGTTCCAGGCCTTCTGTACAACTGCGCGAGCAACTGGTACCGCAATCGGTCCGATCTCACCAAAGCGAAGATGTATACGGAAAAGGCTCTGGGCTTGTCCACTGGAGATACCCGCCTGCAATGCGGCGCTCTCAGCGCCCTTTCCATGATCCAGCTACGGTCGGGCAATCCCCAAGCCGCCATACTACACGCCGATACCGCTCAGACATACGCGCAGGCCGGTGGCGATCTGTTCGCTGAGGCTACAGCGTTGCGCGATAGTGTATTGTGTCTCAGCGAACTGGGTGCATACGCCGAGGCTATCGAGCGGGGTACACGGGCCAGGACGTTACTCGCCGTATGCGACGTCCCTGGGGGAGAAATGGACATGTCCTTGCTCGTCAGTCTTGCGGAGTTGTACCGCTTGAAGTCTGAGTACGTCGAGGCCCATGCGGCGTACCAGGAGATCTTGCACTACCGCCCACTGGACCAGGCGAGCGGCATGCATGTCGTGGTTCTTCTGAATGTCGCCGAGATCGAAATCGCCCTAGGTCTCCCTCCGGTCGACATCCAGTCGCGGGTGGACCTCGCGAGACAGATTGCGGGGAGCATGAGGTGGAAGTTGGGCGGGCTGATGTGTGATTCGCTCCAGGGCGAGGTGTTGCTGAGCCAGGCGAAGTACGGCGACGCAAAGCTGGTGCTGGAGACGTGCCTTGCGGATAGCTGCGCTGGGAACGAGTTGGATGTGCAGAGTTTCTGTCTCGAGCGTCTTGCCGACCTGGACCTATGGGATGCGGCATCATGGAACGCGGAATGGCCGGGTCTGTTGCTCGCGCAAGCATCGAAAGTCAAGCAGAAGCGGCTGCTGTATAGATCCATCCAATGCATCGGCAATGCCACCTTCGTCGACGGAGACATGGTCACCGCTCGCAGTCTGTTCTTGGTGGCCCTTGACGGCTTCACCCAGCTCGATATACATCGTAGCCGCGGAGAGTGCTTGGTCAAACTTGGGCAGATTGCGGCGGAGGCAGGGGAGAGAGTCGCGGCGAAGGAGATGTGGACGACTGCACATCAGGAAAAGGCTACTTTGGCGTTTTACCCGTCATTACCTTCCCGCATAGGTGAGCCGGGGTAAGGAAGGGTAAATGATGGTATTATTTGGTAAACAGAGGATAATTCACCAAGCCGGCAGGGTAAATGATGGTATTCTGCAGTAAATGAAGGATAATTGATAATCCATGGAAGGTAAATTGCAATAAAGTATACATGTTTAATTACGAGTACTTGCTACTCGTCCATCAAACACCTGTCAGGGCAGTTTCGACGACCTCTTCACGACCCCTGTAACATTTTGAAAGTGCACTTTAGCCTTATTGGGAAGTGACATCCGGTTTGTTCCGTCTCTTGGATGCCCCGGTTCGAACCTCAGCGGTGTATCTGTTCAGCATTTTTTTTTTTCCAATGTAATGGCTCGTTAGAATTGGTCAGATACTGTGACACTCTGGTATTATCCACAGTACTGTCAGATTTAATAAGTAATGGTATCCCTTCATGTGGTTTCCCATGCATTCTAACCTGATACCAAGTCCACCAGTGTCGCTAAGCGGGATTATCCGGGATATAAGCAGGACAAGGCCATCTTGTTCGCACATACGAGTTAGGTAAGATTTCAGCCACTCTTGTTGTCCAGGATATGGCAGTGGCCGATATGCTCTCCAACAAGAGATAGGGGGTTATCAGTGTTTGGCCCGCATACTGTACCACAGTATGACTCAAACCAGATGGTCAGACAGGTTGCTTTTGTTTTCTTCAATGTGATAAATCAAAACATTTTCGGCCATTTCGGTGAGCAAAAATTCCGAACTTAGTACAGTATGTTACGCTTCATGAAGAAGAAAACTGGCAGGAACCCGACAGATGCAGCCGAAAATCGTCTAAGTCCCGCATCACGGGCTCGGGCGGCCACGCACGTCAAAATGCCGACACATCATGGTTGACCGGTGATGGCTGTCAGAAAATTTCTTGTCTCCCACTTCCATCCTCTCCCTCGTCCCAACCTCCATGCTCATTCTCCGACATCCAACTGCATGATACTGGATGATGTTGCCACTGTGAGCCCTTCCAGCTTGCATGCAAGGTATCTCACTTCTTTCCCTCCGCTCTCGCTGACCAGTCGGTGTAGGCCAACCCACCCTGACGCTTTCGACCCAGCAACATGCTCGTCCCTTCGCCGTGACCCTCTGGCGGCCGCCCGGCTCCGTTCTTCGTCAGCGCTATCGCCGCTCCTCAGTCAGTCGTCATCTTCCGCTCGCTTCGTCCCTCATCCACCATCCCAGGATCCTGTCCCTCGTGTTCTCCCACTGGCAGTCCATGAGGTCGCCGAACAGGGACCTCATTCCCACCTGGGGAGTCCAGGCTCACTTCTGGTGCGTGCTCTGCTCCCTCTGCTCTCTCTCTGTCTTACCTGCCGCCTCATTCATAGCTTTCTCCGACCCGCTGACGAGGCCCTCTCCACTCTCCTCCAGCGTCGTCACGCTGCGCCTGCCCTTTACGCCCGAACCACCAAGCCGCCACGTCGCTCACTCCGCTCGACGTCGATCACCGCCGAGTGTCGATCACCGCCCAACGTCAATCGCGACCTGCCACCACTTTCGCTCCCAACGCGTTAGAACACCACCCGGGCTTCAAGCTGGCTCTGCCAAATTCCGAACGCTCCTCTCTCCCCAACACGGCCCTCCATCTCACAACGTGTCCGAGGTCAACACACAAGACTGACCCTTGTCTTCAAATTATCTCCCTCGCGCTCACCTCTCGAGGCTCGTATCCTCAATCCTCTTGCTCCTATCGTCAAGACTCTTCTCCGCCTTCAAACTTCTCTATACCCCATGAGCCGCAAGTACGCTTCTCTCCGTCAAGTCTGCCTTACACTACGTCAGAAAGACGGTCCGCAAGTGCTCTATGCCTTTCGGTATGTTCTTTCTCGTCTGTCGATGCCAATGCTGACGATCTATCTACATCCAGCAGTTCGGCCACGACACTCAGCGAACAACCTCTGCGACAACAACGACTAGGCAGCGCGCGTCTAACTCGAGCTTTGCTCGAACGGCAGTGCAAGCGAGCAGATGTACCACCACCACCACCTCTCCCGTATCGCTCGACTGCACCTGAGTCGCCACAGGCACGTCGCAAGCGGTCGTCGGCAGGGTATGCTTTCCGTTCCAACGTTTGTGACCATAGGCTAACCGACACACAGTGTTACTAGGCGGACAACGAGTGCAACGACAGCTTCACGATCTCCGATTGGCCTGTCGCTCTAGTCTACGTAGTATACTTGTCCCTTCATGCATGTCCATAGTCATTTTGTTTATAAACTTCCTTTCGTCTAAATGGCTGTGAAATTGAGATAATTATTTACAAGGCAACTGCCCTGGTAATTCGATGGTATTAGACAACGGTCCAAGGTAAAGCTGGGTAACGGCGGGTAATCACAGGTAAGTTGGGGTAAATGCCGGGTAATTTATTAGGTGGGGGTTGGTAATCGAGGTAAAGAAGGTAATGAGGGTAACTGGTGGTAGTTATGGGTAATTTCAGGTGGTTTACCCGACTTTATCGAGGGGGGTATTCCCTGATGCACGTTTGCTGCTCGAGAGGTCGTCGCAAAGAGAGAAAGTTCTGGCTGTGGATACGGAGCTTGTAGGCTTCGAGCTTGAAAGTTCAGAATCTCAGTCTTGGTGTATCTCGAGACGTAATACCGATATTTTAGAGTATGACCATGCTTAGATTGATGGTCACAGCAAGTGACGGCTTCTGCCACGAACCACCATGAAGCCCAACTCGACGCCATGCCTGCCCCCGGAGATTGAGCGCCTGATCTTCCGCACTGCAGCGCTAGTCTCTCCTTCCGATGCGCGGACATTCCTGCTCGTTGCCTTTCGCGTTAAGGAATGGTGACGACGCTTTCCCGACCTGCCGCTTTCGAAGACTAACGACGTGTAACAGGGTGGAACCACTTCTTTACCGGAGCCTATTCGTTGCATCCTCTCACTTCCCATTGTTGCTCCTCGGGCCATCGGACACGATCGTGAAGCTCACCCGCGAGACCTTCGACACCCTCGTGGATCGTAAATCGCTGTCGTTCTTAGCCGACTCCGTGCAGAATCTTCTGCTTGTCGGCTTGTCCATGGAAGATGTCAGCCTAATCCTTAGCATCTGCTCTGGAGTGAAGGATCTTCTCGTCCTCCCTGGCGCCGTGCAATGCGGCGCACTGGACTCGCTCACGGAACTACAACGGCTGAAATGCAAAGTTAGCCAGTTCTTCGACCTGGAGATCTCATCAGCTCTTCGGCTTGCCACACGGCCCACGCTGGCGCATCTTACCCATCTCGAGATGTTGTATGAGGATGCCCACAACGCTGCGGAGCTCACCCACCTGTGGACCGAGATCCTTGCTCTCCCCGCACTCACCCACCTCGCCTGCTCCTCAGATCACTGGAAGGTGCTCCTCCCGGAAGCAACCGGCGCCGTACTCACTGCTCTGCACCCATCCGGCGCGCTCCGTGCCTTCGTCATGATTTCCTACGTTCCGAGCACTGAATCCAACGCCAACATCGACGGACGGCTCAAGTCCAACCCTGGCTTTGTCCTATTCCCCAACGGTATTGGGCTCTCGGCTGTCGACTGGGGCAATGGAGTCACTTCGGGGGACGACTTCTGGGCCCGTGCAGACGAGTTAATCAGCAAGCGGCGTGCAGGGGAGATTGACCGTGAGTCGACTCTTTACAGGATGACACCCAGGCTGGTGGCTGACATCGACTGCCAGGCGACGTATACGAGTTACCAGAGTGAGACACAATATGCTGCGCTGCCGTTCTTCGATACGAGTTGAATCGGCGAGCTTATGTTATTATAATTTAATCCTTTGAAGAATCAAAGGAATCAACTCGGAATACCCATTAACCTGCGAGCTTCCCCTAAAAGCGCGTTGACCCATCAACTCAGAACACTCCCCATTCGTCTGCAAGAGCCATGTCCAACCCCTCCCCTCGATACTTCTTCAGCTTCACCTCGATCCCCAGTCTCTCTTCTTCACCCAGAATGCGCGCCATCCACTCCCTCCAGCGATCATACGTCTTCATGCGTCCGGAGGAGGAATGCAGCAGCACAGACAATAAGAGCAGCCGTGGCCCCCTGCTGGGCTGCTCCAGTCGAGACCGCGACCGCAGCATCGAATACATCTCGTTGAACGCCGCGTGGTCCATTACATCGCCGCGGTCCGTCAAGTGAAGAGTTTGTAACCGCGGACAGAGGCTGAGGCTCTGTACGCCGAGAGTGAGCGATTGGATTAGCACTCTGCTGGCGTCCAGATGCAACGGTGGATCCGGACAGTAGTCGAATGCAAGGAATGTTAGGTGCGTAGTGTATCGCAGAAGTTCAATGACCTCGTTTATCGGCACAGGGAAGAACATGAGCGTTAGTCGAGTGAGGGTGGCTCCGATTCTGGATGCCTTGAGGAAGGGCAGTATTATTCCTGCGTCGTCACCGCGCATCTGCAGGTTCTCAAGCGCTGGTGCTGAGATGAACCCAAGGATTTCGCAGATTCCGTCAATGGCAAGCCTGCGCAGGAGCGGGAGGTGCAAAACACCAAAGTCGGACGTCAATGAGGAGACCGCGAGCACAGACAGGTGACAATCGACGAGCTGGGGAGCACCGGAGAGATGCAAGTATAGAGATATGTCGTTCCTGTACACGGCCGTGAAGGCTGTGAGTCGATCCAAGGGTAAGCAAGCGTGCAGATCGAAACCATCTTCGTCGTATCCCTTGATAACACGTTTCAGATTCGGCGCTAGAGCGAGGATGTGAACCACGGAGGCGGCGGGACCGATGGTGACGATTTCTTCAAGGTTGGGAAGCGGTTGGATGGGCACGAGTTGGTGCAGAATCGACAGACCGCTGTGGTCCTGGGGTCCAACAATGTGGAGGCTGCGCCATTGGGTCGAGCGTTGTATAAGGGCTTCCCACACCGGCAGATAGCTCGAGAATCGAATACCAGCGACCTCACTCGTATTGCGTTCGAGGGGATTGATAATCCAAAGATCCAGCGGCACGTCGCGCGCATAAACCAATTGCTGCATGAGCAGTTCGATGGCCCAAGAGTCTCCTGCCGTCGGCACGAAAGCGATTGTTGACCAGAGTGTCGGATTGGAGGTCGCCACCGCGTGCCAGAAGCTGCAAACATGTGTGAGGCTCCAGGGTGCCCGCGGCAACGACTCGGACTCGCTGCGTTGAAAGTAGGGATCGAAGGGTCTGTAGGTCGGGACAAGCATATGAAAGTCGTCTTTTGGCAGTGTTAGCTCGAATATTTCCCGTAGTAATTCCGCTGGGAGGTCTGCGATTGGACTGCGCCCGCCAGGAAGAGCAAGAGAGATATCGATGGAGTCATCGTTCAAGTTGTCGTCAAGACCCGCGAGCGCAAAGGGGAGTTCATCTAGCACACGATTACTGAAGAAGCGGAGAATATTTGGGACATTGTTCCTCACCAACAGGCGACGAGGTGGTCATGGCGGTGGCAGAACAACATCAGGAAAAAGCGGAACCGCTACATCGCGTTACATACGCTATGTAGCCGGCGTTGCCCCGTGGTCAAGTCCCCCCTTATGGAGCCAATAGGCCGGCCATGTAGCACCC
This sequence comes from Mycena amicta, assembly GCA_029282125.1. NCBI lineage: Eukaryota > Fungi > Basidiomycota > Agaricomycetes > Agaricales > Mycenaceae > Mycena > Mycena amicta. Next base: position 22,307 of record JARIHP010000049.1, read on the forward strand.
GTGTAGCACCCTGTGGCCGACCGGTCAGTAATGGTTGTGCCATGTGGCCGATAGCATGCCAACGATGGCACGATATTGCAGCGCATAACTGTATATCTCAGTGGGGAACCCCGTTGCGACTCATGGAAGCATGCCAGAAAGAAATGGTAGAAAAGTATATATTCAGATGCCCAGAACATACAGCTAGGTACTTGGGATGTAGTTGAAGAAAGAACACCATGCTTACTGCATCGAGCGAATGCACGCACACTGCCCACATTGAATTCACCCTCCCACGCCATGCCAGCAGCGCAAGTGTGGCTAAGAAGAGGATCAGAAACAACACTAGGCGCTGATGAGGCAAAACTCACGAGTGCCGCGGGCAGGGTGTGTTCGCAGGCAAGGCCAGTGGTAGGCATGCGTCACAACAGGGACGGCTTGATCGGGCAGGGGCGAAACGGCGGGGAAGGAGGTGATGGGGAGGCCGCGCAAGGAAGCATGATAACTGAGGGAAGGGCTGGTGAGCAATGGCGAGTGGGATTGGTGCAGGAAAGACGCACCGAGCGGGAGAAGAAAGATGTACCCCCATGCTGTACCGGTCCCTTGTGCTTGCGCTTGCCTGGCTGCAACCGTCGTTAGTGGTGATCAGGTCGGGGCTCGTGTGTGGTTCCGTGCAGCGGGCTCGCGGCAAGGCTTGATGACACCCAGCTTTGATTGTCGTTGAGGTTGCTGTGTTGAGGATACGGGGTCACCGGTGTTTGAGGTGTTTGGGGGGCAAATGAGGCTTGGGGCTTGCGCGCTGCAGAGGCTTGTGGGAGAGGCGAGGCGGGCGTGAGCTTGGGCCGGCAGTGGCGAGCGACGGCGAGCACTAGCTAGACGATCTTGACAGCGGAGGGAAGGAAGAGGACGGCGGAGAAAGGGAAGGGATGGACGAAAAGTGGGCGACGTGGCAGGAAGAAAAGAGCAACCTCTGTGACATCTGTCAGCGGGCATCGATGACCGAGCATCAAAGCACGCCATCTCCACGTGCTGATCTGTGGACTTAGCACAATTCGCACTCTGCAGCTTTTACTTCTCACTCATCTCATGCAATGGTATAGGTCAGAACAAGCAAGGAATCAACGTAGGGAGACCATACTCGTTGAGCTGCAGCGTTAGGAACTGATGGGGAAGTGACCTTAGCGGACGTGATCCGGGTTGCCACGCGCTTCGCGACATCGGCTACCGGGCAATACGTCGATCCTCGATACGCCACAGAGTGGTACATGACCGCACACAGACAGTCGGCAGGCTACATCGGCTTCATATTTCCCCTCCCAGCTATGTGGCTTTTAGTTTTTCCTGATGAAGACGCGGCGGCCGTGTCACGGTACACGTGTTGATGCGATATTAGCCCGATATGGTCAAGATACATCAAATTGGCGAGTAGATTTATCTCCTGTCAAAACTCAACATATCGGATCTAGTTTAGGGCAAATTTATTCTTCATGCCAAACTTTACAATTCCTGGTGCACTAGTGCATGTGATGCTTACGCGGCTTGATCCCGACAACTCGGAGGCCCGCGTCCAATCTAGCCTGCGGGGCATAATGTGAAAGCCGCTCGTGCGAAGTCCGCGTATCGGTGCTATATCTGGCCAGTGCTGCCAGTGGTTCTGACGGCTCCGTAACCCTGGCTGATTTCCCTGCTAACCCTTGCACCTTGGTCGTCGACGTACGCTGCGCTCTGGATCAACTCTTGTTCCAGCGCGCATGAGACGGGATCTGCTCCGGACGACCTCCCCTGCTTTTCAACGTGTTTCGCGGCTGTCGATGCTGCCGCATTGCTGCGGCGTCGATTGTGATGACAGTGTTGGCCCTAAGCCCTAAGCCTTAGAGGTCCTCTAAGCTCTAAGGCCTTAGTCTAAGCCCTCCTCTAGGGCTTAGTGTCGGGCCGTGTGGAGCTCAAAACGGTCCTAAGGGCTTAGAGTCACGTGTGACTGGCAGTGGGGCTGCCGGTGAGCGTCCGAAGGCTCCCGAACCCACCCTTGTTCGACCGCAAAGTGATCTCCGGTGAGGCAATCACGGATTTACGTCGATGGATTGCATCTGTGGATATCAGAGGTGTTGCTATCAGCGGCAGCCAGGAGCCATGCAGGTGGGAAATAACTTCCCTTTTGGGACGCTAAGCCCACTAAGGGCTTAGGGACTCTAAGCCCTAGGCCTTAGCCTAAGCCCTAAGGCCTTAGAGTGTGGAGGGGTCGCACTCTAAGGGCTTAGAGCCATCACTGTGTGATGATCGCTGAGACACCTGCTGTCGGCGTGTTTACCCTTCCTTTCTCTCAGCCTTCATCCCCGTTACTTCGCTCTACGCCACAGTGGTTTCCGCACTCAGATATGAGCTCTCTAGCGGTACGTTCAACTAATCTTTCGCATCGCTGACCTTGACAACAGCATGTTTTTCGCTAGGATATCGACTTCGCGCGCTCGAACGTGAAGGCCATCTTGCTGTGGATCCCGTCCAAATACTACGACCTCGTCAAGCTCCAAGGGTGCGTTCGTCCCGTTTTCCATCACGGCCGATATTCAAGTTTACGTCTCGTCCCGTAGGGTACATCCCGTCCACCTGCTGTATCTGGAGTGCAACAAGTCATGCGGGGGTGGAAAGTGGCTCTGGCAGCTAATGCTCAGCCGCGACCCGAAACTTACCCTCGACCCGAACCGCATGATAGACCCGTTGATCCCAGAAATTCTCAAGGATGCCCCACGGGAATGGAGAACGCTCTTCAAGCATCTTTCCTTCACCACAGGGGAGAACGACAAATGTTGGGACTTGCTTAAGGCCAACGGCATCTTCGAGCTCGACGGGACGAACAAGATGATACAACTCTCCTTCGACGACATTGGCAAAATAAGTGTCCCCTGGAAGGGAGACCTTCCTCAAGACGCGACACCCGAGGGACTCTCCGCGATGGCGAAGAAAATATGTGCGCCCGCCTCGCTCTTCCTCCTATTAATTGTCGAGCGTTTCTAGACGAAGTCCGCTACGATTATGCTGTTGGTGCGTTGCTTTCGTTGTTGCTCAGGCCGCACGATGCGAGGATCACTAATGCGCCGCAGAAAAAGGTTCCAAAAATCCCTCCGAGTCCGCCTTCGGCCGTTTGGACTGCGACAAGTGCGGGGAGTCGTTGATACGTCGTTAGCATTGCGCCCTTAAATCGCCGTTAAACGTCCTAACAATTTTCAGACTCGCTCCAGCTAGGCCAGCTCGTCCTTGTCTGGGTTCTTCCCGGAATGATCGCTCGCCACCACCTGGACGGCGACGACCTACGCGAGAGCGTCAAGAATCCGTGGTGGTGGCTTGAACGCTGTGCGGAGGGCACTGTTCGCACGATGGTGGCCATTATGGGTCAGGCGATTCCAGGCGGTAAGCCCGCTGTCGCCATCGCTCAATTTGCAGCTTCGCTCGCCATCACGGCTGGCTGGACGCCGCTAAAAGATACACTGGCAGGCGGCGCTCCCAAAACGCGGCATTCGCGCCCACCCATCGCCAAGTTTCTGGCCCGAACTATAGTTCACTCTGCAGTCCAAGTGGCGGTGGGGTATACCGTTGGCCTTTTGATTGTCGCGACCGGACCGGTTGGAATAGCTGTGTCAATAGCTGCGCGCGTTGTCCTTGGAGGTGCTGCCGGATACGCGTGCGATAAGTTCTTGGACTGGCTGTTCTAGCGCTCGGCATCCCAGTCATGTACAATATGTCTCTCTCGTTCTCAGATCTTTCACCTAGCCTTCTGTAGTTAGAACGCGGATGAATCCAACCATGCCCTGCCAGTTGCCGACCAGTCGTCGACACTGTGAGTGTAGTACTGCGGAACTTTAAGAAAGGATATAGTAGCTTGTAGCGACGTACCGGGTGTACGCGTGAAGATACGTCGAAGACAGCCAATGGTTTTTCCGCGAAGCGTTCAAGAACGAACGGATGGGGCTCCAGTGGTATCGCGAGGTGTAATACCCCCGCGCAGCTGCGCACAGCACTGGCAGCCTCAGCCTGTGGCAGGAGAACACTGAGCGGAGGGCCGTTGAGGCTTCACACCAACTGTCGATGGGGAGCGTTCTCGTCGTCTGTCGCAGTAAGCACCGTCTGTCGTAAGCGCGAGAGCATTGGACCGAGTCCAAATGAGCCAAATGAGGTTTTTACGCGGACGTTGCCTAGCAATGGTTGAGCCTAGCCAAATGAGGTGCTAGCGAGCGGCGCGATGCGAATTTGCGTGTCGTTCGCAGGAGGGAGAGCGCTAGCAATTTTTTTTGAGATCATGAATGAGATCATGGAAGCAGTGAGAACCATCAGGAAAACCCGAATCCCATAAACGTTGATAATCGTTGATAATTCTCGCTAATTAGCACCAAGTGTAGAAATTTAAAAATGTAGGATTAGCTACCCCCCCCGCTAATGATGATGAACTAGCAAGCATTAGTGAGCTTTATCATGAAATATGACCAACTTTCATGGGAATGTGGCAACCAGATTCTGCTTATCGCACTTGGTATTTCAAAAGAAGGGAAAAGAAAATGCATTGCACAAGCTACATAAATACAAGGACTATCTACGGAAGAAAGTCACTCCGGAAAAGAAAACCCCTCATGAACAGCGCGAAAGATGCTGCAGTAAACATTAGCGAGGGAGAAGACCGAGAGAGTGGACAGACATACCAATGAATCACTAGCGAAGGGTTGTCAGCGAGACCGTGCTGAGACGAGACCATGAACTTCGGCATCGGAGGGTGGCGGCGTACTGTTATTTCAAAGGGGGATAAGTACCGAGCAGAAGCAGAGAAATGACACACACTGATATCTAACGGCATTACTCTCCTGCAAGAACCGACTACCGAGGCCGACGAGGTGTTCGAGGGCCGTGGAGGCGTCCATTCCGATACCGAAAAGAGAACCAAAGGCGAGGAACGATGGAAGGTGTTGACGGAGCCAGCACTGAGCTCGAGGATAGCAACGATGACGAGGGTGAGGTTGAACACCAGCGGCCACGACCAACACGATCAGAGAAGACGCCAAGGAGGACGACGCCGACTGAGCGGAAGAGCAGGTCTAAGTGCGGTATGAGCAAAATAAGCGGGAGCGAAGCAAGCAGACAGACGTACCAACGGATGAGCGCCAAGATATCAGCGACGGCGGGGGTCATCAGACGCAGAGCTAGCACGTTGTCAGTTACGAAGAAGGAAGACGGTAACCGAGCAACGTACGGGGTAACTGAGCAACGTACGGGGAGGTAAATTTTGTCGAGGTTTACGGCCAGTGCAGGAGACGGGTGTATGGCGACGGGGGACGGCGGGGGCTAAATTAACCTACAGTATGGTGAGTCAGTGGCGATGAGACCGAAACCACGTACACGGCTTCTGCTTGTGCACTCAGCGCAACTGGCAAACCGCGCCGAATCGTAAAAGGAAAGATCCTTCTACACGGCTGTCCTCCCCGGCCAGCGGGAGACAAGCCCGGCACCTGGGTATGCATTGGCGTTGTCGGAAGTTCGGCATACGCAGCACGACGTTGACGAGGATGCAGGCGGGTCAGAGGTACCTGATGGAGGTGAGTGAGATACAGGTGACCGAGGGAAGGACTGACGGGAGGCGCACGACGGCGGAGTGGCTGGAGCGGGTGGGACAAGGAGGGGGAGATGAGAGTCAGGAAAGAGAAATTTTCAGCCTGTGATGATTGTGACTCGATGTGCTGGCACAATGATGGACACGGAACCGGCGCCGAATGACATTCATGTGCTGACAGAATCGTGATGGGGGACTTGGAAGAATTTTCGTTGATAGCTTCGTCCAGGCTTCGTCGCACCTGAGGCAACTTTGCCGTGCTCCTTTGACTTTGCACATCCATGGGACTTTGAGTAGGCTAGTGGGGACATGTCTCCGAATTTTTCGACACTATTGATCTCTGCTGCAATAATCTGCCATAATCTATGTGAATTATCAGAAATGTTTGGCACTAGCGAAGATTAGCCAGAGTTTCACGATTTTGACCGCTGAGTGCTAATTAGCGACAGATTATGAAATCCCGGTTTTCCTGATGACGGGGTGGTAACGGACGTGACCGTAGCTCCTTCCGAGTCGACAGCCAATCTCCTTCGACAGCCAATGGCTCGGACACCCTCTTCCGTCCCTGGACCTTCGTTCCTGGAGCGACGACAGCCATAATGGTCCGTCATCAGTGGCGGAATCAAGACGCCTTTCCGCGCAAGACCACCACCACCATCGTGACGGCGACGAGCAGATGGATGTGCAGACTCCTCGCCGGGTCTTGGTCGTCGGCGGTGGCCCCTGTGGTCTCGTAACGCTGCGCAATCTCGTTGAGCGGGGAGAGTTTGAAGTGGTGGCGCTCGTTGAGAGACGGGAGGATGTGGGCGGAGTCTGGTGCGTTCTTCTCTTCCCTTTCCTTTCCATTTCCTTGGCAGCTAACGATGAGTACTGTAGGTACCTAGAAGACCCTCCTGCTCCCGGCGTCGCTCGAGATCGTCCGTACTGGCCATCTCCCGCTTATCCCGCTCTCGTCGGCAACGTCCTACCGGAATATCTCTCCTTCTCACACCACCCATTCCCCGCACTGCCCTCTGAAGACCATCCCTACCCGACGCTCGCCCAGACACATGCCTACCTCCGACGCTTCGCCTCCCCGTTCCTCGCCTCTGGCCATATCCGCCTGTCGACCGAGGTCGTCTGGATCGATGAGCTGTCGGATAAGCGCGGTGGCTGGAGCGTCACTCTGCGCGACTGGCGGCCTGGGATGGGTGGAACGGGGACGGAGCGTGTGGAAACGTGGGATGCAGTCGTGGTGGCTACTGCGTGGTACGACTTTCCGTCGTGGCCTGAGGGCGTTCCAGGGCTGGTGGAAGCGAGAGCGGCGGGGCTGGCGACGCATGCGAAGACGTGGCATGGGACCCGAATGGGTACGAGGGCAAGGTGAGCTTCTTTTTTCCATCGATATGTGGTTCTCAAAAGACCTGACAGCGCGTTGTCGTCGTCGGCAACGCCAATTCGTCAAACGACATTGCAGCTCAGCTCAAATCCGTCGCTCGCGCACCTGTATACCGATCCATCCGTCGCCAAGCTCTCCGTCGATTCGCTTTCCTCCCCGACCCACGCGTCGTCGACGTTCCCGCTGTCGCTCGCTACAAGCTCGCATCCAACGGCAAGCTCGACCTCGAGCTCAGCGACGGAGAGCTGCTCATCGACATCGACGCTGTGGTCCTTGGGACGGGATACAAAGCCGCTGCAGCACCGTTCGTCCGTATCCTCCTAGACGGCGTTCTCGCCCCCTCTTACCTCCTCGACGACCGCCCCCCAACGCATCCCCGCGCTCTACCAACACATTCTCTATGCTCCCAACCCCAGTCTCGCGTTCATCGGCGCGGTGTTCTCGTACACCCCCGTTCACCCTCGCGGACGTTGCCTCGACGTACCTAACCCTTGTCTGGCGCAAGCAGATCGTCATCCCAGGCGCACTCGAGGCTCGGCTCGTGGGAGAGCAGGCGCGTATTGGGCTTGTCGAGCAGATGAGAAGGGAGACGCAGGACTCGAACCCGTCGTCCTTTGTCGCGTATCATATCCTTGGCGCGGCGGAGCAGGCGTATGCGCAGGGACTCAAGGACGCTGTTAGGGCCGTGAAGAGGGAGTGGGCGGAGGTGCTACCGGGGTGGGACGAGGAGGAGTGGAGAAGGAGGGAGGGGATGTATGAGCGGAAGTGGGTTAGTCTGGAGAAGGAGGCGGAGAAGGAGAAGGAGATGCAGACGCAGACGCAGGAATATAGACTGCTTGTAGATGCAAGGCTCTGAGGGTCATAAGTAGAGCGTCGGAGTAGGATTACACTGGAGGAGGGTTACAATGGGAAATCGGCACATAGGCAGAGTCAACGCTCAATTGAAAGGGTTCGCTGGCATGCGGGAGACTCACTGGCGGCCCTTCGTTTGCAATAGTATCCGGAGGGGGCCGGTACTGTGAATTTCACAACGCAGACAAAACTGCGTCGAGTGAATGACTGTCTTCTTCCTGAACAAAGGGCGCTACACTACACTACACAAACGAACGCCGTCCCATCCCACACGCTGCGCATCGGATATCGACAATGCGTGCGCTGCGCATGCATTCCGCTTCCATCCCCAGCAGTCCCAACAATCGTCTGCGGTGCCGCGGCGACACCACCCTCAACCCAATCCACCAGCGCCAAGAGCGCGTTATGCGACGAGGTGTTGACGAGGTTCGAGTTGGCTGTGGTGCCCTGACCGAACGCCGGAGCGCCCAAGCCGCCGCTGCAGTGGCCCATCCCCGGGATGAGGAACAGGCGGTAAAAGTCGTCGAGCGTTTCGAGTTTTAGGGTGTTTTTGAGGGCCTTCACCATGTTCGTGAGTGAGCGCCCGATTAGCTTTCGTGAGCTGTCAATCCCCCATCAATTTGGCGAGATGCTGGGTTGAAAACTGTTGAGATGTTGCCACCGTAATGTTGCGATGCTCAGTTGACCGCCTCGCTAAGTCTGATGGCACCGTGTCGGAGTTTGCGGAGTTTGACAGTGCCGAGAACTTGCCGGTGGGGCCTACGTTGTTTTCGTTGTTGTTATGTTGAGGTATACTGCAGTTTGTTTCGCGCCTGACGCTGCTACCTCTCTGGATACTTAGCGACGCCTGATCACGCTCACGTGCATCCGTGATGCAGACGCGAGCGCGCCGCAGTGCGTTTGAGCAACATCAAGCCTCCATCGTTCACGGTAGTTGCTTTTCTATGCCTTCTGCTTTGTGTCCTTAACTCAAGAAGACAGTTGTTAGTGACCCTTTATGATACTATACTACTGTACATCCAATGGGGACTTCAGGACAGTGCATAATTATCTCTGGCATTTTTGTAGTTAACGGCTCAAACTTTTCACAGTGTCTCTCGGTATGCTATAGAAGGGTTCAGCATCATCAAAATCGGCTCACAATTTTTTTTTCTCCGCGTTTTTATAGGTCTCGAGCATGCACACCGTGTACCGTCGTCTGTTCAAATTCATTTGTGTCAGTGTCGCCCACGTCCTCGTTCAAATGCGACTTATCTTAAAAATGCAACAGAAAAGCCATTGACCTGGAAGCCACTTACAGAGAAGGAACGTTGGGTCTACTATCAGGATGCATAAACTGCAGACTTGAGTCAACCGTGTACCTGCTTCTTGATCCTCAGCTCCTCAGCTCCGGCAGGTCACCACATCTAACTCACTCTGTGTTCCGAAATGTGAACTGTGTATACTGTCGTCTGCCCTCTGAGTTCTACTACATACCTTCTGTGAGTGTCGTACCTTCAAACCAACTTGAGATCTTCTTGGTATTGGTGCACAGATACCAAGGTGCTTATTCACGGTCAGTAGTGTACTGCCAGTGCAGTGCTCCACGCTTCGAGAGCCTTGCAAGTTCGTGAACTGTCAGAGATGAGAGTTGGTGTGTCGCGAGTTCCGTTTCGAAGGACCGATAGTACCTGTTCATATCCAGTGCTGGCTGACGAGTGAAATCGTCGGGGTTGGACACGACTCAAGATCAGTCGGCCTTCGTCAAGTCCATCTTACGGACTAATAGCAGCTAACTTACACTTGAGATCCGTCGGTGTGGGTCTGTGTACCTGTGGATGCCGGACACGGCGAATCATTTTGTCAGTGGGTCATCGGTGAACTCGAACGACAGTTGTCTTTATCTTTCGAAGGGGACATTGGAGTCCTCTATGTTCAAGTTTGCATTCAGGTTCTCAGCGTCGTGGGAGAAGAGACAGGTGGAAGTGTGCTATCGACGAGACTCGGAGAAATGGAAGTGGGTCCGATATTCGAGATAACTGCCCTCTCAGTCAGTATTTCCATTTCACTGCCGAAGACATTTGATTCCAAAGGGCAAATCTTAAGACGTTGAGGAACAATAGTACGAACTTGAAATTCAGGTCACAGAATTAGCTACATTTCGCGGTCTATTAACGGTAAATATTCTGGGTACTGCGCTGCAAAGTCATCGGGATAAATGCGTGCATATTCGCGAGCCGGCATCTTTTCCCCGTCGACAAATAACGCCCAATCTAGATCCAAGGCCTTCACGCGCTTCCTAGGTGGGGCCGAGCCTGCCCGGGCTGCGCCTCGGCGTTTCGGCTGAGGGCGGCGGGTGGCAGGATCACCGTGAGCAATTGCGGGAACAGCGGGCTCCGAAGACTGGACGGCCGGAGCAGGGACCAGCTCAGCAGTGGGACGAGAAACGCGTGTTGTGCGACGAACGGGAGGTCCAACAGCATCCTCCTCGGCGTGTGGATGGGCGATGGGATCAGGGACCTGCGATGCCAGATGAGGCAGAGACGAAGGTGCATCTGTGTCCACGAAGGTGAGCTTCCGTGAGCCGATGCGTTGTTTGTTCTGAACACGGCCCGACGAGTTTGACTAAAGATACCAGAGTGAGCGTCATACTCATCGATATCCCGAGTCAATCCACGCACCTTCGCCTCGGCTTTCGCTTTCTTGACGCCCACTTTTGCTTCCCGAAGTTGCTTATTGAGCGCCTTGACCTTCGCCTTCGCGGAAGGCGATGGATCAGACTAAATATATCAGTGTTCAGTGCGGGTGGAGAGGCAAAGAGTACCTCAGCGTCTTCCGTGGCCTTCTTGAGATAATATTTCGTCTCCGCCACCGTCACCTCACGCAAACGAACCTTTGCATCGACGACAGCCGCACGTTTATGCTTCTCGCGGGCGGCAATCCGCCGTGTAGAACGGCTGACGTACCTCTGCACGAGGTTGTTCCGCACATTGCGCAGGTCGCCTGTGCGCTCGCCAGTTTCGAGCAGCGCTGCCTGCGATCCATCCAACTGCTCATATCTTCGAGACGTCAGAAGCAGTTGAACATGAAGATTAACACGCACTTGATCAACGATTCCACGATGCCCATGTCGACACCGGTCTGAATGTTGTTCCAGCGGTGCTGGCCCTCGCCGAGGTTGGTGTTGGGCTCGAGGAGATCCCAGTCGTCGCCGATGTTGGAGAGGAACTGGATCAGACCGGGGAGAAGCCAGTGATGCATCGTCTTGTGTTTCCACCACGCTGAGAAATCTCTGCTGAATGAAAATCGTAAAACTGGAACACGCACCTTTAACACGTCCGCTCGGATCGTCGATCTCATGGAGCCATGCTTTGAACTCGGCGAGCTCAGCAGAGTTTCGGAGATGGCGGAGTTGCTGTAGACGTGTTTGCGTCTCCTTCGAAAGGTGTTTGAGATCAGAGATACCGCTAAGAGTAGCGTTAGAGGTATTGGCTGTTTTGTCAAGAGATCGCTCACCGATTGAAGTGGACGCCGCAAATTCGCAAAACATACGATAGCGTCGATTCGACATTACCGATTTTTGCCCGATACTCCGGCGTCATTTCCTCCCAAAGTGCAGACGCAAAACCTAACAACGGCGCCGCTTCCATATCAGACAACAAGCCCATAATTTTACCCCCACTATGTACACGCTTGAAACGCAGGGGGTGGCCGGTCAGTAGGAGGACGAGTCGAAAGATCTCGGTCCAAACAAGTTTGAAAGAGGCTTCGTCGTGGACCTCCATCCAGACACGCATGACGGTAATAGCTGGAAGATTTTAACGGTGATCACAAAAGGGCTGCGAGAGCGCACCGCGGTTCTGCGACGAAAGCCAGCCGCTGATCGCAAAGACCTGTAGCACGCCCTTGACGGGCTTGTACGTGGTGTCGACATCGAGGGCTCGAAGTTGGTGTATACGGCGGAGAAGGGCGGCGAGCACGCCAAAGATGATTCGCTTGCCGTCGCGCCAGATCATGCTGTGGATATACCGTTTCTCGGGATCTGGAATGGCTTGCTGCTGGGAAATGTAGGCTGCAAGGGCTAAACAATAGAAATGAACGGGCGAGTCCACGATGAAAGACAGACAAGCATACCTTCGGCTGCACTATCCCCAGCTGCAGATGATTCGGCCCGAACCTCACGCAACAGGCGATTCTTCAGCGCTGAGTTCATGAGACTCGAATGATACTCGCCCGGCGTCGCCGTTCCGAAAATCTGCTTTGTACTCGGCGCTATGACGAACAGTCAGTTAAGATGCCACGTCTAGCAAAGCCTATACCGTTCTCAACCTTCGCCACCGTGGCGCCGACGCCGAATACACGTCCAGCCTCCTTGTACTTCTCTCGTGCAGTGCACGGACACTTTGTCCCGAGCGCAGTAGGGTGGTAATGGCAGTGCTCTGGATGGGGGTATGCAATTGCGGTGCGTACCAAGTCCTCTTCGTCCTTGTAAGTCTTCTCGTACGGACAGAAGAAGGTAATCTTCGCGCCACAGCGGATGTGTTCGAGCTTGGCGGTGAAAGGACGCCCATCCTTCGAGTGATTGAACTCTGGGATCGCGTCAACTAGGCATCTCGAGCGACAAAATATATAGCACGTACCGCAGTCCTTAACTGTCCCCGACATGTTCCGCATACTGACGACACCCGCACAAAGCTGGTCGTCGTCAGCAGCATCAACGATGCGCTCCCCAGCCTTCGCTTTGAGGAAGAGGCTCTCGTCGACCAGGATCGAACTAACCGAGTGGGAGGAACCGGGAGCGAGCGGTGTGTGATCTTCCGTGCACTTGAGAGCATTGTTTTTGCCATTTGCACGCTGCGAGATAATGAGTGCGGAGCAGGCAATCAAAGCGGAATTACCTGAGTGAGCCGTCGAACAGCGCTCACCGACCCAGTACAACGTGTACCATCTGGACGGATTCCGCGGCAGCGGACCTTCTCAATCGCGCGGATGAAGCTGCGAGCAAAATTAGAACCGGCGAGTGCAGAAGGAAGAAATCGCACGCAAGAACCTGCCCAACCAGAGTGTCGTCCTGATGCTCACGTTGGCGGAGGGTAGCTTGCACGAGCTTCTCAGTCATTTCAGGGTCCAACGTCCGTCGGGGCGTCTCGACAAACGTGCGGTCAATGGAAGAGCAGACATAGACACCCTTGCACGTCGGCGTGGCACGGCGCACGTCGATCTTCTCACTGGCGTCACGGCCAAAGAAGAAACCCGAGAGATGAGTGTCCACTTCAGTCCGATGGCCCGTCGATGATGTGAAGGAGTGCGGACACTGTAATCGTGAGCTAAGCAATGCTCCAATCGGAGACGCACCAAATTGCGAAAGACGTTGTCCGGAGTCATGTTCTGGGGGAAGACGCCGTTCGGGATAGAGAGGATGAAGGCAGTTGGCGTTTCGAAGTGAGGAAGCTCCGATGGTACGCCATGCACACGTTCGAGCCGAAAAATGGGTTTCTGCGATGTGAGCTTCAAGCCACGCGGGAACTCGACATATTCGGACGAAACACCCTCATCCAGCCAGACCGTATCCGACGGCTGCCAGTCAAGGTCCTCCAAACGGCCAACATCGGTCGGCTCGAGCGGTTCGTTCGTCTTTTTCTTCTTGGATGTGCGTTTACGGCCGCGTTGGGTCATCGACGGTGCGGGGTCGTTTCGTTCCGGAGCTGCTCCGCTGGACGGAGCGAGTGAGTATAGCAAGTGTAGAGTACAATTTTGAACTTACTCGGCGAATTGAGGACCTATTTCATCCTCGGCGAACCGCAGTTGTGTGCCGTTGTCCATGAATCTATAAATGGTCGGTAGCCGTTCAATGGCATAAACGAGAGAGAAAACGATTTACAGCCTCGCGTCCTCCGGATCAAGGGGAAAACAGACCAAGACCTGGCGGGTCGACAGAGGAGGATCGGGAGGAGCCCGAGCTAGACCTATCGAGTGAGCAGGTTAGAGAATGTTCAATTTTAAACGGACAACCTACGTCGACGGCCAAGCTTCCCCGGAACCTGTCGATGGGGTCCCAATATCAAACACATCGAACGGTGTCGAGGTCCGCGAGCTATAGATCATCAGCTGGAAGCAGATGACTGACGGAAACAAACCTGGCTGAAGACGTGCCAACGTCGGCGCTCAATGATCCGTGCACCGAGAATGACATCGCTTCCTCCATGCTGTGGGGTTTGAGCTCGCGGCCTGCAGATGAATAATTAAGCCAAGTACTCACAGCCAGTTGTCGAGGTCGAGACTCGCAGCTGCGGTGGAGGCATTCGGCTGGGCATACGTTTGTGGAGCGCTAGGGCTGAAGCGGGATGAGTGATGTGAATACCAGCGGTAATGTGACGTACATATAGCTATTGGCGGTCGAAGAGGAGGGGGCCGGCGGCGGCACCATTCCGGTGGGTTCAAGATTGACGCCCATCATCGGCGTGGAATACATGTAGCTGATGGGGATGAGAATAGATAGACAAAAAAATTATCTCGGACCTCGGTGTCAAATACATCGCAGTCGTGGCTTGATGGTGACCGTTTGGGGGGAAGGGGCGCCCGGGATAAGCTGCTGAATGAGCGGGAAAGCCGTTATTTCCCCAAAAGTGTGGCGGCGGCGGCTGTGGATAGTACGGAAGCGCCGGCGGGGCCGTTTGCGTGGGAAGCCAGCCATCGCCTGGTGCCGGGGAAGAGAACGTGGAAGGATGCGGAGGGAATGCCGAGGGTACGATTGACAGGGAAGCTGATCCAGCTGCCGCCGCGACAGATTCTGTCCCAGGATACCTATTGCGAAGTCAACCACGGCGACAGAACATAGATTGGCCACGCACCATGAGTATTCGCCGTGTCCCGCGGTCCCGCTCGTATCGTCAACCCCGTAATGCGCGCCGTAATACGCGTCACCCCCATACATGGTGCCGGGAGAAGACTGTCGTGGGTAAGCTATACGGCGACTGGTTGTGCAGCGCTGACATACCGCTCGGCGCTGCGGTTCGTCGTCTTTGTTGCGGCGGGGTGCGGCGGGGCGGGTGGATGGATGGAGGAAAGAAGGAAGACGCGCTTGGTCACGGTCACGGTGGACGGATTGGGATGGATTTGCATGATGCGCCGTTAGCCGATGATGGATCTGCGCGGCGGCTCCACCTCACGAAAGCTAACGCTCGGCTAGCCACCTCACGAATGATGGAACCAACCTCACGAAAGTTGCCATCAACCTCACGATGATGGCAGCCCAACTCACGAAAGCTTACGCGCGCACCCACTCACGCACATGTATATTACCCGTTTTTGATGAGGGTTGTACATGCGTTTGGAGTTGGTGGACGAGATGAGCTGCCAGGAAGGAAGAACGAGTCAGCCTTAATCTGATTGCGATAAGGAAAGGAAAGGGATGTGGGGTGGACTTGCGGGATCGCGCCGCCCATGGTAGGTAATGAACTTCCGCCTCGTTTCTGGTACGCGGAGAGATCCCTGTTGAACGTTGATATCCCGCCAGCGTTGACTCGTTCCATGAGCGCGACGTCGTGTAGACTGAAGTTGGTAAAATTGTGCTGAGTGACGTTCAACACCGCGAAGGTTTCCCAGTCCTACAGCGATTGGAATGAGAAGAACGAAATAAAGATGGAAAAAAAATGCCTGAGCGATGGAGAAGAACGGACCGCCAAGCAGAGCCGTATGGGCTGGGTCTGCCTCGGCACCAGGGGAATATCGCGGATAGAGCAGCTCGCCGTGGAATCCCAACAAGGGCGAAAAGACATTCTTCACCGTATCCACCTTCGTGGCTGTTAAACATGCAGACGTCTGATTCGCCATGCATTCGAGCCCATCCACGTCGAACTGGCAATCATCCGGCTCCGTGATAATTCCATCTACGAGCCCGTCCAGCGCATCGCAGGCACGCAGAATCGCTGCCGACACGACAGCCCAGTCCGCTGGCTGCAGGAATTTCGGGTTCCCGACAAAATTAGGCGAGCCGACGAAATGGGAGAGCATCCCGGATCAGCCCTGGAGGGTGGTTCCAGTCCGTCGCGGGTGCGCCTGCGAGGATCCCGTCAAAATCGTCAGGGAAACTTCAGCGCGGCTTGGGTGCCTTGCCGTCCCCCCGTGGAGCACCCGAGGTAGTACGATTTCGATACGGCGGCGTCGTAGTACGCCGCGACGAGCTGTTTCCCGATGACTGCTTCGACGTGGATTGCGCGAAAGGCAAAGTCGTTGATGACTTCGGGGTGGTTGAGGAATGGCAGCCCGCTGGTCCCGTCGTGGCCGTTGTCGCTCCCGACGGAGGCGAAGTGCAGGGAAGTGCCGTATCCGAGTCCGATGTAGTCGATGCCTGGATTTCCGGTTGATGTTTATGACGGTACGGCGAGGAAATAACAGACGCACATCCACCATTCCCGCCATTACCCAGCGCAAGGAAACGTCCATACCACGTATCGGGCAACCACGCCTCTGCATGGACTGCGGATGTCGCGGTCGTGTTGATGACGAATTGGACGCGACACAGCGGGGCGGAATCGACTGCAGCGATTGAGCCGCACGACCCTGGTGTGGATACGTTCCCGGGTGCAGAGATGTAGTCGACTTGGAAGATCGTCGTGTTTTCGAGGCTCAGAGTATTCAACGCGAGGCATTTGCTGCGCCTGGTATCTTGTGCGCTTGACCGGTGGAAAAAGGAAAGAGCTAGCGGGAAAAACGACGTGAGCATGAGAGCCTGGGGGCTGTTGAGGATGCCGCTGACCGGTATTTATGGGATGAAGGGCGTGTGGAGCAAGAAGCGCTGTATTTTTGAAATGCGTTCAGGTGACTTCCCAAGAGGATCCACGCCTTCAGAAATGCGGGATGGACGGCAACGCCTGGAGAATCCAATCGCCCGGCATCGTACTAGTCACCCCAAATCGCGCGACTCGGAGGGTGAGAGACTTGGAAAGAAGGTGGATTGACGCGCACCAAGGCACCGACGCCCGAAGATCCTGCCAGTGGGAGCCTCTTTGCGCTCCTACGAGACGAGTCGTTTGTTTTCGCCGTCCGATTAAAGCCCTCTTGCACGCACGAGAACAGCTTCTTGGCGGAAGACACGCGGAGTGCGACTTCTTTGAAGATGCGGGCGTCGAAAGGAGGCAGAGGGTTCTCGCTGGAGATGGAATTGGATTCCAGCAGCTGGTTTGAGGAGGAAGAGGCAGCTTTGCTCACCCAGAATGTCCGCATCCACTCTTCTTGGCATTCGTTCCCTGCGCCGCTGGGCACGGATTTACGAGGAGCTTCCCATTCACTGTAGGTCTGGACTAGCCTTCACGCAGGATCCAGTAACGAACGAGGCAAGTACGATGGGCGTCAGGAGCAAGAGATCAAGGGTGACGTAACCGTGATGCTTACGCGGCTTGATTTCGACGCCCATCTTCAACTATATTTCTTGCCTGTGGCTCTGCGCTCGAAGCTTCCATTCACTGCCCGACCACATTCTTTTCAATCACAGCCACGAGAACTCTGGTCCTGGCACCGCCTCAACGGTGTACTCATGTCTAGTCGACAAAGCTGCACTGGTCAATTGTAACGTCCCTTGGCTTACTCGGAGCTGGACGAATCGCACTCGGATGGCGCTGCTTGTACCGGCGCTAGTCTCACATGTCGCTATCCTCCCAAATTGTCTGAAGAGACGCGCCGGACATCATCGTTGTATTCTGAGGCAGCGCAATGACACGACAAATTCACTCCAGTAGACACCGAAGAAAGGTTTTTTTTTTTTCTCGATTTTAACGACACTTGCAGCTACTGCACGCGCCTCGAGCGTTACACATCGTTTACGATACGCCGAAAGGGCCAAGGATATCGTACTCGACGCGCAGCGATTCAATCATGCGGTATGCATTCTCGAACGCGAAGACATCCACGGCGCCGAGCACACCAAGCCAGCGCGATGTACCACAAACCTGCCAGAGCTTCGGCACGGGAACAGATACAGTATACTCCGAGGCAACAACGTTTCGAGCCAAGCTCAACCCATTCACTGATGCACACATCCAGTGTTCCATGCAATACAACTATAAATACAGGTGTCCTCATCGCATCCATCGCTATTGCTGCCTCCGTCAAGTACAGGCATAACGCAGAGCAAACACGGTCGGCGCTTTCCATATAATACAACTATAAATACAGAGATTCCTCATCGATATTGTAGTCTTCGAATTCCTTCATTGAGCAAAGAATAGCCAATCAAGAGCTCGTGTACCAACCTCAACAAAACCCCGGACCCAACGCTCAAAACCCACTCGCTCCCGTTCCTTGTCCTCCATTTGTTCTGCCCTCGCGCTTACATTTGCTGGGTAGCGTAGATTCGGTACTGAACGCACTTGACGGAGCGGTTCAAGTTTCCTCTCAGTAGCGGCTGCAGACGAAGGCACATCAGAGATATTGAGTGGGGGCATATTTGCCAACGGAGATGAGCGCCGGCGGACGGGTGCCGTGCGCTGGAAAGACGGAGAGGATTTTATCTTCTGCGTCTCGCGCAACATCTCGTCGACTTCTGACTGAATTGCAAGGATGTGATCGCTCTGCCACTGGCATGGCGTCGATGAGGTGACGGGAAGAGTTTGAGCTCGTTTAGCCATCTTTGTGTTCGTCTCGGGAGAGGCGGCAGGCTCATATGCGAAGCCACAGGCCCGAAGCGACGCGTTCACATACATGGCCTCGCGCACTTCGTCATCCAGTTCCTCGAGTTCCTCGGCACCAGTTGCGTCTGCAAAAGCTGATGCGCCAACGCGAACATCGCCCCAAGAAGAAGAGGAGCAAGCGCGTCTCAGGGAACAAGTTAGATTCTGAGCCGCCACCGGCGGATGGGAAGTGTTGGAAGCGTTGTGTCGAGGAGGGACGGCAGCATGCGGCGGTGGGAACATGAATATCCTGAGTCTGACCCTCGTCCACCTCCTTGATGTTACTCAACGAAGGCAGCGGCATCGTCGCATTGCGTCGAGGAAGATAATTCCGTCGTCTCCAGGTGTTGCTGATGCCAGGTGTGGCAACGCAAACGTCGACTTGCTCGACTCTGCTCGAATTTGATGTGAAACGGACTGCCCGCAGCGGAAGTGACGTCCACTGTTTGCGCACGCACACGGGGCTTTAAAGCTGCGCGGATACTGGAGGCGCGCGATGTACCCAGGACGATGCTATGAGTAGCGTTTGGGAACAGTCTGCGGGTTCCACTGCTGGGAGAGGACAGGGATTCAGTTGGGGCTGGATATTCGACCGGAGAGAGCGGTGGAGAGATGTCGGTGGGAGACTCGGGGAAGAACTGTGAGCTTTTCTGTGGCCCGGAGACAGTGGTTGTAGGACTGGTGCAGAACTCGAAGCTGGATTCCCGCAGATCCGAGCTTGAGACAGCGAGCGACAAGGATTGACTCCTGGCCACAGGGTATGGCATGGTGGGGGGAACGAGAGAAGGAGGGTTGCGGAAGCAGACCAGGGGACGTTATGAACGAGGGGACCAGGGGTAGCCACCGTGCCACTTCGACATTGCTTTCCCCGTGCACCCCAAATCACTATCTCTGTTCGGGCCCACAACTGACTTGATGAACTGGAGTAGAGCCAGGGATACGGTCCCGAGCACGGCTTTAGCACCGCGTCGGCGACTTTTGTCAATCCGGAGATGAGTTAGGCTGTCGGTGGTCCGTGTACGCGTTAGACCTGTAGACAACGTCAACGAAGAGTTACGACGAAGGCGAAGGCGTACCTGACGAGTCGAGTCGATGGCATACAGCTGCCTTCAGAAACGCAACAATTGTGTACCACAGAGTTCCCTCGAGCGTATCCATGCGTTGCAGCTAACGAGTGTGTGTAGAGCATCGAAATCCAGATACGAGTCGTCGCAACGCCCGCTGCCGCGCCTTTAACCGGTGAATCCACGACAAGAGCCTCGCAACCGTTTTCCGAAATGGATTTGGGGTGCACATGCCAGCCGGCTTGGCGGCGAGGACACCGGAAAGCGGGTTAGCGCGTCGGGATGGCTTTCAGCGTGGACGTCCAAAAAGGAAATTGTTTGGTAACAGGGTTTGATGCCAGTGTAACCGTGACAACGGGACTTGTTCCGAACGTCCATCGTCTCGCACGTCGAACCTGCTAACTCTGGGCTTTCCCTCTCGCCAAATGGCTCGAATCAAGATTCACTGCTTGCCAGTGCTACTTAGAGACTGTCATCTACTGTACTGGGGAACTCAGCCCGGGAGCGCGACCGTCAGATCTCTATCCCAGTCTGCGTTGCTAACTCCGCTGCGGCGTTTGCGAAGATGAACAAGACGCCGCTGAGAACATTTTGGATCTCATACCGCCGTATCCGTCTGGTCTCTTGCCGCAACTTATTCTTAAGCACTGTTTGGTCTAATTCGCCGTTACACGGTGAGACTTGGGGCGGGGAATGGAAACAATCTACCTATCCCCGTACATTCGTGCGGATATTCGTGCTACGACCGCGGCAGCTCATCTCTTGGCCGAAAATACTCATCCTGTGCATCTCGCCGAGCGGTGATTGTGAAGCTGTGCGTATCATGCGAATGAACTCATATACTGACTCGTCAGTGCACCGTGTGCCTTCTTTCCCAGATTTCTTCGCCCCCCAGCTGGCTGGGTTCCCTCTCCCTGCTGCAAGTCAAGCGATGAACGTAATCGTCGACGATCGCGACCCTCTCATCCGGTACACGCCTGCTTGGAACCTTACGGATAGCAGAAACAATCCGCTCGAGATGCAAGTAGACTATAATTCGACGACTTCAATGCCCACGGACAAGGGGGCCGAGCTCTCCTTCGCGTTTAACGGTTTGTAGACGATTTCTTGAGCACCGGTCTCCGATTTCTAATGAATTGCAGGAACACAGGTCTTCGTCTACGCGACACTTTCATCGACCCTATCCAACACGGTCGTGAGAATCGATGAGGGCCCGGCACAGCCTATTCTCCCCTCCACAACCGTACCCCGCGAATCCCCCAATCATCAATTGGTTTTTAACTCGATGTTGCTCTCAGACGGACCTCACACTGTCAAGATAATAAACCTTGCAGTCAAAAGCACATTGAACCTCGACTATCTGATGTACACCATCTCCACGCGAGCCCCGGGACAGACTATCTTCGTCGATGACGCCGATAGCTCGGTGGAATACTCGCGTCGTGGGTGGAGCGTTACGAACAACGATGCATCGAACGCAGGCTTGTTGTTCCAAAACACGAGCCATCTGAGCTCGACGCCTGGTGCGTGGGCGGCGATAATGTTCGACTTTGCTGAAGGTACGTCGGAGGGTGTTTCGCAGCGCAGTCACTGATGTGGTGGACCGCAGGCGATCGCCTCATTTTGCGGGGACCGCTCATTCCTTCGCCTTCGGGCGACAAGTCCATTTCCGCGGCCTTGGTTACAGTCGACGGAGTTCAAGCCGGTCTTGTTCAACTCCAGATGCCGACAGAGCCCGGCACCACTACGTTCAATAATGTCTTGTTCACCTCCGATGCACTCAGCGCGGGGAATCACACGTTCAATTTCACCTACGCTGAAGGTAGTACGTCGCTCGTAATCGACTATTTCCTCGTCCTCCCTGTGTCATCGAACGCCTTCAGTACTCCTTCCTCTGGCCAGCCGACTCCATTACCTTCTGCCACGACTTCGGCAGGTCCTGCAAGTGCTGCTAATCCATCGGGTGGTCGGCGAACATCGTCGCGCATTGCGATAATAGCCAGTGGTGTAATCAGCGGAACCATGTTTGTCCTGCTGCTGCTCTTGGCTGCTTTCCTTTGGAGGAGACGCAGACGCAGACGCAGACGCGCGGAAATGGAGAGTATGTCCTGCCTTTTTCTCTGTCTTCGACAGCATTCATAATGATTCATCCAGACGACGACTCGGAAGTCCCCGCCGCAGAGACGCTGCCTCCTCGAGACTCCATGGCAACGTTGGCGGAGATAGCGGTGGATGGTCCGGGCGATGAGAAGGAGGAGGTGGAAGAGGAGCAGATCAAGGGGAGGCCCAGGTCGCGGTACTTATACTATTCGGACAGTCAAAGTTGCAAACGTGTTTGAGAACAAAGATTTCGTCAGCTACCAAATTCATCCCAATTGTCGGTCGGTTGCCTCGTTCACATTCGTAGCGGCTCAGTTAGACTTCATTCGCAGATATACAGACCGCGTACCACGAACACTCGGTCCACATAGGCAGCCCCGACGGAAAATCGTCCAAGATAGAAACTCGAGCATCAGGACTCAGCGCTTGGCCACTACTGTAGCTGTTCTGTTTCAAGAAAGCGCGGAGGTTGAAGTCGAGTTGAAGGGACAGTCCTAAACGGTCGGGTAGGCGTTGTAGTGAAAGAAGGTGAAAGACTGGCAGCAGTTACAGGCGTGACGTCGTCGGAATTGTCTTCTTCCTTCTGCCTTCATCATGCTCGCGAACACTCTCCAGCCAACCGCGAATAAGCTCGCATGTTTGGGTTTCTGCCGGCCATTGACGAGGCGGTAGCGCCATCCGAAGCCGACGATAGTGTCAAGCAAAGCGGCCAACTGCGAGTCCGTCGACGTCGTCAAGGCGGTACTTAACGAGAGTCGAGTGGGGAGCTGAGCACGGTGGATGCGTCGGTCGGTGTGTCTCTGGAAGATTTGGACAACGGTGAGTGCTCCATTTTGCTTGACGGACTGCGTTGACTGACCTCCATTCCAGCCCTCTTCGTCGAGCGAGTTCCATGGCCGCTGCGCCGAGCTAACCACGACGGCAATAGCCCCACGCACTCCCATCCACCAGCCAGCTCCCTACCCCATTTGGCAAAGTGTGGACGACGACGACGACGTGTCATCCACTGCGCCTCGAAGAAAACTCGTTTGCTGGTCTTTTCACGGACCCTCGAGGAGCATCCCCCGTCGCCGTCTAGCAAGATCCGGAGACCGACCGCGTTAACGATGTGAATTCTCGGAGAAGGAATCGAGGCAGCGATGGACTGACATGGGAGACGCTGGGGGGCTTTTTACTGGGCACAGGTGCGTTCTATCTCTTGCGCAAGCGACTACATTGACCGACATTCTCAGTAGCTTCATGCGCTTCCGGCTCGCCGACCTTTCCTGCGCTAGGGCTCTAAACAGTAACCGTAAGTGTACTGTTTACGGATGGTATGGTACGGGTTTTCCCCCGTCCCGTATCGTGGTCCCAGCGTACCTTTACGGGACGGGTTACGGGACGGCTGAACCATCAATACGGGTACGCGAACCCGTATTGCGTGTGTTTGTCTTGTGCCGTGGATTCTCTGGGTGTGCGTACCGTGCAAAGGTATGGAAATCCCATCTGTCAACGATTTCAAAGCTTCCGAAAAGTTTCTGGGCCAAATAACTGACCTCGGACCCCGTATCGAGCCCGTATACGGTACGGTTTTGGTGATGAGGAACCGTACCGTATCCCGGGCTCACGGGCACTTGTACTGTACGGGTACGACCGTCCCGTCGCCAAATACTGCCGTATTTCCGACGGCCGTACCCGTATACGGTACGGTTTAGAGCCCTATCCTGCGCCACCCCACATTCGCGGACCAGCTTTGCGCCGGCCGCTCGGATTGCCACAAGGCGTAGATCCTCGAAGAGCATACACCGTTCTCCGATTCACCGCCGTCGGCAGGTCCAGCTGACGACCACGGCCACTGTCACGGCTCTCCTTAGAGTCGTCTCCCATGCATGCTCGACAACGCCTTCCTCCTGAACGCAAACTCTTCCAGCCCCGCCAAAGTCGCCGTCATCCAGCAGTGTCACCAATCGAAGACGACGACAATCTAGCCCGCTGCCCGCTGCCCGCTGCCCTCGGCCGTGCGTCTTCGTACTTCCCGTATACCAGCCCGCTTCAGTCAGAGAAGCGCTCCTTCGTCATCGACCCACCGGGACCATCCCATCGTCTCTGAATCCGGGATACAGCGCTGGCGAGTAAACGGTACGCTCGTCCGTGACTGTTCTCAGAGTATGGCTAACACTGCATGTAGATTCCTCAGGTTATGCCATAACGCCTCGACTCTTGTCAGCTCCCGAGAAAGCACGAGAACGGAGTCGCAGGCCTGCAAGAAGGGTTATGGTGGTGCGAATACGTCGTATTTGAGTGGTCCCTTGTGAGTGAGTTTTTGGTTCTTCGTATGAACGAGAACTAATCTACCGGCAGACGAGTACATCTCGGAGCTGCATAGGCTTCCTCCGACCGTCACCCCCGATTCACCACCAACACGCCCTGCATTCCCCTCACTCCTCCTTCGTCCATTCATTCGACCGCGTCATCCGAGCTCACCCACGTCCCGACCCTCCGTGGACGGGTGCCACTGGCAATCTGGGACTATATCGCAGCTGTCGAGGACCGACGACCACTACAAACGACGGCGACCTCTTTGGCGTTAACCTTCATCGCTCGTCGTTACCGACGGAGGCAAGAATCCAAGCGACAGCGGTGATCAGAAGAGCTGCTCACACAAGCTCTCCTCTCGTCCTTCTTCGACCCCATGGTTAGCTCGACGGACTGTACGTCTTCCCGGCTCGTCGCCTGACCCTGCTGACCATCTTCTTCCCCCGTAGACGGCGACGCATCCGTCTGTTGCGATGGCAAGACCGAGACCGAGACCTATGACGAGGGCGGGGTACGAAGGCGCTGTGCCTGTCCCAAGGGGGTTGACGACGATGAAGACCGAGACGAGGGCAAGAAGGAGAAGACGGAGAAGACGGAGAAGGGTGATGGGGAGGGAGACGCGGAGGATGAAGACGAAGACGAAGACGAGGTATGTCTGTTTTACGCTCATCCTTGATTCATTTAACTAACGGGGCCAAAACAGAGTACTCCCCGTCCACAACACCGTCTGCGACCATCCTCAGGAGCATCTGCTCGTGCCCATCCGTATCAACGACCTCCGGAGGCCGTGCCTCCGTCTACGAGTGTGGGATACGAGTACGAGTACGAATCTCAGCAGCAGCGACCGACGACGAGCCATGGCTATGGATATGGGAGGTCCCTCAGAGGGTACGTATTCTCCCTTTCGTGTGAATATCCAGTAATAACCAGCACATATAGACCATCGACGACAAGACACTCACCATTGTCGGATGTCCCCGTACACGCACACGCTCACGCTCACCGCCGACATTCGGCTATGCTGCGTCAGCCAGACCGTTCCCTCCCCTGTTGTCGCCGTCGACGCATCGAGCTCCAGTCCGTTTGCGAGTTCGATGGCATCCGACAGCAACCGCCCAGGGACGAGTAGCGGCAGACCACTCACTGGCACTAGACCAAGCACAGCAATGGCAGAGGACGACCAACGATTTCGGGCGGTACAGGCATACGTTTGCCGCCGCTATCCTCTGTCGTCTCTGCAGCAGCGCTTGGGGGTGGCTCTCGGCCCTCGTCGTCTGACCATGCACATCCGCATACCCATGGGCTCGGAGTCGGGCATCCGTATACGTATACGTATACCTACCGCAGCCCGACGTCTGCTGGGGTCTTCTGCGACGACCTTCGAATCCGAATAGGGACGGAGGTGGATATTTGGACGAGTGGAATCATGGGCGGAGGAGGGGAAGTATGCCACTTCCGAGGTCTGGGTCGACGTTTATCCGACCAGGGACTGCGCCGAGCTAGTTTGCGTCTAATGCTGGTGGAGCAGGTGGATGGAGAGAAGCGGGAGCAGGACCAGCGCAAGAGGTAGCCCCAGTGGACGACTCGCCGTTCTCGATCTCCGTTCCGGACGCAGACGTCCCTCCACCTCCAGCACCCGCCTCACACTCTCATGCCTATATCGGTGGCTTTGCGTATAGCCTGCCGGCACCCGAAGGACGACTCGGAGGAGAAGCGAATAACCCGCGCAATCGCTCGTTTGGTGGATTCTACGGTCGTCGTCCGAGTCCCGCAAGCACCACGCGAATGGGAATGGGAACGGGAACGAATACGAATACGGGAGCGAGTCCCGTCCGCCGGGCCAGGATAAACTGCCGCTGCAGGTGCCGCAGCCGCACTGTGCGGCAGTGGTGCGGCACCCGTGCGGCAGTTGTGCGGTAGTCGACCTCGGCAGATTTTTTCGTCTTACTAGATGTCTCTGGGAGACAGCAGTCGGGGGTCCACGGTATACCTGGCGTATAGACAGCCTTTAAAGGCATATATTCCTGAGGTGAATAGCCCAGAAGAGTCCGAACTGTCAAAGATCTGAGACTTGAGGCACTACTCTGGATGCGGGAGTTGCGTGGTAGTCGTGCGGCAGTTGCGCGGTAGCGTGCGGGAGTCGGTGG
Organism: Mycena amicta; assembly: GCA_029282125.1. Classification (NCBI taxonomy): domain Eukaryota; kingdom Fungi; phylum Basidiomycota; class Agaricomycetes; order Agaricales; family Mycenaceae; genus Mycena; species Mycena amicta. Next base: position 48,358 of record JARIHP010000049.1, read on the forward strand.
CTGTACTGCCGCACGCGCGCGGTAGTTTGACTCGAGTTGTGCATTGTCAACGCGGTAGTCGTGCGGTAGGTGTGCGGTAGTCGTGCGGTAGTCGTGCGGCTCCGCGGAGTCTTCCCATGCGGCAATATGCGGCAGTATGTGACGACTGTGCGGTACGTTGTCGAGCGGTAGTGGTGGTTGTGCGGTAATGCGACAGTCCGGCGGCAGTAATTTCTCTGAATATTATGGCATATATACTTTCGTGTTCAACATCTGATTCCGATACTGAATTCTGTACTGAAGCTTATATCTGACTTTCGAAGTTGGACATGTCTTGAATCTCTTATCCGCCTGGGTAATTGACTTCATATCGACTCGGAAGAGTAGCACTACAAAAATGGAGATTTAAGGCCATCCAGGAGGCTATATAGCCAGATCTCGAACACTACTGTGAGCTCAGATGAGTGGGAGCCCCCAATTCATGAGCTTTATCCATGTTGGCACAATTCAAAGCATGAAATTGATGATTTCTACAAACATGTTCTTGTCGCGTGTTTCCAACCAATAGATCCTTGGGAAGACATTAATGCACCTTGACTGATGGTTAACTACGGACTAGAGTGAGCGATAGCCCAAATACGCCTCCCCCAAGGCTGTTATACGGGTATAAACAAACTCTGATGTTGCCTAGTTGTTAGCTCAGCCAAGACGAGCGCGCGAGTCAGGCTGAGTGTGAGGCAAGGAAGTGACGAGTGAGCGCCACCATCACGGCGATCATCACGTCTCTCGTTCTCTTCTCGCGTTCATCTCTCCCGCCGCGTCCTTCTGCCTTCGTCCTCCCTCCCCGCCGTCAGCCGAGTTTTTGTGTGCCGCGTGCCCCCTTCTTCCGATGTGGCCTCTCTCTCCGCATTCCCGTCACATCTTCCCGCATTTTCGACACGGCACGCCGCATTCCCGGCCGTCATCCGCGGCATCGTGGACCTACCGTCCTCCCAATCGATATTCATACCATGAACGTACCGCTCCCAGTGGCGCCGAAGGACAGCGTGGAAGGTGGCGCGTGGAACGTCAGGGGGAAACGGAAGAGAGGACACCAAGGTTCGTGACTTAGACCTTCCTAAGTACTGACTTCTCAAGGTCATACACCCGTAACATCGTCACCCCCATCGTATTCGGACACCTACGATACACGCCGCATCCGTACTCTGATGCCGTCGCACCTGTACACTCCGATACACGCCCATATGTTCCAATGCCCCAGTCACCCGTCGTAAAGCTATCCGTCGACGTACCGCCGTACTCATCGGTCGACGTTACGTCGACCGCACTACTCCCATACCCACCCGTCGACATTCGTCTTTGTCCGCATCAGCGAGCGATATCGATGCCCGTCATGCCGCCGACGTCGACAACGACTCCTTCTTCCGCCACTATCGCAGACTCGCAAATTTCACACTGCGGATGACGTACCGCCATATTCGCACTCCGCTAACGCCATACGCGATAAACAAACCCCACCGGCTTACGAACAGTTTTTCGCTTTACTCGGATCGACGGCGCATATGATACTGCTTTGGGGCGATCCTCCCATCTCCCGCATCCGCGTTGACTCTCACATCCTCTCGCGCAACGGCGCTCATTCCGTGTTTTGCAACGAGGCCTATTCTTCTTCTCCTCGCACAACGGCCTCTGTCCTCTTTGCACATCGGCACTCATCCCCATCTCATCTCATGCATCGGGCGCTCATCCCCTCTGACACCACCCATTCTATACGAAGCTGGCGCACCACAGTGCACATATCATCTCGAGGGACGGCGCTGCTCCTCGCGATATGCCGTTACTCGCCTCTCCTCGCGTAACGACGCACCCTACGCTTCGCGGGACGCAGCTCCTCTCTTCGCTGGACGCCACATCATACGCGTTTTGTCCTACGACCAACGCTACTTCCGTCTCCTGTCACCAACGGCATCATCCTCACCTCACGCTTCAGGCCTTCATCCCCATCTCTCTCTTCGGGCACTCGTGCTGGTTACGTCCTTCGTCATCTTCGTTCCACGCTTCGGGCGTCTCACCCTCGTTTCGCGCTTCGGGTGTCTCGTCTTCGCTTCTCTCTCGTCGGGTGTTTGTGCTTCGGGCACTCGCCCTCGTCTCTCTCTCTCATCGGGTGTTTGTGCTTCGGGCACTCGTCTGGCCGTGTACTTCGGGTGCCGGTCACGACCATGTACTTCAGGTGCTGGTCGTCGTCTCTCGTCTGGCCATGTACTTCGGGTGCTGGTCCTCGTCTCTCGTCTGGCCGTGTACTTCGGGTGCCGGTCACAACCATGTACTTCGGGTGCTGGTCCTCGTCTCTCGTCTGGCCGTGTACTTCGGGTGCCGGTCTCGCGTGCTTCGGGTGCCCGTCATGTCGTACAATGTGTTCCTGTTGTTTTAGCTGCCTTGGTGAGTTTGCGTTAACAGTTCTTATATCGCTCCGCTAACGAATCTCATCTCACGCGTTGCGGTCCATATCATCTCATGCCATACCGTTCATTTCCCCTCTTTCAGCTCCTTGTGGGTCCTCGGCCGCTTCACTCACCCTCGCGCGAGTCTGCGACTCTGAGAGCTTCACTCTGGTTGGGTCGCTCTGGGTCTCGTTCAGATCCTCGGCGGCCTTTGCGTACGGGTTCGGCCGTCCACCAGGCGTCTCGTAGACGTTCTCGTTGGCCGGGACGGCCGTTCCCTTCACCACACCCACAAGATCATCGTCGTCGTCGTCTCTCCTCCTGGCAGCGAGCGAGCTGACCTACCTTGCTGAAGGAATAAGTCACCGAGAAACACTCTACAAGACAATGTGACAGTGTTGATGCATGCGGTACATCGACAAGTATAGATTGCGCTCAAAAAACTGCACCTCAAAAATTTGTGCGGCAGTTGGTGTGGGTGCGGCAGTTTGTCGGTCACGCTCGTGTGCGGCAGTGTGACGCATGCGGCAGTTTGTCCGATCGTGCGGCACACCCCTGTGCGGCACCTGCGCGGTAGGTGTGCGGTAGGTGCGCGGTAGGTGCGCGGTAGCTATGCGGCTGCAGCGGCAGTTTAGCCAAGCCCCCGTCCGCCGAGTCGGAGACTGTCGGTTATGGATCTGTGTAACGACGACGACGACGAGGTTGGGCCACAATCGGGGGTGGTGCGTTTGGGTAACGCCCAGAGAAGCGAGTGGGAGCGTGAGAGGGAGAGAGAGCGCGAAAGAGAACGAGAACGACCGACGACGACGACGACGACGACAAGCGGGCTGGTGATGCGGGCATCTGCGATGGTGCTTCTTGACGATGACGACAATGGGCTCGGCCGGGTAGCTCGTCGAGGGTGGTTAGGGCGAGGTTCTCTGTGTCTTCTCCTCGACCTAGGAGAGACAATCGGGAATGGCTTCCCCATCTGCGTCTGCTACCGTGCTACGAGGGATAAGTGAAGGCGAGGACGACGAGGAGGAAGGATCGCCGAGTGCGAGGCTTGCTGGGATCGCCAGCAGACCACAACAAGCGATGACGGCCCCGTCGCCTCTCGGTGGTCGACTCCCGGCAAGTTTCCGTCCAGTCGGTGGTGCGGGTGTCAATGCGGAGCACCAGCACTCGTTGTCGCCGTTGCTGCTGACGCTTGGCTTGCCGGTTCCGATGCGTCCATGTGGGTTGCAGGAGGTTAACATTTCTTAACGAATGATATCGCTCCCTTACTGTACATCATACCATTCCCGACTTGAGCGTTTCCTTCCTACACTAGAATCCTTGTTGTCCTTGCTCTCTCCTTTAGCTTACCGTACCCCTCACTCCTACTTACGCCTCCCTTGCCCTTCTTCTATACAACCAGTGCCAGTCGTGTACATACGTACAGACTGGCTTATTACTCAAAAGATCGCGTTCGAGGCTGTAATGGTTTATGTATCTATTGTTCGTTAGTCGAAAATGTGGAACGAGGGGAGGATGCTTCCCGATTTGGGTGATGACCTGCCGTTTGGGGAATTTCGCTTTCTCACTCGTACCACGATGATCGCTGAAACTCGGTGCCATAGCAACACATAGGGCACATCAAATGCGAGCACATTCCTTGTCGACAACCAGCATGCACCCAGTCCTTCGCCGCGAACGACTCAAAGAGCTACCCCGAGCAACTCGAGTGAGCCAGCCGCAGTAGACGTTCCAGGAACATGCTTACCGGCGTCCGTAGCTCATCGTAACAGCTGCGTGCCAACCATATCCGACCGAGGAGATTATGTCCCTAGCCTTGAAGACGGTCTCCCAACTGAAAGAGGCCAAACTCTGGAAAGAGCTGCGACTCTCCCTGCCTTTCTCGTTCGCCCTGCTACATCCGTCGCGAATCCCCACCACGGACGCTATCGACGAATGGCTCCCGGAGACGCAGAAGGCGGTCGTCTCAGCTCTATCGGCCCTGGAACTAGTCGTGCAAACGCGGAACATCCCCAGTAGCGCTGCACCAGAACTGTGGCCACGCATTTTTGCGTGGTTCGTGTTCCTGGAGGCACATTATGGCTGGATGGGTCCCCACCTGGAGGCGCAGATGCGCAGGTCGAACGTTGTGGCTCCCTTATCCTTGCAGCTGATGCTCATGCTGTACAACTTTTCTAAGCAAGATGAATCTGTGACGGCGATGCTCTTTTCAACACCGGGGTTCACGATGCTGCTTGTACAGATATGGGCGGATTTCAGCCAGCATACGCTGAGCCGGAACTCGGCAAGCGCCTATCTTCTGACGTCGTACCTGCAGGACGTCTTCCCCGCCACAACTCCCAGTGACGAGCAGACACGACTGGACGAAGTCCTCGAAGGTGCAGGGGGCACATTCGAACATCTCGCCGAGCTTGTCGTCGACCTGTTGCGCTGGATTTCGGCCCATGATGTGCCGGTTTTGGAGGTGCATGTCATGATCCGGCAGCTGCTAAGGTTCGTGGCTTGCGTCGATATTTTCACATCTCCCCAGAAGGATAAACCTCTCATTGGACTCGGAGGGAAGTTGTCGAGCGCCCTCCGCACAATCAGTGGCGCATTCACGATCCTCGTCGAAACCGCGGGCAGGCTGGCGGACATGCATCCGACCTCACCAGATATAACAAGCGCGATTACGGGGTCTCTCTTTCTGATTATTCGTCTGGTTCACACGGACGAGGGCTTGGTCACCGCGCTGGATGCCGGAATTCTCTCCGTTCTAATCAAAATCCACGCTATTCTCCCACAAGAACGTGCGGACTCGTGCAACTTACTGTTCGACGCTTTCTTTTACCCTGGGCTGACCTCCAGTCGCTTACTCCCTCCCTACCTGCGCGCGATCGAGGCACTCGATGAACAGTCCAACTCGATCTGGCCTGCGATGGCGCAATTATGCAAGACGAGAATCCCTCTCATCGATCCCGCGAAGGCGAAACCATCGGGAGGGAACAAGACCAGGAGAAAAGCGTGCGACTTCGTGGAGGTACGTTGTTCAAAGTTCAAAGTTATCACTCGGCTTCGTGCTCAGAGATGTATTTCAAGTGTGGCAAAATCCAGGCGGCGGATCTCTTCCGCCGTTGTACGTGTGGAGCCGTGAACTACTGCTCTCAGCAATGCCAAGTCGCGGATTGGTCTGGGCCGAATGGAAATGAACATCGTCAAGTTTGCAGACGCTACTCGCGACGACTCCTTCTCTGTGGGTAATCTCCTTCCGACCATGAAACCGCTTACAATTTATTAGCTGGGCGTATGGTGCCTCTCATCCCCTTCAAACAGCGCTGCTTCCTCCGCGCGCTGATTCACAAGGACTATCTCGATCGCTTTGACGACATCTGCTGGTTACAGGCAGAGTTTACCTCCTCGCGCGCCGACGGCGGAAACAGCGATGTGCCGATTGTACCACCAGCTCGCATTGAACCCGCAATGTCCATAATTCACTTCGACTATGCAGATTGCACCGACGTCCACATATCCGTCCACGCACTTGACTCGGCCCTCGCTCTCTCATTGCGGGAGACCTCGGCTGAGGAATGGGACGACCTTGTTCGTCACGCGGCTAAGAGTAATGGGACCATGGGGATCCACGTACTTTCCTTTACCGAGCCTGGGTTGATGGGATGTCGAGGAGAGGTAAGACGTGTCGTCGTTCCGTTGCGGTGCAGCACCGCGGCTGCGCAGAGGCTTGGTGTGCCGCATTTGCTGGAGAAGGACCAAGACTTCTCGTTTCGCAGTGCGATGCTGGACGAGGAGGACGAATACGTGTTTGGGATACATTGATTATTCTAGACAGATAACACTCTCTCGGATGCTCTAGATCTATCGAAACGACCCACGATCCCGCCGTTGCCTCGGCTGTCGATGCTAGGTTCAGTTGAAACTATGTGCGTTGATGCTCTCGTCATCTCCGCCCCTCCCGCTCCGAGAGGCCGTGAGTACGTCGCCGCTTAGCATGAATTCGACTGCGCCATGCAGAACTACAGCCTTTTGGAAAGCACACACGAGTTTCGTATTTCCGGATTGTGAATCTAGATGGTCGAATAAGAGGTGCACTTTGTTGAATCGGCTGTGTTCAGTGATTAGTTGCGCGTTTATACTGGGGCCGAGTCCCGGAGAGACTCGGAGCTCTTCGACGACGTCGTCGATTGCCTCGGTCAAGGCGAGCTCGACGGTGGAGCGAGGATAATTCGGTAGGAAAGTCTCGAAGAACCACCTGCCGAGGATAAGACCAAAGTTTCTGCTGACTGTAGCTTGAGGACGTACATTTGGTAAGGATTGGGAGATGTCGGGGCGTGGGCTTCTTCACGGTGTCGGTTTGCCAGCCTTCTTATAGTTCTCCAAGATGACGCGAGTTGGAGCCAAGTTGGAGCCCCCGCGGGTTGTTATAAGTACTCCAGGGCCGATCATCGCCGACGGACCACTTTGCCGACGGCCGAATGTGATTCAATCAAGATCGTTACGCGTTACACGTCAACCTTGTCCGCAACGGCCATGTCCGACAACGCGCTGCCGGACGAGGTGCTCTCGGAGATTCTGGCTCCCGCGCTTACCGTCGACGACGAAACCTTCTCTGATACCACCTCCGAGGTCTCCCCTTTCGCCACGTACACCGAGTCTGCTTCGGCCTACTTGCTGGTGAACAAGTCCTGGCTGCGCGTTGCGACACCTCTGCTCTACGCCACCGTTGTGCTCCGCTCCAAGGCCCAGGCCAAAGCCCTCGAACGGGCTCTCAGCGGCAACGCGATCCTGGGCCAATTCATCAAGCAGCTTCGTGTCGAGGGGGGATATGGTGCGCCGATGCATCACATCCTAAAACTCTCCCCGAACATCGCACACCTCTACTTGACCCTCGTGGTCTCTTCTAGCGATAGCACGGACGGGCTCTGCAAAGGCCTCGCTCTTATCAGTCCCAAACGCCTCATTCTGCAGGATACGATCCACTACTCGGATCAGGCGAAAAACAAGATGGTGCGCAACCTCATCGATGCCATTGTCAAAGTGATTCCAGGATGGCCGAAGCTCGTATGTTGCGTACCTTTCACACTCCTTTTTGTTCACTCATTCGTGTTGAGACTACGTTCCATTGCCCCTTGACGTTCTACCCTTCAAGCGATCGTTGGCAATCTATCTCCCGCCCGCTGCTCGAGGCGCGACAACTTCACACCCTCACAGTGAACTTTCTGCAGGATGCAGTCGTGATGTACTCGACATTCAAATCGTGTCCATTGCGGAGCATCACCATAAAGCAACGGCTGTCAGAGTACGAACTGAGGTATCAGCTGGAGAAGGACGATTTTGATCCAGTGCTCAAAGCGCTTCTCAAGTACAAGACCTGGTATGTCCGCGCGCAACCTCCACGACACCGTCATGTATCAATCCTCCCAGGCGCAACGTTACTCCTCCCCCCTGCGCGACAGCTCCAGAAATACTGCCGACCCTTAATCCATTCTATCAGCCGATGCGTAACATACCGAAGGACGTTCAGGACCGTATTTGGTCTCGCATTCTCCACTTTGCGATGTACGTTCCGGAACTGGGAGAGTTACCCATGAGATGGAACATTCCTGCGACACGCGTGTCCCTCCTCACTGTCTCGTCGCGATTCCAGGTGAGCTGGTTGTTTCCTCTTCTTCGTCCATGCCAACGTTGATATCACCAGCGGCTCGGAATTCCACATCTCTGTGTCCACGTCTACCTGCGCAACAAGCCGTCGTTGGATTCCTTCGCGACGCTGCTTTCGAAAAACCCTCATTTGAAGAGCAACATACGCTCTCTCGTCGTTCACGCATACGGCATGCACATCCCACTCGAACGCATTCTGGATCATCAGGCGACGATGCAGGAAATCCTCCCCGGTATCGACGGGTTGCGTCGTCTCTCCTCGATTCGGGATCTGCAACGCCACACGGTCTACTACGGAACGGAGGCCTCTATCGCCTGGGATACATTCCTCGCCGTCGATGTGGCCCGTCTCGAGGAATGCTCCATTCGGATAGCCACGGAGGAACTGGCGCCCCCTGCGGTGCTTTCGCGTTTTGCGGAACTGCGGGTGCTCCATTGGCGCTGCGAGACGTCGTTTGACCTCACGTCCACGGTTCTCCCGGTCGATGCACTTCCCGCGTTGGAAGAACTCATCGTGCGCGAGTCTGACAGCTCGTTTGGGATTTTGCTCTCACGCATGAAGTACGTTTTTTTTCCTCCATCGCATCTGCATCTTGCTTATTTCGAACAGGCTACCCTCCCTCAAGCGCGCTCGCTTCTTGCAAACAATTAACAGCGAGGTCCTGTTGGAGATCCACGGAAACAAGCTCTCCGCGCTCGAGATCCCCGGTTCTGCATTCCTCGCACTCAACGCCCACATACTCGACTTGTGTCCCAATCTAACCTCCATGACTGTTTGTTGGGCGTACCAGAGAATTCAGCCGGGTGGTGACGGAGCAGTACGTGCAAAATTTCCTTTGCCTTTCAGTGCTACTGTCTCATGCACTCAGTCCATTTCACCGCCCGATAGCGACGCATTCGATGCTCACAACCCTGCAACATCTCTCGTCGAAATTATCTTCGATACGGTCCTTCCGCTCGAGTGCGTTCACTCAAATCGCTCAGCTGCCGGCAGCCTGCCGCACTAATCGGATTATAGCCAGCCAGTGTTCAAGGAGCGATGGACTCAATTCCTCGTCAACACCTTCCCGCACGCATCGCTGCCCAATCTGCAAGAAATTCGTACAACGGCGTTCAAATGGCCGACGACCGAGTTCGTGTTTTCTTTCCTTGTTCCTTTTTCCTCCGGCAGTGTGCTGAGGTGCGCGTTTTGGCAGACGAGATATCGCGAAGAATGTCTGGGTACCGACCGCGGAGAGTCTGTTGTCAAAGAATGTAACGCTGAAAGATTCGGAGGGGAAGAGTTGGCGCCCGAGATTGAAGGTTGGGAAAGGAGCAGCCGGTGCGGCTGGCGCTGAGGCTGCAGCCCATTCAGGTGGTCGCCCGACGAGGTCGAGCACACGGCGTGCAGGTAAGAAGTAGTCGGATGGCCTATGGTTGCCCTGTGTTCATTAGCAGCAGGTGTTTTATCGTGCATTTCCGAGTACCAAGATAGTTTTCAAATACTACATACTTCTGAATATCGAAGAGCAGAAACGAGACGGTATAGCTCCGGACGTTGACAGACTGGGCTGTCTATCGTACGATATCATCGCCAAAGATTCAAGAACCGCGAGATGGAAGGGATAGGTAAGAACCCAGAGGCAGAGTGCGTGTAGAAAGTAGGGGATATCGGTATGTGAAAGTATGTACATAGAAATCGAAGACCGAGAAAGATGTATGTGATTGATATTGTGGTAAGAGGACGTCAAGGACGGCGTATGCAGCGCTGGCATATGGGGAGCATAGTGCAAGAAGAAACAAGGCGTCATACGACGACGCCGCAGCCAAATCGCCTCTTCGTCTTGCTGCATCGTCCCGCCGGACTGGATGAGCAACCCTGTCCTGGACCGAGGCCTCCTCGTGCCGCACATCGCCTGCTTCACCGACATCATGGGTTGGACGAGCAGAAGATACATATATCTTCGAAGCCGGAAGGTCGATGGTGAGGTTGCGCGATCGAACCCCGAGGATGGCGTACAGTCCCTCCGAGAATGCGGCAGCGTCTGGCAGGGCTGTGGAGAGGCGAGGGATATGTCGGCAAGGGACGCGAGGTACCGGAAGATAGCCTTCAGGAGACGGGGGTCGAGACTACGAAGAGTATCAGCGACGGGGATGAAGTGAAAGAGCGGCAGGCAACGTACCGGGAGAAGTCGCCAGTACACGACGTTCTCGTCCCATAGTTCCTCCGTCGCACCTCCGTCCACTGAACGCGAGCTGCGCGCTGCAGACGCGACGCTCGTGCGGAGACAGGTCTGTCGACCGAGCATTCGTCCTGCATCTCGCTTTCGACCACCGCCCTCAGCGGGAGCTCGACCGCCGCCTCTCCATCCCGACATAAAAGCGGCAAGGGGAGAAAGGCGCCTAGGGGAAGGGGATCGTATCGTCCTGGGCAACGACAACGCCGAGGTCGATGGGAAGGGGACGAGCCCCAGCGTAGACCGGTGCAGAGAGATGACGGAGGCATTCCTGCAGTCATTCTCGAGCCCAGAGTATAGCTGAGGGTGAAGCAGATAACGTCGAGATAGATGAGGAGGTCGTCCGCCCATTGTCGTCGGTCATTCTCCAGCATCGAGTTGCCCGCGTCCAGGTTAACCTTCACGACGTCCTCGTCCGTCTCCATCAACTCCGTATCGCAGAAACGCTCCTACGCGAGCTCAAGGAGCTCTTCGAGATATTCGCCGATGGTCTTGCGACGACGAGCGCGAGCCGGGCTCGGGATCGACGGCAGAGGGAGGCGACGTCGGGAGGAGCAGGCGACGGCCATCCGGTCGGTTGGACTGAAGGATGAAGGTCGGAGGAGCGTATGTGTGCGCGAAAGTGATATCCGAGGGTGTACCGCACGCGCAGAGACATGCAGATGTACGGGGAGCGGAATAGAGTTGGCGAGACGGTGGCGATTGGGGCGAAGAGCCTCGATGAACACGCCAAAGACACTCCTCGATAGCCCGGGTCCCCTCCAGAGTACCGACAGCACCATCCACGCTCGGTCGGCTTGATGACGTGGCGCATTCACCGCGCTGACCGCTGGCCTACCACTGATGAGGATGCTGCCCTCCCGAGTCCAGGCGAGGAAGAAGAGTCTGCGGATGGGGAGGATGGTGCAGGAGCCGGTAACGGCAAGGGATTGGACGAGGGCTTTGGCCGTGTGTGAGAGGTCGACGAGGGATTATGGGTGTGGGGGTGTGTTGCTCTGGAGGCGGGCGATAGGTAAGGGCAATGGGAATTACAGAAACGCTGCGAGCCCAGTCTTCCGTGTCTCCAGCAGAATATCTCTTCTGCCAGTGGGACGAAGAAGCCGTTCCTGTCGTATAGGCGAGGAGAAGAGAGCGTCGACCGTCACTGATGACGTGGCAGCTCTCGTCCACCCCGGCCGTCGTACCTCGACGAAAGGAAGTCATGACTCGGGGATTATGAGGCGCCGAGTGCAATGCGCGAATGCGTTGGCCTGTTATTTGTCGATGGGTGAATAGCGGGAGGGCCGAAGGACCGTGGCGTCATTCGCAGCTCGCGTCGCTGCAGAACATGAGTACATTGTGGAAGAGCGACGCGGGATGGACGCACCAGTTAGAGCGCCGCCCTGTCTATACCCTCGTCGAGACTCCCGTCGGAAATGCAGCTCGTCAGCGTTGCTAGATGATCTCGGTAGCCAGTCGCTGCGAAAAAAAGAGAATGAGCTCTGCCGAATCAAAGGCGCGGGGTAGAAAGCGCACGGAAAGACAACCGCGCATGGCGGGGTACTCAGAACGAGAACTGGGTGAGTCCACGCAGACGAAGACCGTCCAAGGGGGATGACTGTAGGCGGCAGCCACGCGAATTCATTCGTCGCATTTGACGGCCCGAGCTCGAGGACTGCCTAGCTCTATCGAGATCGCTAGCGATCCAGGAAAGTCAGACGCTGCTCGTTTGAGGTTACACTCCACGCACCATAACCCTCCGTCAACTCCGTCGCCTTCAAATGACTCCGAGCTTCCGTTCGTTGGCGAGAAGAGGATAGGGACACGAATGGTGGAGGAGTGTGGCTTGTGAGCCTGGGTGAGAGCGTTGTCGGTGGCATGCGCGGGCGATGTCGTGGTGGTCGAGAGGCACAGCGGTCACACTATGTGACGCGCTTGCTCCCGCCTTCCACGACTATTCACCGCAGCTTCTCTCGGGGCGTTTACAGTTCTCGGATTCTCTTGTAGTCTCGGTGTACAACCCTAGTCTTGGGTCCCTCGCCTTTTGCTCTCCACCACTTTGCTCCCGACTGGCTCCAGATCGATTGCGATTCGCAATCACGCATTCTCGACGCTCTGTGGGCTATCTCGGACGCCATTCTCCACTGAAAACTCCTTCTCCTTCGTCCGTCATAACTCGAGCTAGCCGCTGAGCTACTGTGGGCACGCCGCGTTGAGCGATTGGAAGTGCCTAGAATGAGTACGCGACATCGAGGAGGCGACAACAAGAACTCCACGAAAGAGCGGCAAAATTTTCAATCCTGGAGCGCGGCTAGGGATTAGTCATAGCAATCTTCTAGCATCCTCACACTTGTACGACCCCCTCCCGAAGATGCACGCCCGACGGCCCCTCCTCGCTCTCTTCATCCTCCCCCTCGTACCATCGTGTCGTCTACGGCTTCGCCTCGCGTCCATATTCCGCCCTCCCGCTGCTGGAGTGGCTCGGCACACAACGTCCCTAGATCCTCGCAAGGATAGCGCTGTCGACGAACATTCTCTTGCTGTATGGGCTCGCGAGGATGGTGTTCATGCTCTGCTCCGGCTGGGGGTTGGAGGCGAAAGGGACGTAGAGAGGACCAGCAGTCCATCTAGGAAGGAACGAACAGTGACCAAGAATGAAACATGTACCCTGCTCACATCCTACTCACATCCTACCGACGTGCATCCACCGAACGCCGCCCGGATTCCTCCTTCTCCTCACCTACCTTCCCGGCCTCGGGCTATTCGGCGTTCTCCATCGCGACCGATTCGACGAATCCCTGGCGCAGAGCCTGCCCGCGGTGTCGACGCATGAACTGTGTGGCGAGTTGGATGTGTGCGGGTTGGCGGTGGTGTGTACAGCGGCCATTTCTTTTGCGGAAAGAGGGGGAAAATGTTGCCGACGCCGGATAGTCAGTCGGGCCGTGGATCTGCCGCAGCGGTTTGTGGATACGGAGGGAGAGTCGGAGAGTCGGGGATGGGACGCTTCTCGCTGTGCCTCTGCCGGTCGCTGTATCCCCCCAATCGATTTTCTTGTCGCGCTGTAAAAACAAAATGCTCAAGGACTTCCAAAGAAGAACCCAGGGTCGTATCGAACGATGTGCCACGTATTGAAAGGGATAAGAACCGACTAACCCATGGGTTCGAGGATGGACAGTAGCCAATCTGGGATACTTGAGCAGGAGTGGAGCCCGATGAGATGCCAGTGGCGGAGAGCGGTGCGTATGGTTGGTTACCTGGTCTGGAAACAAAAGAAGATGCTGACGCTATCAATACGCCCAAGCCTCGTTTCGAACAAGTACCGGCCGACGTGTTGACATAGCCCGATGGGAGGGTAGTGGGTGGATGCACCAGACAGATTGGATTCCAGAACACGAGTCAAGCGCGTATCTACGCGAGCAGGGAGTTGACGGAGGCGCTGTTTGCAACGTTGGAGCGGCCAGATCGTCCGAAGGAGTCAGCCCGGTGATCTAGGGAGCCATAGTAGGCATCGTAGTCAGTGAGCAATACGACGCACAACCCAATGGCGAAATTGCCGACTAGTAGGCTGCGCTCGATGGGATTGACGCCGGGGAGGGCGACGGTGACGAAGGCGGATGGAGTGAATGTGTCTGGGAGGACGTCCGGGGTGATTAAGGCTTTGCGGAGAGAGCGCTGAATGGTTCGAACGAGAGACATGATGACGGGAAGACGCAAGATGGTTAGACCGGGCCGGGCTATTCCGACTGCCAATGTGTGTGCTTGTTTGGCTAGGACCTCTACCTCTTGCTTCTGACCATCACCATCGAATTACTTAATTCTCATCGGCGAATAATGATCTGAAGTGCGTTTGCCGCTGCTTGAACTAACAGAACGACGAGATATCCGTGCTTGGATCTACGGCGCGATGACCAGCGCCGAATGCGACGATCGGCCTGGCAAACTCCCAGCGGGACCAAAACCTACAGATCGCAAGCTCACTTACGGCCGTCCTGCAAAGCATCTCTGGGTACGACCTCCCTTGTTTGCACAAGTATGCAGGCGATTCTGCGACCCTACCACCCACGAGCCATCGATATCTCCCTGCAGCGTCGTGGCAAATCCGCCTGCACCTCGCATACCCACTTGCAGCTGTACAAGGCGCAACGACGGCCGCTTCCCTGATGCTCTGGTCCCCTTTCTCTGTTGTCCGCACCAAGTCCTTCGCAGATTATTGTCGCTCACAGGAAGGGTATCGGTATCGCTCGAGGGTTCGACGTCTTCTCACTAAGAGCGCCCGTGCTTTGGTGCCTAGTACCTCTATGGTATTCCGATTCATCCGTCCTTGGGAGTTCTTCGGCGGTCGTTTCGCAGCGTCCCGACGCGGATCAGTCTTTCCTTCGTGTCGACTATGTGCTCCAACATTTGCTCGTCAAGCCGAACGTACACCTTTCTCGTCAAGTTCTCGGTGTCTCATGGTCCTTTGTACTCGGTCGCCAGAGCTACACCAGACGAATACGTGAATTTCTTGAACCGCGGGACGCCAGAGACGGCGGAGGAGCTTACCCATGGCGGTCTGTTATGTGCGTTGGAAAGCCGCTGTGTTTTTACGCCTTGACTGACTCCTGCGTAGTTTCCTTGTCGGCGAGCTCCCAGACAACCCACCATTCGGCGGTCTCTTCGCGAATTCGAATAGCGTTGCGTCTCCCCGGGTGGGTCTATCGCCGTAGCCCAGCGGCTCTCCAGTGCCCAGGGCGACATCGCGATAAACTGGGCTGGGCTGGCGGCTGCACCACGCCAAGAAAGGCGAGGCGTTGGGGTTCTGCTTCGTCAACGACATCGTTCTCTCCTTTCTCGAGCTGCTGCACACCCACCAGCGCGTGCTATACGTCGACATCGACATCCACCGCGGGGACGCGTTTTACACGACCGACGGCGTCCTGTGTGCCAGCTTCCACAAGCTCGGCGAGTTCTTTCCTGGGACGGGCACGCAGGATGACTGTGGACGGGGGAAGGGCAAGGGATACTCGTTGAATGTCCCGCTGGACGATGGGATTACGGAATCGTATGGGCGAGCCGGTGTGTTACACACTTCCTTTTCTTTTCATTCTCTCACATACAGCACCCAGGTCATGGACCGAGTAATCGACGTCTTCCAACTCACCGTCATCGTCCTCCAATGCGGTGCCGACCCGCTCTCGGGCGACAAACTTGGCAGATTCAATCTTTCGCTCTCTGGTCAGGCCCCTGCGAGTATAACCTCCCGCTCGTCCTGCTCGGCGGCAGCGGCTACACCGTCAAGATCGCCCGCACTTGGGCATACGAGACGACCTCGGTCTGGAGAACGACGTCAGCGAGGAACTACCGTGGTGCGAGTACTTCGAGTGGTTCGGCCCACGGTACCGGTTCGAGGTCGCCCAAGGCAACATGGAGGATCTGACTCTGCGGGACGGCGGCTTGGATTGCCTTCGGTGCGTCTTCCTCCTTCTCGAATGGCGCCTTGCTGAGATGATGTCTTGTTCAGGGAACGCGCGTTGGAGCAGCTACAAGAGCTTTATTTGCACTTAGCGCTGTGCATGGAGATGCAGGATGTCCCCGAGGAGACGCTTCGGCGCATTTGGGCTCCAGCTTCCCGTCTGAATGCCTGGTTGGCGATGAACGAGCTGGATGAGACATTGGCGCGTGAGTGGGCTCTTTCCTTCTCATTTCCGTCATCCGATTCTTTTTTCCATTCTGCATTCTTTCCGTACCAAGCGACTGTCCCTTCCTCTTCGTCGATATCCCTTCCGCTTCCGCCACGCCTTTTCGTCTCCTGGTCTTCTCAGTCGTCCTTTCGCAACACCTCTATTGATAATTGGACACAACATCTTTATCATACTGTAACGGATATGGCCGACGGCGGCATCCATTCCGCAGTTGATCCGGTTTTCAGTTTGAGTCAGCGCGCAGTCCAGACTGCGCGGAGACTCATTCGTCGTAGAGTGATTGTTCCGCAGTTAGATTGCGCAGTAGAGATGGTTTACACATAGTATAAAAGAGTAGATAGTCGAGTCGTCAGTAGTTTTTTCGAATCCTATACTTCACCCACTCACCTTGTGTGCAAGTTAGCGGTTCCTGAAGACATCCGGGGGTCAGCTTCACTTCAAGAAGTAGCAGACCTTACACATACCTACCTATCCGTTTCCATGCTGCTTCTTCCCGTACCAAGCCTATTGCCCTGTTTCATTCCTCCATGACCGTCGATACCCCGTTACCGTGCTGAATCCGCACTTCTCGTCCGTTCTCTTATCGACAATCGCTCTCCGTGTCGCTCTCCCCGCCTCTTTGTCGGCTACCTATCCGTTTTCCGTATCTCCTTTCACTGTCCGTACCATATACTTGCCTACCTCTCTTTCCCTTCTCCTTTTGTATCTTCTCGTCCGTCCGTCGCACCTACTCATTCTTTACAGAACATACAAGAGCGATGCTTACACCCTCCTGCGAGAAGTCGAGCGTAACGGGAACGGGTCGGGCGACTCTGAAGAGTCGGGCAATGAGGAGGAGGATAACTCTGACCGCGGCTACTCGTCCGACGACGCTGAGTCAGGCGCCAACGGCAAACGAAGAAAGCGCATGAGCATCGTGACGACTCAATACATCGATGTTGGCCCCACCATGTCAATGGGAGCAGGTCGTGGGATGTGCGTCCGGCGCCGAGCAGCGTGGTCCGCGCTGAGGAGGTTATCCCTGGTGCGCCTGAGCTGGCTGCGGCGATGCCTCGTGGTGGGGGGCGAACCGGGCGGGGAGTGACGCATGCAGCAAGGGAAGCGGGAACGAGAGCTGGAGCGGGAGCTGGAGCGGGAAGAGGAGGAGGAGGATATGGACGTGGACGTGGACGTGGACGAGGATGGCGAGCGTGGACGAGGATGAGGACGAGGCTGGGAACGGGAACACGAGCGAGATCCGCCACAACGGAGGGGTTGGCGGGGGAGAGGACGAGGACGCGGAAGGGGAAAGCTGACTGAATGGCAAGAGTAGGGCCTGGTTTGTATTGGGTGGTTTGTAAACCGGTTTATAAACAGGGTTTATAAACCTGTTTATAAACACACCTCCCGAAAACCCCATGTTTTATATGTTTTATATTCTGAGTGTCACAACGTGATTAGTTGCCTTTTTGAGTAGTGTTCTGGTTCCCAATGTGATACAATCAGTGTCGCAAAGTACCTGAATCTAGATATGATTTATAGTAGATTCAGATGGTCAAAAATTTTAACTAATTTTCGCCCTGTTCAGGATCTCAGCACGATGTGACTCAGTACCGTGACAACCTGATGCGGCTCAGCCACAAGCAGGTGGGCCATAGAGTGCCAGAGGACAGATGAACCAACTCCAAAATGGCCTTTTGCATGCTTCTGAAGCCCAAGAGGTGATGCCCAGTGGAAAAAAAAATGGCTTTCGGGGACCTCGGGTGAGGCAGTTTATAAACTTAAAAACCGGTTTATAAACACCCTCCCGCCGATTTTTTTTTATAAAACCGGTATGATAATCCGAAATCTTTTATAAACCAGGCCCTAGGCAAGAGGCACCCGGTCCGGGGGAATAATCGCAGATCGATGGCTGGAAGACCATTGTCGATGCAGTCCATGCGACCGGGAGCAAAATATACGCTCAGGTGAGTTAGGGTGCTTCCTGCAATGTCGGTAGTAGCTGACTTTACGCTATAGCTCTGGCATCTCGGTTGCGTCAGTCATCCAGAGGCGCCTGAGCAGATTGCTGCCCCGTGCCGGAGTCCCCATATACGGCTCATCCGCCAGAGTCTCTGCTCGCGGAGTGGGCGTTGGGACGGCAGAAGAGTAGCCCGAGTGAAACGGGGGAAGCGGAGAGGTGGTGGAGCGGAGGAAGCTATGCCGCATCGGGATCGCATCGGGATGTCACCATGCTGCCAGTGTCAGTGGCCCGGTGATTGGCATCATCGCCGGCGCACCCTTGGGTGCGACGACAGAACAGATCCTGCTGCATGAGAGGCACTACATGGTGCTCTGTCCATTGGCGCCAATCTAAAGTAGCATTGGAGCGATTCATCGGCGATAATGTACATCCGAGTCGCAGCTATTATTATGCATCGATGCTGTCAGGCTGGCCTCGAGGTGCTGTCAGGCTGTCAGATTACACGCCGCGACCTCAAGGATCACACGCCGCGACCGAACTCTCCTCCGTCCTCCATCTGCCACTACTCAACCCGGCCCACTGAAGCACCAAGAATGCCTGGAACCATGGGAAATAGCAATAACATGCCAGACAAAGGTGGAGTGTCAGCGGAGACTAGTCCGCAGCGGTGTGTGGCCTGTAAAATTGATTGTGGGATCCGAACTCATCCTTGCGTCCTCCAGCCATTACTCCTGGTTCGGAGCAATCTTCGACACCACTAGATTCACCCGATCTGAAGTCGAGGCCACCGTGGCACATGTGGTCACCGACATCATTCAGCGGCTCGATAACTCAGATGCGCTGAGCGGAAATCTCAGGAATGATTTGAGCTTTCAGGACAATCTGCTGCTCAAAACAAGAAGACTGTTCCTGGAGCTGGATCGTCACTCGAGGGAGATCAAGCTCATCTTGTCTTTCCATGACGCCATCTCTCAGGAGGACAGCCTGGAATACATGCTCAGTCCTGACTTTGAGCAATTCAAGTTCAATCCTGGAGCATTCATTGCTCGGTTTGCTGGTAGCGAGGACTTGCATTCAAGAAAACAGAAAATATGCACCAGGGCTAAGCTTGTCTGGCATGGCTTGCACAAATTGGCAGCAGAGGTCCAGGATGCAGTCCCAGCCCAGTTTGGCTCCATCTTCAAGCTACTTGATCAAATTTCTGATATGGCTGAGGTATCGCTTGGACCACATCCATACTTGATATTTGACATTTCTTATCCTCCAACAGATGTATATGGACAATGAGAACAATCTGCAAGCTCTGATGGACAACCTCTCATCCTCTCTTGTGCAAGTCAACACTGTCTTTCTGGAAAGAGGATACTACAGCATCCAGGTCACTGCAAGCAGTGACAAGTTGATAAAGTAGGTTTATATTCATCGTAGTCTCACAAGCTCAAGTTTTCAGACTGGTTGTGGAAGGAGCGCTTGAGCTTTACAATATCCACAACAACTTCCAGGAAGACACACATGGGCTACAGCTTGCACTCACAGACAACATTCAAACATTCACTCATCAACTGAAGGCCGGGATGCAGATCCATGGAGTACGTGATAAAAAAAGCTTGATGATTTTCACTCAGCAATGGCTTGTAGTATGAGGTGGCTCTATTGACTGCTAAAAATGTCCACCTCACATTAGAGAACACCTTGGTTTGTACTGTCCTCCTTTTACGGAACCTCCTTTGATCTTTGTTGGTTAGGCACAGAAGCTAGCATATGTCCCTAAAGCACGTTACAATGGAGTAGACAAGCTTACTCGACAAGGGTGCACACCAAAAACACGGGAAAATCTGCTATCTCGTCTGGAGAACTGGGCTCTTGATATGTCTTTGGATGCAGCTGACAACATCTTTTGGCTCAGTGGCATGGCTGGTACTGGCAAATCGACCATTGCATATACCCTCTGTAAGCAGTTGCACAGCTGTAGTCGCCTGGGAGCATCCTTCTTCTGTTCTCGAAATGAGGAGAACACAAGATCCCGCAATTTCCTTGTTCCAACTATTGTACGCCAGCTCCTCTCAGCATACAAGCCTCTTGTGGCTAGCCTTCAAGGACTCGATCTGGAGTCGTTCAATGGTATTTGGGAGGAGGACATTGACAATCTCCTTGTTCAACCCTGGGTTGCAGCCAGGAGGTCTGGATTTGAGGCACCACCGCTGGTCATTGTCATTGATGCTCTTGATGAGCTAGAAGACAATGCTGGTGCGCAGTTCATACAGGAACTTATCCTCACTCTTACCAAAACACCACTGCATGGGCTCAAATTCCTCCTCACCAGTCGTCGCCATCCCAAAATTGAGCAATCTTGCCATGCAGTGAAAGACCACTTCCGCTTGGAAGATATTGAGAAAAGTGATGCTGAGGCTGATATTCGCTGCTTCTTGCAAGTAGAACTGCCAAATCTTGGAGACAAAATTGAAGCTATTGTAAAAGAATCTGCTGGGGTCTTCATATATGCTGCAACCATTGTGCGGTACCTCACCCCAAAGGGTGTCACACCAACCGCAGGCCAACAAGCCAAGCAGCTCGACCACATTCTGGAAAAGGGAGTTGGACAGGTGATAACAGGCAAAGATCAATTTGTGGATGCTCTTTATATCCTGGTCATTGAGGAGGTGCTCCAAAATAGTTTTACAGCAAAGATCTGTGAGCGTGTTCTATACGCAGCTGTGACAGCACGACGGCCTCTGACAGTGGAGGCACTTGCCCCACTTGTGGTTGATGCATCAGAAGAACCTAGTGAGGCAGCTGCGGCTGACAATGTTCTTGCTATCAGAAACAGCTTGGGGAGTCTCCATGCTGTACTCTATGTCTCTGAGCGAGATCACAAGATTTATGTATATCACAAGTCCTTTGATGATTTTATCATCAACCGCTCAAGGCTGGCAAACCAGGCTGCATGTTATTTTGTGGACCGTACACGAGAGTGCTTTGAGATCTTGGACAAATCACTCAAGTTCAACATCTGCAACCTTGTCACCTCATATTTACAAGATGATGAAGTGGAAGGGCTGGCTGAGCGAGTTGCAGCAATTGAGCCTGATATTAAATATGCCTCTCAACATTGGGCTAGCCATCTTGATGCAGTGCGACATAGTGATAAAGCTGTTGAAGAGGTTGCTGTATTGCTATCGAGGTTTTTTAAGCTCAAGGTGCTATTTTGGATGGAGATAATGCACCTCTGGAAGGTTGACTGCCGTTATGCAATACAACAAGCTCGTGGCTGGGCTCTCCAGGTATGTAGCATGAGTAATGTGGCGGCATTTGTTTTCTAAAAGAAACATCAGATTTCATCCTCCAAAGTACTGAATGAATATACCACAGCAGTTCAGCGACTCTGGGCAGTGTTCATATCTGGTGCGGCATCAGCTTGCACACCACATCTCTACCTGAGCTGCCTGGCAACAGAAATAGCCAATTCTGAGAATCTGGAGGCATGGAGGCACAACTTTCCTGGCCTAGGGTTCTTGAAGTGTGATTCTCTAATGCATAGTATTCCACTAGTGCAGATGGAGGGGCATAGCTCCAGGGTCTGGTCTGTAGCCTTCTCACCTGATGGGGCCCGCATTGTGTCTGGCTCAGATGACAACACTGTGCGCATTTGGGATGCAGCCACAGGCAAGGAGCAGCAGCGCCTGGATGGGCACAGCTACTCGGTCCGGTCTGTAGCCTTCTCACCTGATGGGGCCCGCATTGTGTCTGGCTCCGATGACAACACTGTGCGCATCTGGGATGCAGCCACAGGCAAGGAGCAGCAGCGCCTGGATGGGCCCAGTGACGGGGTCAACTCTGTAGCCTTCTCACCTGATGGGGCCCGCATTGTGTCTGGCTCCGATGACAACACTGTGCGCATCTGGGATGCAGCCACAGGCAAGGAGCAGCAGCGCCTGGATGGGCACAGTGACAGGGTCTGGTCTGTCGCCTTCTCACCTGATGGGGCCCGCATTGTGTCTGGCTCCGATGACAATACTGTGCACATCTGGGATGCAGCCACAGGCAAGGAGCAGCAGTGCCTGGATGGGCACAGCTACTCGGTCCAGTCTGTAGCCTTCTCACCTGATGGGGCCCGCATTGTGTCTGGCTCCGATGACCAAACTGTGCGCATCTGGGATGCAGCCACAGGCAAGGAGCAGCAGCGCCTGGATGGGCACAGCTACTCGGTCCGGTCTGTAGCCTTCTCACCTGATGGGGCCCGCATTGTGTCTGGCTCCGATGACCAAACTGTGCGCATCTGGGATGCAGCCACAGGCCAGGAGCAGCAGCGCCTGGATGGGCACAGCTACTCGGTCCGGTCTGTAGCCTTCTCACCTGATGGGGCCCGCATTGTGTCTGGCTCCGATGACAACACTGTGCGCATCTGGGATGCAGCCACAGGCAAGGAGCAGCAGCGCCTGGATGGGCACAGTGACGGGGTCAACTTTGTAGCCTTCTCACCTGATGGGGCCCGCATTGTGTCTGGCTCCAATGACAACACTGTGCGCATCTGGGATGCAGCCACAGGCAAGGAGCAGCAGCGCCTGGATGGGCACAGTGACGGGGTCAACTTTGTAGCCTTCTCACCTGATGGGGCCCGCATTGTGTCTGGCTCTGCAGACAGAGCTGTGCGCATCTGGGATGCAGCTACTATGCAGCTGAAACCTGTGCGACAGGACCGATGGAGTGCACCCGGGTGGCTCTCCATCCCTCATCTGTCCCCTGTCCCCCTCTTGTGGTATCCACCAGAACTACACACAACTCTTGTGTTTCCACCTTGTCTACTTCAAATCTCCCAAAAAGGTGTGACCCTTTTAGACCCTGAAGCCATCCCGCATGCCCACAATTGGGTCCATTGTTACAGTAGTAATCCGACTGCAAGTTCGAGTTCCGTGTTACACGTGAAAAAAAGATCCCAGAAAATTTTGCCTAAAATCAAAAGCAAAATTTTCAGCCTCTTCAGGCACAAAAAATAAAATATCACTCAACTTACAGTCAGATTATTACAGTATTCTGTGCCGCAGCCCAGCATGACTCAGCTTCATATATTTTGTACATTGTTGAAAACGTCCGGATTTCAGGCACACTGTAAAAATGAATTCTTTGTATCTTTCACCCTAGCTGAGAATCAACTGTACATGTATGTAGATATGTTTTTGGCGGTTGCCGCAAATGTAACCGAAAATAATTTTGCAGCGGTGCTGAAAAGTTGGCCCAAACTAGTCATTTCAGAACTAGTTTCAGCATATGGTGAAACTAACATTTTCGGATGCCACTGAAAGATTCCCTGAAAATATGCAGATCTGAAAATCATCGTAACTGGGTACTAACTGCCAGTGAAATACTAGTTTCCGCTCCCTTTCAGTCAAACTGAAAATACCATAGAACATAAGGCATTATTGTGCATTCACAGCGTACAATAGTGCTATCACTTGTCAACGAGTCCGGGTCGCCATTCTGCGTGCGCCAAACTGTACCCCGAAACGTTTGAGTCCTAGTTGCGTCTTCAATCCCGAGTAGTTTACAAACTCGTCAGTCAGTCTTGATAGACATCTTCATCAGTCCGTTGTCTATGTTCGTCAGTGCCGTCAATCCTGTCACTTTCCCATTCAAATCTTGACAGCCAACTATCACAGTGTTGAGATGCTGAGTTCAAGTCGACCTTGGCGGGCTTGGGCCTTTCCGGCATAGAATTAGTGTTCTCCAGGGCCGGGTACCCTGGCCCTGCCCTACTTACGGCCGGGCTTTTGAGGGTCAGGGCTGACACAACCCCCCGGCCCTGGCCCTCGGCCCTGCGGAGCCCGGCCCGGCCCAGGGCCCAGGGTTTCGGCCCTACTTTGCTGGTGAGGTGAGTGATGGCTCGAATAAAATAAAGACCACTTACAAATTGCTGTTAATTAGCAACCTTTGTCTAGTGTATTGCCTACATTCACTCAAATATGGTTCTAGCAGCCAATATGGCCGTTCGTCGTACGTCTGCGGAGCTGTGACGGATGTGACATCCTGAAAATCGGTCATCGATCACGATATCGTGTTCCAGACGAAACATTGCCCATCTCGGGAGCTTTGGGACCGAATCACACCATGTCCGAATGACCCGAAAACGGGCTGATGTCACGCTTTGGTGACATCGGGGACCTCGGACGTCAGCCAGGGCCTGGCAGGGCTCAGCCCAAGGGCTGAGGGCCGCAACCACCTCAAGCCCTGGCCCTCAGCCCTACTCGGCCCTGGCCCTGCCCTGCATAGGGCCGGGCCTGCGGAGGGAGGGCCGGGCCGGGCCTAGGGCTCAAAGCCCGGCCCTGGAGAACACTACATAGAATGATGGTGCCGGTGGCCATCACACATCGGCTGGTTAGGTTCGGGTCTGGTTAGCGGTTAGGGTTAGAGGTTAGGTTAGGCGTTAGGGTTCGGTTAGGAAGGTATATTGTAAAAAAAAAAATGACAGGGTGCCGGCGAACATCGGTGGGCTTGTTGCGATCATGGGTCAGTTATCATGCCGCCGACTGATGAGCAAGGAACGTCGGCTAGTCGGACTGACGGAAACTGCCATCAGACTGACGAAGATATACTTATATCACGACTGACTGACGAGCTTGTATACTACCCTCCAATCCCAGAGTTGTATTTCTTGCACCTCACGCTATCATCCAGCCCACCAAAAGAAAGCATGACAAGTCAATTCAATAATTCAAGTTCTACGTAAATGCAACCCGAAAAGAGAGCTCGACTAATAGCGTTAGAGGCTAGCGCCCTACATCCCGCTATACGCATCATCCATGCTATAATGCTGCTGCTGGTCGTAGCCTGGGTGCTGTTGTTGCATCTGCATCATCTGGGACGGCGGGGAGAACCGGTTAACATTCTGCGGCTGCTGGGGCTGACGATGCATCTCGGGAGGGTAGCCGCCGTAAGGCTGAGGCTGGGACTGGACTGAATGCATTGAATGGATCGAATGCACGGAGGGCGCGTAGCCCGGCACCGCGTAGCCCTGGCTCATCATCTGCATCGGAGGAGCGTAAGCAGGTCCAGGCGAAGGGACAGATGTACCACTGCTATAGCCGTAGTACTCGGCTGGCGGGGGTTGGGCAAAGCTGGGGTGGGTATCGTGGGTATACATGACAGTGATAGGAGACGTGACTGCGACTGCCGGCGTCACACTCGCGTTGAGACCTGCGCGATACGGGTACGGGTTGTACGCCGCTGCCACGGTGGTATGTGCGCTCTGGCCGCTGTACACCGAATGCAGGCTCGCGTGGGTGCCTGTGCCGGTGAAGTGTGGATTCGGTGGGGGCAGGGGGGTGTGCGGAGCGACAGAAGGCCTTTGCGTCGAAGTTGACGATGGAATCGCGAGCTCGAGCACGGCGTTGACGGTTCCACCATCTGAGCATGAATGCGACGAGCAGCCCGACGATAGCGAGCCTGACAATGCTGCTGACGATGGCGGCGGCAACGGTGCTGACGCTCGCGGTGCCGAAGGGCGTGGTGCTGGGAGACGGGGAGGAGGAGGGCTTTGGTGCGGATTTGACGACGGGAGACTTTGTCGCGGCAGGAAGGGAGGTTGTCGAAGAGGAAGGGCTTGTCGGTGGTAAGGTCTGGACAGAATGCATCAACACAGGTAAACGCAGGACGAAAGGCGACGCACCGAATAGACGGAAGGATAGGACTCGAGGGAGACTAGGAAGTCGTCAGTTACAGCCTATGCAAGAGGGGGCAGCACCTAATATGCCCACATATGTCCTCCTACTAGAGGGTCCACCCATGAGGGGTGGACGCTCTAAGAAGAGGGCTTAAGGGTAGTTTACCCTGGGTTGGCTAATTGCCAGGGGAGGTCGGGGACTTGGGTATTGGGAGACCTCTGCCCGACATCCCCGACCACCTCCCGACATCCCCGCCCACCGCCATCACCCGCCCATCGCCTCGGACATCATCACCGATGCCCCTCATCAACATCACGCCTCATCACGGTGCATCAGCGCATCAGCGCACACCGTCACCCGCCGTCACTGTTGATCATCACCATCATCATCTTCACCGCCCTTCCCGCCCGCCGCCCGCCGTCAATGCCCGATGCTCCAGTGACCATGGTGTGACCAAAAACATAAAAGTTGTGCATTGACTGGTAAATCACCCTGCAACAAACCGCTTAGCAAAATACCCAGTATTTAAGTAGTTATGAGCCAAACAAGGGTATTAACCTTAACTGATGGGCACAGAAAATAAATTTAAAAGACCAGAGGCTTCCCATTGACTTGCTATGCATATTCATGTTGTTGTTCCTATACAGCACGGAGTACTGAGAGGGACATGAAAGAAATTGAGAATTATCCTTAACTGATAGTTTAGAAAATCGTATTATCCTTAACTGATGGCCATAGGAAATAAATTTAAAAAATCCAGGAAAAATACCACAGGCTTCGCATTGACTTGCTATGCATACCCATGTCATTGTTCCTATACAGCATGGAGTGCTGAGGGAGATATGAAAGAAATCAACAATTATCCTTAATTGATAGTTTTAATTTTAGAAAATGGTGCAAAAAATACCAGGGCTGCTTAAGCACTCGATGATGTTATCACTTCAGTTCCTATAGAAAATCTTCATAATTGAAGGACATATGGGCACCACAATAAGTGATCTGGAGACTTGCCCAACAAGTAAGAATAGCTTCACAACCGTGCAGCCAATGACCATAATTTGGCTAAGGAACAGAGATATGGAAAGGATAAACAGAATTACACATTGTAATTGACTATCAGAGGGGGTCTTGGAAATATCCTTAACTCAGATGGAAATCCAATGATAGTGTTGTATCTTGAGATCCACTAGGCTGCGGGCTGCGATCCAAGCTGCATTGTGTATCAGAGGAAGGTCGATACCCTTTCAGAGATTTATAGTCTACTGGGGCCCTGGGTCAAGATGTTATGGCCACAGGGACCCTCAATATTCAACCAGACATATCTCAGGCTGTAGTTAAGCTATGATAATGACTCTTATATTTTCCGAGAGGTACATGGGCCTGCTCTGGCCTCCCCACTGCACTAATCTTCATTAGCCATAGTCACGGAGTGGTGGATGCATCTATGTCTCCTTAGATAACACTGATCAGAGGTTTTGTATGAGATCTGTGATAGATATAGGCCTAGTTCAGGTGGTAGAAGGGTTCTTTCATATGCAGCTACAAGTCTGTCTCCTATCTTTGTCTCAGATCTGAAATTATTCAAAACCCATAGTTCATAGTAGAAGGTGTACATTTCTACTAAGGACATGAACCCGGTCTTCAGATACATGGCTACATCTAATGGAACAACTTGTGTAAGTGGTTGTAGGTCCTAGTGGAGGTCCTATTACATGTTTCTTATACTTGTAGACTCTAAATACTGTCTGTAAATCGAGCTTCAGCTGGAGGGTGTCATGTTACTTGAATGTCACAGCAGAATATCTGCATTATTCGTGCACTGGTGATACACCAGAGTCTTAAATTTTCAGTCCTGAGAGACACCTAGGGTCCTGCTTTATGTATATATACTTGGATGTCCAATCAGACTGGATATGGAAACACAATCTTGCAAGTCCTGACAGGGGCTTGTGCATGCAGATTCATGTTCTATTCCTTCACACGGTCTCTGTTACATATGGGGAGCACATAGTAGGATGACCAGAGATCCTTTAGACCCAAATACCAACCGAGTCGGAGCATTCCTCACAGAGTTCAAGGGGGGTTCAACTTTGTAAAAGTGGACATAGGGTTGAAAAGTTTTTTTTGGACCCGGCTAGACCCCCCCTCCCCCCCCTCCTGCCTTATCGGGTAGTGATTTCCCACGATAAGATAAGATAAGGTCACGTGGAGCTTCGATCCCCGACGTGGCTTGCATATAATAATAAACCAAAAAATGTTTGGAGCGTCTGTACAGTACAGACTACATGTATAGATGTGTGTGAGCACTCCAATGACATTTTTGTGCCGTTCCCAGTCAAATCTGATGTTCCACTGCCGGCCGGCACACCGGGCCGGCAAGTCCGTGGTAGACAGCTGTCTAGGCAACGGCACGGGTAAACCCGCGGGTGCGCCGGGCCGTACCCGTACCCGTACCCGTACCCGCGGTGGCTGTGTACCCGTACCCACGGGTACGGGTACGGGTTTTACCCGCGGGTTCGGCACCTATTTGGGCTCTAAATCATGTCAAATCCACTTTTTGTTGTCAATAGTGATAAATTGAGCAACATCCTCTTGTATTTCTTTCAATCTGCCCCAAAGCCAACCCAAAGCGATTTATGTCGCCGAGTTTGATAGTAACCCACGGGTCACGGGTACCGGCAACGGCTACCCGTACCCGTACCCGCGCGGGTAAAACCCGTCAACCCGCACGGGTATGGCGTACCCGTGCCGATGCCTACAGCTGTCAACTGGAAAAATTGAAAGTAACATGACACCCTCCAGCTGAAGCTCGATTTACAGACAGTATTTAGAGTCTACAAGTATAAGAAACATGTAATAGGACCTCCACTAGGACCTACAACCACTTACACAAGTTGTTCCATTAGATGTAGCCATGTATCTGGAAGACCGGGTTCATGTCCTTAGTAGAAATGTACACCTTCTACTATGAACTATGGGTTTTGAATAATTTCAGATCTGAGACAAAGATAGGAGACAGACTTGTAGCTGCATATGAAAGAACCCTTCTACCACCTGAACTAGGCCTATATCTATCACAGATCTCATACAAACCTCTGATCAGTGTTATCTAAGGAGACATAGATGCATCCACCACTCCGTGACTATGGCTAATGAAGATTAGTGCAGTGGGGAGGCCAGAGCAGGCCCATGTACCTCTCGGAAAATATAAGAGTCATTATCATAGCTTAACTACAGCCTGAGATATGTCTGGTTGAATATTGAGGGTCCCTGTGGCCATAACATCTTGACCCAGGGCCCCAGTAGACTATAAATCTCTGAAAGGGTATCGACCTTCCTCTGATACACAATGCAGCTTGGATCGCAGCCCGCAGCCTAGTGGATCTCAAGATACAACACTATCATTGGATTTCCATCTGAGTTAAGGATATTTCCAAGACCCCCTCTGATAGTCAATTACAATGTGTAATTCTGTTTATCCTTTCCATATCTCTGTTCCTTAGCCAAATTATGGTCATTGGCTGCACGGTTGTGAAGCTATTCTTACTTGTTGGGCAAGTCTCCAGATCACTTATTGTGGTGCCCATATGTCCTTCAATTATGAAGATTTTCTATAGGAACTGAAGTGATAACATCATCGAGTGCTTAAGCAGCCCTGGTATTTTTTGCACCATTTTCTAAAATTAAAACTATCAATTAAGGATAATTGTTGATTTCTTTCATATCTCCCTCAGCACTCCATGCTGTATAGGAACAATGACATGGGTATGCATAGCAAGTCAATGCGAAGCCTGTGGTATTTTTCCTGGATTTTTTAAATTTATTTCCTATGGCCATCAGTTAAGGATAATACGATTTTCTAAACTATCAGTTAAGGATAATTCTCAATTTCTTTCATGTCCCTCTCAGTACTCCGTGCTGTATAGGAACAACAACATGAATATGCATAGCAAGTCAATGGGAAGCCTCTGGTCTTTTAAATTTATTTTCTGTGCCCATCAGTTAAGGTTAATACCCTTGTTTGGCTCATAACTACTTAAATACTGGGTATTTTGCTAAGCGGTTTGTTGCAGGGTGATTTACCAGTCAATGCACAACTTTTATGTTTTTGGTCACACCATGGTCACTGGAGCATCGGGCATTGACGGCGGGCGGCGGGCGGGAAGGGCGGTGATGATGATGATGGTGATGATCAACAGTGACGGCGGGTGACGGTGTGCGCTGATGCGCTGATGCACAGTGATGAGGCGTGATGTTGATGAGGGGCATCGGTGATGATGTCCGAGGCGATGGGCGGGTGATGGCGGTGGGCGGGGATGTCGGGAGGTGGTCGGGGATGTCGGGCAGAGGTCTCCCAATACCCAAGTCCCCGACCTCCCCTGGCAATTAGCCAACCCAGGGTAAACTACCCTTAAGCCCTCTTCTTAGAGCGTCCACCCCTCATGGGTGGACCCTCTAGTAGGAGGACATATGTGGGCATATTAGGTGGGGGGCAGTGCTCGCACTCACCAAAGGCAGCGAAGTCGTGGGCAACACAAGGGAAACGACCAGCAGACCGAGACTCGTCGGCAATGACAGTAGGATCACCTTTGCCGTGGTCTTTACCGGCACCGTGGGTTTGATGACCACGGCCGTCGTCTTCACGGGCACGACGACCTTTGCAGTCATCTTCACAGGCACCAGAACCTCTATGAGTGCATGCAGCGTTAGCGTCCACCGGGAGTCAGAGCCAACCGCAAACGCACTCTTGGTCATCTCGACTACGGCAGCCGCTGCCAGCGCTGGCAGCGGTTTCCTCAGGCGAAAGTGCCAGCGTGGGGCATGGCCTAGCATTTGCGGGGTTTGGAAGGAACGTGGAGGGCGGTGAGCCACGCTGCCACGGAAAGAGCGAGTGAGTCGGCGGTGGGTGGTGGCGGAAGAGACTCAAGAGAGGAGGAGAGTCTCCTCCATCATCTCCTGCATCTCGGAGACCATCGAGAGGTTGACGTCCTTGAACGTCATGCTAGCCGTTGATAAGCCGCTCTTATGAACAGGTGTGGAAAGGTCACTTTTCATGCTTATTCG
Source organism: Mycena amicta (assembly GCA_029282125.1). Taxonomy (NCBI): domain Eukaryota; kingdom Fungi; phylum Basidiomycota; class Agaricomycetes; order Agaricales; family Mycenaceae; genus Mycena; species Mycena amicta. The sequence goes on from JARIHP010000049.1 coordinate 78,967, forward strand.
GTGCGCCCGTCTATAGAACTAGTATGAGTCCCGAATAGCTAGTTGGGAGATATCTGCGACGGTGAACAAGAGTTGCGATGGGGTTGACGACCCGCGGAGCACTACTGGTTCATTGGGAACACTACTACTAGCAGAGCCCGCGTTATAGAGCAATCCACTCTATAAAACACTCAAAGGGAGCGGCACCGAATATAGGCTTAGGCAGCCTAGGTCAACAGTTTGGAGGACAACATTGGATTGGCGGTGACGCCGGCACTGGCCGGACCTACGAGACCGACTTCGCCCGAGGCTGCAGGAGTTACCGGAACAATCCCTGGCACCGACATCACGGCTATCTTCTTAATCACCGACCCGGACCAATCGAGCGGCCCGGCCCCCTGGCAGAGAATAGGCCATAACTTGGGAAGGGCTTGGAGCCTGGAGACGAGCTAAACACGGCTAGGGAGCTACGGACGGCGACTACGATCCTGGACCAAGAGGAGGAACAGACCAACGAAAACAGTACAGACGATCGGACTCAATAGCTGGCTGGTCATAGCCATTATCACATCTACACTGCATTTACTACTCGTACCCTACGGACTAAGGCGGAATAGGCCTCAGGTGATCAGGATTAGCGTATTCATAAGCACAGTATTATCAAGACTACTCGTTTTACACTATCAGGATTATGTAGTCTCACAGTATATAAGTAGGAAAGTTTGTACCGCCAGGAGGCACGGAATTGCCCCGCTAGAGTTTAGCAGCGTTCTGGGGTTGTGGCTGAGCAATAGCAAAGCTTTGACTTTATTTTTGGTTGGGTTTTCGGAGCGTGCGAATAAGAGTTTGGACTTGTCAGTGGGACCGATTAGGACTTGGGATTGGCTAGGAAGCTGGAATAGGAATTTGGAGGATACTTGGGACTTGGCATTGAGTCGGGCAGCGACTATAACATCCGAGGACATCGTATTTGGCCGACCTTCATCGGGTTTTCGTCGAATAGTACGTCTATCGTGCGCATTACAACAAACTCTCGAACTACCTACCCTGCACCCACCACAAACGGCCCTGTACCCAGGGTTGAACTCGCTTGGAGTATTCTCAGACATAGGATTGGATTGTAGAGGAGCAGAAAGCACTATTCGGTCTAGCTCTTTAAAGCATCCCGCTATTCAGAGTCTAGGTTTAGTTGTGTTAGTTCGCTTCGCTCAGTTTAGTTTTATAGTCTAGTTCTCTAGCTCACCTTTCACCGTATCAAAGGCTGCGAAGGGGGCGTCTGCAGAGGTCGTCACGACCATGGTGGTTTGGAGTTCCTGGCAAAGATGTGTAAACACACTGGCAACGAGCAACAAAGGTAGGCAGGGACGCACCTTGCAGAACGTACAGTCGTTCTTCTTGTAGAGCGAGCGCAGACACAGAGAGCAGACGTGGCACTAGTGTTGCTGACGGCTGGCTCAGCTCAGCTCGGCTTGGCTTGAGCTGCAAAGCCGTTGTCGAACAGAGCTATTTGGGGTCAATTTGAGGGTAATAAATGCAAGATCGGTCAATTCTCTCCCCAGAGCCGAAAATTTCAACTAGGTACGGCCAAAACTGCACTCAGAAAATAATCGGCTTTCGACCGGCTTGAACCCAGAGCCACTTGGGAGCCAGCCGTCGGCAACACTACGTGGCACGTCCGGTGGTTACATTCCGAGACGGTGTAGTCGCGCAGATGCAGCAGATAGACATGTCTTCATCGTCAGGGGCGGGGTTGGCAGCCTCTTGGTCGGTCTTGGGCTGAGCTCCCTGTGCTAGACGAGCACCGCCGCGACTTCCACCTCCACGATGATTGCCTTCAAGTTTGCCTTTCCCTTGCTTTCCGGATAATTCTATTCAGAAACCCGGCTTCCAATGGAAACCCTCCTTTCCGAGAGAGTGTTATTGGGAAACCCGGCTTCCAAGGGTTTCCGCAAGATCGGCAGACACGATCGCTGCTCACACAGCCGGCCATTGTCGGCGACTTTCGCGCCCGAATTCATGGTATGAAATGAGCACTGGTAACAATTCGATGACTTCTACCTCAAGAGCAGACATTTCCCACAATTGTGAGCCTCCTGACAACAAAGGCTGCACTTGTATGCTCTGCCAACATGCAACTTTTTTTTGGAGCAGACCGGCAAGAGGATTCTGTCCTCGTTCTGGATGAGTTCGACATTCAAATCATGCCCACGCCGGGAGGACTCGCTGAGCTTCAGTGATGTGTGAATGTCGACAGCGTATAAGTAGTCTTCCCAGGTGTTACCTGTCGGACCTCAACGGGAGCTTTTATAGTTTGATCTTGGGTGTGTTCGTTCAAGCCATGGACCAATTGCAGGAACATCTTTCAGGATCGCCGAGGGCTTTGTTGATACGATTTCCCCTCAACACGACGGCGGTCATCGATCCGAGATTTAACATCAAGCCGAACTCGGTTCCTGGGGGTTTCCGATTAGACTTTGCAAAGAGTTCCAAAATTACTGGGGCTTCCATTGGAAGCCGGGTTTCTCAATAGAATTATCCTTGCTTTCCAGGGCCGCGGGAGGGACGGGATTGAGTCTGAGCGACGGCAACGGTGGCCATGGATGTTGTGGTGAGGTTGCTGGAAGCGGCAAGATGGTGGTTGGTGAGCACTAAGCAAGAATGCGGCGGAAAGCAAGAGCAAGAGCAAGCGTGATGACGTCACGGTGATGATGCTCGCGTGATCATGATGACTCTTGCTCTCGACCACCACGACCACCATCTGTATTGCCCCAGAAAACAACGACCAGCCCGTCTCAGACGTCCACTCACACCTCTCGAGTCTCGAATACCAATTGCCAGCGAGCGGACCGATGGAACGGATGGCATGACTGCATTGACGGTGGCTACGGGGTGCGTGCGCTGGAGCTCCCCGAACGACTTGGGTTCTGACCCCTCTTGCAGTGCTAGGGCCGCGTTCCTGACCCCGAGAGTGAAGACTAGGGCCTGTTTCGGACCCCTCCAGTGCTTCACTTCCAAATGACCGAGTGCGTCCTTTTCTAACCTTCGAATCCCTCTCCTCACCGCGCCCTCCAGATGGTCTTTCGCATGCGTCTCAGCACTCCGGCCGGCTCCAAGGACTCCTCGTTCCACGCTCTGCCTCATTCGAGGCCATCGTACCGTGCGTTTCCGCACCGGCACCGTCGTCAAAGCCCTGACTCAATTATTGTAGCCGCAATAGCGGAATGGGCTACGAGGCCCTGCCTAGCCTTCCCGTTGCTTCTTCTCACCCATACACACACGCCGGCATTCCTCTGCTGGCGTATATCCACCCTCTCTCGCACGCCATGGCCTCCCATCACAGTACACCCTTCGAGCAGTACCACCTCGCCTGTCGTACGCAGCGTTGCCATCTCTCAACGTCGCACCATTCGCCCGAGCTGGAGGGAGAAGAAGAAGCCCGGGAACCCCAAGTGTAATCCGGAGGAGAAAAGAAAAGCAAACTGTATGTGCGCATGTTTGCACAAGGAGAGAACCGGTCCAAGCGGAGAGTGTCGTTACATGATGAGGATGACAATGAAGATGGTCGTCCGGCTTGAAGAAAAAGAGGGAGCGGAGGGTGGGGCCAAGAAAGACAGCGGGACGAAGCTGCCAAGGTGAGCGCCGCCCGCAAGAAAAGAATCGTCACATGATGATGAGATGGGTGATGGTGGCGTCTGACTCGCCGCTTCCTTGTCTCCCACTCAGGCTGACTCGCATGCTCGTCTTGCCTGAGCTCACCATAAGGGGAGTATATACTAGAAGGATGGGACTGGGACTCGCCCAGTCCCATTTTGATGGCTGAATCCCATTTTTTGGCCCGCCAGAGTGGGATTGGGCGGCAGCCATGGGATTCATATCCATCTAGTGTATATGATTGGCGAGCTTTCCGCCCATGCGGCGATCACGGTGCCTGGCCATCAATCGATGACGCAGTCGGATACCAAGCGCGGAGGTTTGGTATCCGACTCCGTCATAGCTTCTATTTATATTTGATGCATCGCAGCCGATCTCCGCTGTCGAGATAAGGCTTTTGCGCGTACAACACAGTGAATATCTACTCCAGGACATCGGATTCGCCCCGCGCACGTTTGGACCGCCTGCGATCCCGAGTTCCCTCGACGATATTGACTTCATCTACTGACAAGCGACGTCTCCGAATGGCTGGTGCAGGTGCTGGGGGTGCCGGAGGAGTGGGAGTGGATGGAAGCGGGAAAGCAGGCCCTGCGGTCAGCTGCTGAGGACCCGTCAGATCGGAGGTAGGGGATGGGAGCGCGGAGAAGATGTCGTCATCGTCTATGAATTCTATCCCGCCTTGTAACACTGAAGAGCATAAGGTGAGGACAACTAAAATGCATGGAACGATACCTTCATAATTCGGCTCTAGTTCGGGATCGAGCTGGACGCCGGAGGTCCAATCCATCGGCACATCTTCAACATCATTGGCAAGGCTGAGTTGCACACCCATCTCCGTCTCCTCGCCTTCCGCACCGAGGATGAGCTGTAATGATCACATAGTAAAACTCGATTAACTCACCATCAACTGTGTCTGCTGCCGCCGCCGGCTTCGCGACTACATGCTTTGGTTAGAAATAATATCTGGATAGCAGAAATACGCACCTTGCTCCGGATCCTTGGCCGGATCATTGTCGAGTCGGCGGGCTCTCTGAATCGGGACACCCTTCAGCGGCCCGGCCCGCAGCTCACGCAACTCAGCGTCAATTTCGCCTCGGCGAGCAACCCAGTCCCGGCGAGCCTGCTTCTCTGCGTCAACTTCGAGACGAAGGACTTTTACCTCGGTCCGTAAGTCCTCCCGCCTCCGATCCTTCTTCAACTGTAACTGTAGCTCCTCGATCTCGCCCTCAATTGCCTTCTGTCGACCCAACGAGAATTTCCACTCCGCCTGCCCCTCCTCCCGCTCCTCCGTCAACTCATCAAATGCAATCAAGTGCTCGTTGCGCTGGAACGTCGCCTTGGCTGCCCAGCCCTTGCGTTGCTCGGCGCGCCGCTCACGCTGTGCGGGGCCATTCCAGTGCTTGCGCATGATGCCGCTGCGCATCATTCGGTGTAGCTCATCGGCTTGTGCGTTGTCGCGTGTATATTTGCTAGAATTGTCAGTGCAAAAACAAACTGAAGGAAAGGTACATACCGGAGAATTCCAGGTAGCAGTGCAAGCTGTGTGGATGTCTGCGCGTTTGTGCCAGCGTGTGCACTCTCAGCGAGGTTTGTGGTATTCGGAGTAAGGTTGTAGTCGTCCCGGGCGATCTTCGAGAGGAAGGGGTTGATGGATGGGAGGTACCAGGGTTTGTCGATTTTGTTCGAATACCAATCTGGGTAATATCAACATCAAGTCGGAAAATTGGGGTGGTGGAATGGACGGGTACTGACTTTGAACTGCTGAATGAGTTTGAGCAGCGCAATAATGATGCCATTCGTCAACCGCTGCCTGGTCGCGGGCTCCGAGAATTGTTTTGAGCTTGGTTACGACCGGAAGCGGAACTTGATGGAGGCGGTGGAGTTCGTCGACATTGCTATGGAGCGATCATCAACTTGGAGGGCAAGATAACACAACACTTACCGCTGGAAGTGAACGACACAAGTCTTGAGGCAATATAGAACATATTCGATAGAGTCCTTCTCCTCAACAAAGAGCTGCTGGAATGCCGCCGTGGTCTTCTTGTCACAATAGAAGCTTGCAAAGGGGACTCCTGGAGGGTAGACTGAGTATCAAGGCACTGCATACAGTATCACTCACGAGTTTTGAACCTCTCCGAAAATCCTACCACCTCCCACTCATCCATTTCCCCCTCAACACGCTTGAATGTGAAGTCGATGGCAAGCGCGAAGACACCGTGTATGAATTTGGCCAATAGAGGGTGAAACGTAACAACGAGGTTGAAGTCCCCCTTCGACATGGCGGCGTGAATATATCTTTCACTCACGGGCCGGGAGCGCTCCACCGTCTGCATATAGTGCTGGACGCCTGCACTACGTGAATAGGGCAGACAAAAATAAATCGTCCACACACCTTTGAAGCCCGTGCCCTCAGGGAACTCCACCTTCCTGTGTTCCGCAATGCGATCCCGAATTTTACGCACATCGGTGAATGCCGGGCTCGCGGCACTAACTTGTTTCCCACCATAGATGGTGGACGTCGATTGCGCTAAACGAATGTTCAACATATATTTCACCCGGGAGACAGTACACTTGCCGTTCAGCAGCGTTTGAACCGTGAGATTCTCACCGCCAAGCGCATCCATCGCCGCCTCCAGGAGGTGTTCGTCCGCCGCGCTGGGCTTGCTGTGTGGATGCTCGGGGTGGTTGTGACCGATTCGAAAAACAAGGATGGCCTGGAATGCGTACTCCGGCAGCCACTCGTAATAGTCAGGATGGTTTGTATCTGCGGGTGGGCGAACAGGGACAAAAATAAGACATTCGGTATCGCACTTGCGTTCCAAGAGCCGGGCGGCTTGAATGACGCCGTTAAGAATGTGGCTGAAGGCTATATTATCAAAGTGAGTTCGATAAGCACATGAAGTTTACTAACAGACGCACAGCAGTGTTTAAGGCCGAGCCTCGGGTGAGCCGTGAGGACACACTGAGCGTTGACGTTTAGCTGTGCGCCATCCGGAAGACGGCCGTTGTTCTCCAGTATGGACTTGAACACGTCCTCGTCAACGTTGGAAGGAATGGGGTGATATCTATGCAGCCACCGTTCGGCCTCGCACCATTTCGAGCACCCGATGAAGTACAGCTTGCCATATTGATTAGGGCCCTACAAATAGATGAGAGACGCGACAAAAATTCAAGGATTACAACGCACACTGCTCAATAGTTTGAAGATAGGCACTCCATCGCATCCAACTTTTTTGCACTTCGTCGTAATAACGCGTGTGTAGAAGCTGGCAAGCTAATTAGGTCGGATGTTCAGATCGATGAGAAAACACTTACCGAGACAAGATCGCTTCCGGAGATGCTGCTTCCCGGTCGTTCGCATCGAGTTCATGGTTCCATAAATCCTGCATTGCCCCTACATCAGGTTCGAACCGCTCGCAGTCGCCAAACAGCTCTTCCGACGCAAACTCGCACATGCATACACCCCTGCAGCGCAGTTGGGCGCGCCGCGCTCGGACCTTCTCGCCCGAGAATGCGTGAACCCACACATCACCCTTTATATGTCCCGTTGACCCGTCCCATGCATCCTGGTCCTGCAAGAGACGTTAGAAGACGATTAATACAACCATGAAACATACCTCTGCCTTGATATAGGCATCTATCGTTCGGGCTTTCCCGTTCTTCGTGAGGACCGCCGGATTAGCTGAAACGTCGAGCTTGTAGGCCGCCTTGTCGCGCGGAACGGTCCACGTAGGTGGGGCAGTGGTGACGGGGATCATGCGGTCGACGTAAAGCTCACGAGTGATCTTAATACGCGTCTCGGCCTCTGGTTCCTTCGCCTTTCCCTTCCCTTTGCGCCGTGCTACAGAATAAAGTCAATAAAAGCTTTAACGGGACATTTGCAACTGACGGGCTTTCGATTTGGCGGCAGGAACAGGCGCAGCGGGCCCGGGAGAAGGTGCAGCGAGAGGAAGAGGAGGTGATACAAGCTCTTGGTGAAAGGAGCGCGCGTCCGAGTCGGGATCGAAGGCGGGGACTGGGTATGGGTATGGGGAGGCAGCGCGAGACGAGGGAGCCGAGCCAGCACCGTAGCTGCGATGCGAATACGATGATCCATGCGCCGACGCCGCCGAGGGTGAGCGTGAGAGCGGAGCAGAAGATACCCCACTTGATCGCCTTGCTCGTGACATGGTCCGAGAACGTGGAGGACTTGTGCCAGCGGAAAACTCGGATGCAGGGGTGTGTGAACGCATGGTGCCGCGCTCACCACGGACAAGGCTACGCCCCTGTTCATGATCGTCCATGAGCTGCATCCAGGTATTGAATGGACCCGGAGCGACCCAATCCTGCGCCTGGTCAATCCGGAAGAAGGGATCGTTGATGTAGGTCGAACCAACAACCTCGAGCTTCGTTAAAACAGAAGAGACTGAAAGTGTACAATGAAATACCTGCTCTCGATACGAACGCAGCTGTCGCAGGGTGGCATTTGTAAGGGTTCGCAATGGTTCTAGGCGTTCCGCGGGGTCGAACTCTTGGTATAGCGAATAACCACGCGCAGTCACCCACAGCGGTGCATCCTCGATGGAGAAGAACGGTGTATGGGCCGGGTCTCCCAGCGCCGCCGGAAACATCTATGTTTTGGTCGTCAGTAGACCGCAAATGCAATTGACTGGGACATACAACACGACGATATTCAGTGACCTCGGCAGCGGTAAAGTCGGCAGCAGCGTCGAATTGAGCAGAGTCTAGATGAAAAGGGTCAGTACCAATGTGCAGTGGGACAATGTTGAGACATACCAGAGGTGTGGGACATTGTGTATCCGCAGAAACAGAGGACGACGAGTAGAGGACTGTGAATCGCCAGGTTATGCAACGGATTTATTATAGCCGCCGCGAGCATTGAACTAGCCGAGATTGAGAACAGATAACGCTGAGTCTTGTGAGCAGTCGAGCAGACCACATGTCATCCATGAGGCATCTCCAGCAGCTCAGTTCAGGGACATTTTGTAGGCTTGAACTCGGCAAGAGAGGCGGGTGATGAGAACTAGTTAGTAGCGCGCCGTCATGCGGACAGATTGATGCGTAAAGGGGTTATCGACAGCCAGTCGATGGTGAGTTCGATAAACGATGCGCTGGATTTGGGTTTATGAGATGCTACATGCGGTAGATGGTGGTTGCGATAAGAGATGGTGCTGATTGATGTCCATCAAGCTGTCTATCATCGGCTGCGGCCCCGAATCCCATTGTGATGCGTCGGCAAATGGTCGGATCCCATTGACAACAGCCAGAGTGGGACTCGGCGCCATCAAAATGGGACTGGGCGAGTCCCAGTCCCATCCTTTTCGTTACTCCTCCCATAAGGGGTCATGGGCGAACGAGAGTACGGGGAGGAGTAACGAAAAGGATGGGACTGGGACTCGCCCAGTCCCATTTTGATGGCGCCGAGTCCCACTCTGGCTGTTGTCAATGGGATCCGACCATTTGCCGACGCATCACAATGGGATTCGGGGCCGCAGCCGATGATAGACAGCTTGATGGACATCAATCAGCACCATCTCTTATCGCAACCACCATCTACCGCATGTAGCATCTCATAAACCCAAATCCAGCGCATCGTTTATCGAACTCACCATCGACTGGCTGTCGATAACCCCTTTACGCATCAATCTGTCCGCATGACGGCGCGCTACTAACTAGTTCTCATCACCCGCCTCTCTTGCCGAGTTCAAGCCTACAAAATGTCCCTGAACTGAGCTGCTGGAGATGCCTCATGGATGACATGTGGTCTGCTCGACTGCTCACAAGACTCAGCGTTATCTGTTCTCAATCTCGGCTAGTTCAATGCTCGCGGCGGCTATAATAAATCCGTTGCATAACCTGGCGATTCACAGTCCTCTACTCGTCGTCCTCTGTTTCTGCGGATACACAATGTCCCACACCTCTGGTATGTCTCAACATTGTCCCACTGCACATTGGTACTGACCCTTTTCATCTAGACTCTGCTCAATTCGACGCTGCTGCCGACTTTACCGCTGCCGAGGTCACTGAATATCGTCGTGTTGTATGTCCCAGTCAATTGCATTTGCGGTCTACTGACGACCAAAACATAGATGTTTCCGGCGGCGCTGGGAGACCCGGCCCATACACCGTTCTTCTCCATCGAGGATGCACCGCTGTGGGTGACTGCGCGTGGTTATTCGCTATACCAAGAGTTCGACCCCGCGGAACGCCTAGAACCATTGCGAACCCTTACAAATGCCACCCTGCGACAGCTGCGTTCGTATCGAGAGCAGGTATTTCATTGTACACTTTCAGTCTCTTCTGTTTTAACGAAGCTCGAGGTTGTTGGTTCGACCTACATCAACGATCCCTTCTTCCGGATTGACCAGGCGCAGGATTGGGTCGCTCCGGGTCCATTCAATACCTGGATGCAGCTCATGGACGATCATGAACAGGGGCGTAGCCTTGTCCGTGGTGAGCGCGGCACCATGCGTTCACACACCCCTGCATCCGAGTTTTCCGCTGGCACAAGTCCTCCACGTTCTCGGACCATGTCACGAGCAAGGCGATCAAGTGGGGTATCTTCTGCTCCGCTCTCACGCTCACCCTCGGCGGCGTCGGCGCATGGATCATCGTATTCGCATCGCAGCTACGGTGCTGGCTCGGCTCCCTCGTCTCGCGCTGCCTCCCCATACCCATACCCAGTCCCCGCCTTCGATCCCGACTCGGACGCGCGCTCCTTTCACCAAGAGCTTGTATCACCTCCTCTTCCTCTCGCTGCACCTTCTCCCGGGCCCGCTGCGCCTGTTCCTGCCGCCAAATCGAAAGCCCGTCAGTTGCAAATGTCCCGTTAAAGCTTTTATTGACTTTATTCTGTAGCACGGCGCAAAGGGAAGGGAAAGGCGAAGGAACCAGAGGCCGAGACGCGTATTAAGATCACTCGTGAGCTTTACGTCGACCGCATGATCCCCGTCACCACTGCCCCACCTACGTGGACCGTTCCGCGCGACAAGGCGGCCTACAAGCTCGACGTTTCAGCTAATCCGGCGGTCCTCACGAAGAACGGGAAAGCCCGAACGATAGATGCCTATATCAAGGCAGAGGTATGTTTCATGGTTGTATTAATCGTCTTCTAACGTCTCTTGCAGGACCAGGATGCATGGGACGGGTCAACGGGACATATAAAGGGTGATGTGTGGGTTCACGCATTCTCGGGCGAGAAGGTCCGAGCGCGGCGCGCCCAACTGCGCTGCAGGGGTGTATGCATGTGCGAGTTTGCGTCGGAAGAGCTGTTTGGCGACTGCGAGCGGTTCGAACCTGATGTAGGGGCAATGCAGGATTTATGGAACCATGAACTCGATGCGAACGACCGGGAAGCAGCATCTCCGGAAGCGATCTTGTCTCGGTAAGTGTTTTCTCATCGATCTGAACATCCGACCTAATTAGCTTGCCAGCTTCTACACACGCGTTATTACGACGAAGTGCAAAAAAGTTGGATGCGATGGAGTGCCTATCTTCAAACTATTGAGCAGTGTGCGTTGTAATCCTTGAATTTTTGTCGCGTCTCTCATCTATTTGTAGGGCCCTAATCAATATGGCAAGCTGTACTTCATCGGGTGCTCGAAATGGTGCGAGGCCGAACGGTGGCTGCATAGATATCACCCCATTCCTTCCAACGTTGACGAGGACGTGTTCAAGTCCATACTGGAGAACAACGGCCGTCTTCCGGATGGCGCACAGCTAAACGTCAACGCTCAGTGTGTCCTCACGGCTCACCCGAGGCTCGGCCTTAAACACTGCTGTGCGTCTGTTAGTAAACTTCATGTGCTTATCGAACTCACTTTGATAATATAGCCTTCAGCCACATTCTTAACGGCGTCATTCAAGCCGCCCGGCTCTTGGAACGCAAGTGCGATACCGAATGTCTTATTTTTGTCCCTGTTCGCCCACCCGCAGATACAAACCATCCTGACTATTACGAGTGGCTGCCGGAGTACGCATTCCAGGCCATCCTTGTTTTTCGAATCGGTCACAACCACCCCGAGCATCCACACAGCAAGCCCAGCGCGGCGGACGAACACCTCCTGGAGGCGGCGATGGATGCGCTTGGCGGTGAGAATCTCACGGTTCAAACGCTGCTGAACGGCAAGTGTACTGTCTCCCGGGTGAAATATATGTTGAACATTCGTTTAGCGCAATCGACGTCCACCATCTATGGTGGGAAACAAGTTAGTGCCGCGAGCCCGGCATTCACCGATGTGCGTAAAATTCGGGATCGCATTGCGGAACACAGGAAGGTGGAGTTCCCTGAGGGCACGGGCTTCAAAGGTGTGTGGACGATTTATTTTTGTCTGCCCTATTCACGTAGTGCAGGCGTCCAGCACTATATGCAGACGGTGGAGCGCTCCCGGCCCGTGAGTGAAAGATATATTCACGCCGCCATGTCGAAGGGGGACTTCAACCTCGTTGTTACGTTTCACCCTCTATTGGCCAAATTCATACACGGTGTCTTCGCGCTTGCCATCGACTTCACATTCAAGCGTGTTGAGGGGGAAATGGATGAGTGGGAGGTGGTAGGATTTTCGGAGAGGTTCAAAACTCGTGAGTGATACTGTATGCAGTGCCTTGATACTCAGTCTACCCTCCAGGAGTCCCCTTTGCAAGCTTCTATTGTGACAAGAAGACCACGGCGGCATTCCAGCAGCTCTTTGTTGAGGAGAAGGACTCTATCGAATATGTTCTATATTGCCTCAAGACTTGTGTCGTTCACTTCCAGCGGTAAGTGTTGTGTTATCTTGCCCTCCAAGTTGATGATCGCTCCATAGCAATGTCGACGAACTCCACCGCCTCCATCAAGTTCCGCTTCCGGTCGTAACCAAGCTCAAAACAATTCTCGGAGCCCGCGACCAGGCAGCGGTTGACGAATGGCATCATTATTGCGCTGCTCAAACTCATTCAGCAGTTCAAAGTCAGTACCCGTCCATTCCACCACCCCAATTTTCCGACTTGATGTTGATATTACCCAGATTGGTATTCGAACAAAATCGACAAACCCTGGTACCTCCCATCCATCAACCCCTTCCTCTCGAAGATCGCCCGGGACGACTACAACCTTACTCCGAATACCACAAACCTCGCTGAGAGTGCACACGCTGGCACAAACGCGCAGACATCCACACAGCTTGCACTGCTACCTGGAATTCTCCGGTATGTACCTTTCCTTCAGTTTGTTTTTGCACTGACAATTCTAGCAAATATACACGCGACAACGCACAAGCCGATGAGCTACACCGAATGATGCGCAGCGGCATCATGCGCAAGCACTGGAATGGCCCCGCACAGCGTGAGCGGCGCGCCGAGCAACGCAAGGGCTGGGCAGCCAAGGCGACGTTCCAGCGCAACGAGCACTTGATTGCATTTGATGAGTTGACGGAGGAGCGGGAGGAGGGGCAGGCGGAGTGGAAATTCTCGTTGGGTCGACAGAAGGCAATTGAGGGCGAGATCGAGGAGCTACAGTTACAGTTGAAGAAGGATCGGAGGCGGGAGGACTTACGGACCGAGGTAAAAGTCCTTCGTCTCGAAGTTGACGCAGAGAAGCAGGCTCGCCGGGACTGGGTTGCTCGCCGAGGCGAAATTGACGCTGAGTTGTGTGAGCTGCGGGCCGGGCCGCTGAAGGGTGTCCCGATTCAGAGAGCCCGCCGACTCGACAATGATCCGGCCAAGGATCCGGAGCAAGGTGCGTATTTCTGCTATCCAGATATTATTTCTAACCAAAGCATGTAGTCGCGAAGCCGGCGGCGGCAGCAGACACAGTTGATGGTGAGTTAATCGAGTTTTACTATGTGATCATTACAGCTCATCCTCGGTGCGGAAGGCGAGGAGACGGAGATGGGTGTGCAACTCAGCCTTGCCAATGATGTTGAAGATGTGCCGATGGATTGGACCTCCGGCGTCCAGCTCGATCCCGAACTAGAGCCGAATTATGAAGGTATCGTTCCATGCATTTTAGTTGTCCTCACCTTATGCTCTTCAGTGTTACAAGGCGGGATAGAATTCATAGACGATGACGACATCTTCTCCGCGCTCCCATCCCCTACCTCCGATCTGACGGGTCCTCAGCAGCTGACCGCAGGGCCTGCTTTCCCGCTTCCATCCACTCCCACTCCTCCGGCACCCCCAGCACCTGCACCAGCCATTCGGAGACGTCGCTTGTCAGTAGATGAAGTCAATATCGTCGAGGGAACTCGGGATCGCAGGCGGTCCAAACGTGCGCGGGGCGAATCCGATGTCCTGGAGTAGATATTCACTGTGTTGTACGCGCAAAAGCCTTATCTCGACAGCGGAGATCGGCTGCGATGCATCAAATATAAATAGAAGCTATGACGGAGTCGGATACCAAACCTCCGCGCTTGGTATCCGACTGCGTCATCGATTGATGGCCAGGCACCGTGATCGCCGCATGGGCGGAAAGCTCGCCAATCATATACACTAGATGGATATGAATCCCATGGCTGCCGCCCAATCCCACTCTGGCGGGCCAAAAAATGGGATTCAGCCATCAAAATGGGACTGGGCGAGTCCCAGTCCCATCCTTCTAGTATATACTCGAGTACGGGCGTGGATGCACTGCCGCGGCCCGCGGACGCTGCGATACACCAGTCCTCTTATCCTACTAACTTCGTCCTTCATATCATACCTTACCTCTCCATACTTCATCTATCCATTCTCTCTCTATTTCGACCATTCCTCTCGCGTATATCCTTCTCGGTCGCGCATTCCGAGTCGCTTCATCTATATTGAGCCACTTCGTTTATACTGAACCACTTCATTTATATATTGCAAAGAATCGAGCTCGAGTATGGGACAAGAAATACTCTTCAAAAGCAGACGACACATAGAGAAAGAGAAAGATACGAAGAAAGGTATGAGATCGAAAGGAAGATACGTAGAGTAGTAGTTCAGCAGCCCCGACGCATGGGCACCCCACCCTTCGCCTGTTCCTCCTCCTCCATATCGTAGGCGTACCCAGAGGACCTATAGGAACCCCGCTGGGCTCGTTGCAGGCACATGGGTACTCCTCCCAGGACCCATTGCCTTCGCCTTCACCGCCGAGTCGAAGTGGTAATGGTGGGCGGAATGACGTCCCGCGGAGGGCTTGAGAGTTGAGACATCGCGAGATACGGGTCGCTCGGTGGACTACCTCTTCTTCGCCCCTTTGCCCTTTCCTGCCCGATACAAGTCGATCTGTGGATAGTGGACCACCTGCGGTAGCACAAGCATGCCATGGAGTTGGGGACGAGGAGGCGGTGCGGAAGACGGACGCAGATGCGGAGGATGCCAGACTGAGACCGAGACTCGTTCGGCGAAGGGGATGAGTGATGACGTCCCGCATCTAGCCTGAGACATCGGGCAGGCAATGCGACGAGCGGGCAGTGCGTCGTCGTCGTCGTCGTCGAGGGTATGAGCGGCGGAGGGTCCACGGAAAGAGAGACGCAGAACGCGACAGTGAGACACCGCTCCTGTACGTCGTCGTCGTCGAAAGTGCAGGGACAGAAAGCCCCCGTGGTTGTGGACGGAGTGGCAGAGGAGACGACTGGGGAGCCACGCGATGGATCGAGAGGGTCGAGAACGCAGCAGAATGCGACTCGGAGACGTCGAAAAGCGACTCGGCGGCAGTCACCATTCCACGGGCGACATCCCTCCAAACACGCCAGGAGACCGAGAGCTCAGGAGGATGCACGTCCGTACACGTTGAGGACGACCCAAGCTCCCTTCGAATCGCAAAAACCACCATCGCGTGTCGTACGATATCCCGTCCAGCGCCGGCTGCACTCGAAGGACGCGCGCTGGAGCTCAGGGAGAGCCCGGACGACAGTCCTCCAGACGACCATGTTCGACGAGGGTGTCTGGCGAAGGAAGGAGATGTTTTTCGTTCGTGGAGGAGGACAGCGATACAATGACCTGGGCGACGAGCGAGTCGATGTATGGAAAGGCGCTGGAGACGTCGGCGGGGAAGGCGGGAAGAGGCGAGGCCAGACGAGACGATGAGGTATGGGCTGGGAGGATGGTCTTGGTAGCGATGGTTGCTGGACGGTCACTCCGCGACGTTTGTGGGCTGGCGAAGGCAGCTGGTGTCGTTGGTATTCGCGCTAGTCGAGAATCGAGTGGCGTTGCAGCTCTGCTCGCGTGTCTGGAGCCGACGACCCATCGAAAGTGGCCATGAGTCCATGACGACGACGACGACGACTCTGTCTCGCGGGAGGGGGAGGGGGTTGGCTAGAGATCCGGGAGGGGACGGTGGGTACGACGCGAAGGGCAGTAGGTTCGTGAATGAAGTCGAAGGGATGAAGGGGACGGTAGGTCTTCCGGGACTTGGCTGGGAGCAATGTGAGCGCAGGGAAGCAGAGAATCAAAAGCATTGACACGCACCATGGAAGTTACGCGCTAAATGCTAGGGGAGAGGGTCGCTGTACGATGGGCTAAGCAGCCTGCTGAAGCGAAGTCGATGAAGCCATAAGGATGGCGCTTGGGCAGGTGACGACAACGGGTCTTCCGTGCAGGGCGGCCAGTGGATAGCGTGCAGTCGAGAGCACCGGGAAACAAAGACTGAATTGAAGTGCACATCGTCAGTAGCGAGACGAGGAGGTGACTTATGAGACGCACGACTCGGATCCTCCACGCTACTGGAGTTGAGGCTCGAGTTTCGAAGAGCCAGGCATGCAGCTTCTACACGACTGCCGTCCTAGTTTCGCCTCAGGCTGGTTCGTCGACTGCCGCAGCGACAATTGGTGCTCGCCAGCGGTATAGCGGCCGAATGTGCGGAGGTAGTAGCGTCCATGACGCGAAAGCGCGAGAGTGAGCGGAGAGGCAAATGGTGACTCATCCGGATCATCATCTGCTGTTCCCGACTCCGACCACGACCTCGTCCGACGACTAGGCTAGGGTTTACTTGCGCGAATAATCGTGAGTATGGGCTCGCATTCAGGCCTCCTGAGGTGATACTATAGCCACCAAATTCCCGGAAGATTCACTGGCACCTCCGCTGTTTTCACCTCAATTACACATTACACGGGGCGACCAATCTGTCGGGTCTCTCTACCTCTACGGCAGATATCCCGGGAAAATGCTTCCCCTCTGACTTGACGACCATTTCGGCGCGCGCTATACGTTGGAGGACTTTGAACGCCTCGGACGCGCGTTGGACCGTCAAAAGTGTGTTACAAGACTTCCTGGCGTATTCTCTCGGTATGAACATTCTAGCTTTCGATCCTCATGCCTGTGCGACTCCCTCCCGAAGATGCACGCTCGACGGGCCCTCCTCGCCCTCTTCATCCTCCCCATCGTATCGTATCGCTGTCTACTGCTTCGCCTCGGGTCCATATTCCGGCCTGCCGCTGCTGGAGTGGCTCGGCACACAACGTCCCTAGATCCTCGCAAGGATAGCGCTCTTGACCCGTTGACGACCATGCTCTTCTCGCGAGGATGGTGTTCATGCTCTGCTCCGGTTGGGGTTGGAAGCAGCTGGTGAGCGAAACGAAACGGACGTGGAGAAGACGAGCACTCCATCTACGAAGAAACAGTCGCCGAAACACGTACCCTGCTCACATCCTACCGACGTGCATCCACCGAACGCCGCCCGGATTCCTCCTCCTCACCTATACATTCTACCTTCTCAACCTCGGGCTATTCGGCATTCTCCATCGCGACCGATTCGAAGAATCCCTGGTGCAGAAGCTGCCCGCGGTGTCGACGCATGAACTGCGTGGCATGTTGGATGTGTGCGGGTTGGCGGCGGCGTGTACAGCGGCCATTTGTTTCATGCGCGTTGGCGGAAAGAGGAGGGAAAACGGTGCCGACGGATGCTCGGGCCGTGGATCTGGAGCGCTGGATGAGGATACGGAAGGGAGTACCCATTCAGCGAGGATGGCACGCTTCTCACTGTGCCTCTGCCGGTCGCTGTATCCCCCGAATCGATTTTTCGCTTTTCCTTGTCGCGCCGTCGACAAAATGCTCCAGAAGGTCCAAAGAAGATCCCAGGGTCGTATCGAACGATGTGCCACGTATTGAAAGGGATAAGAACCGACTAACCCACGGGTTCGTGGATGGACAGTTAGCCAATCTGGGATATGTGAGTAGGAGTGGAGCCCGATGAGATGGCAGAGCTCGAGAGCGGTGCGTATGGTGGGTTACCTGGTCTGAAAACAAAAGAAGATGCTCACGCTAGTCTCGCTATGCCCAAACCTCGTTTCGAACGAGTACCGGCCGACGTGTTGATATAGACCGACGGGTGGATGCACCAGACAGATTGCATTCCTGAACACGAGTCGAGCGCGTATAGTGACAGGAACGAGCCGTCTCGTACGCCAGAAGAAAACAAGGATTGTGAATGCGGGCGCGATACCCAGCTATTTTTCGCTCCGCACCAGATTTAGAACGTGGCCCCAAGAATCTCGAGGTTGTTTCGCTGCGCGAACTCCACTGGCACGGGAGTTCAGCGGCGACGAAGCTCGATGCTCGGGTCTATCTCGCATGCGAATGCGAAAATGCCGACTACTGTACCATTATATTCACTTCGCTAGTCACGGGTCACAGGCCTCCGGATTGGCGAGGAACTTCGCCATGGTCACCGGTCACCGTTGATTTTCTTGGTCCCAAAGCGTCCTAATATGGTAATTTTTGATAATTTCCGGCGCCTTCGGCGCATGATCTGTGGTACAGTAGTAGGCTGCCAGTGCGCTACGCTCGATGGGACCGACGCCGGGGAGGGTGAAAGTGACGAAGGCGGAGGGAGCTGACAGCGCTGAAGGGTTCGACGAGAGACATGATGACGGGAAGAAGATGGTTAGACCGGGCCGGGCATCCTGATTGCCGATGTGTGCGCTTGTTTGGCTAGGACCTCTACCTCTTGCTTCTGACCATCACTCACCACGACTTGCCCCGGATCCTCACTCAGCGCTCAAGCAACAAAGTCCTGGCTAGTCACAGAATGCCCAAGCAACGTCAGCCCGGAGCTAGAATCGGACGACACAACACCCTGGGCAAAACTCGGAAAGCCGCTGCTTCTGCTTTCCGAGTTTTTCGGATTCTCGTAGCGGGTCTGGGACTACGCCAACCAGCAACGCAATTCAATCGTTCATCCATGCAATCAGTTACCGTCTTCTTGGCGTGGATAAAAAGGACGTGCCGTGCTTCAGTCCCTGCATTCGATGCTCGCCCAGATACTAGTACTCGTCTCCGCCGCGGCCAGCGTTGCTGCCTACTTCATTCTCCATGCCCTCCGAATTCTGTATCGGAATCTGTCCGCCGCTGCGTTCTGTCTTGCCCGCACGGACGATTCCCAATTTCCTCACCGGAAATCTCGCAGAAATGACGGTGAGCTGCACAAATACATTCGCGGCAAATCTTTAGGGTCCGTTCTCTTGTCGGCTACCTGGCTGTTTTCCGTATTTCCTCCACTGTCAGCACCCTATACTTGCCTACGTCGATGTCTCCTTCCTCTCTTTCCCTTATCCTTTTGTATCTTCTCGTCCGTACGTCGCACCTACTTATTCTTTCCAGAACATACGAGCGACGCTTACGACCTTCCGCGAGAAGCCGAGCGTAACGGGAACGGGTCGGGCAACGAGGAGGAGGATAACTCTGCCCGCGGCTACTCGTCGGACGACGCTGGGTCAGGTGCCAACGGCAAACGACGAAAGCGCATGAGCATCGCGACGACTCAATACGTCGACGTACGCGTCGGCCCCACCATGTCAATGGGAGCTCGCGAAAACGATTCTTCCAGGTCTTCCCGATACCGTGGGATGTGCGTCCGGCGCCGAGCAGTGTGGTCCGCGCCGAGGAGGTTATCCCTGGTGCGGCTGAGCTGACTGCGGTGATTCCTCGTGGTGGTGGGCGAACCGGGCGGGGAGTGACGCATGCAGCAAGGGAAGAGCGGGAGCTGGAGCGGCAGGAGGTGGTGGCGCGGAGGAAGCTATGCCGAATCAGGATGTCACCATGCTGTCAGTGCACCGGCGATTGGCGTCATCGCCGGTGCGCACCCTTGGGTGCGACGGCAGTATGGTCCCGCGCCGCCATTGGGCGGCACTACATGTTGCTATGTCCATTGGCACCAATCTAAAGTAGCATTGGAGCGATTCATCGGCGATAATGTACGTCCAAGTCGCAGCTATTATTATGCATCGATGCTGTCAGGCTGTCAGATTACATGCCGCGACCTCGAGGATCACATGCTGCGACTGAACTCTCCTCCGTCCTTCATCCCACTACTCGACCCGGCCCACCGAAGCACCAAGAATGCCTGGAACCATGGGAAACAGCAACGACATGCCAGACAAAGGTGGAGTGTCAGCGGAGACTAGTCTGCAGCGGTGTGTGGCCTTTGAAATTGATTGTGGGATCCGGACTCATCCTTGGGTTTCCCAGCTATTACTCCTGGTTCGGAGCAACCTTTAACACCACTACCTTCACCCGATCTGACATCGAGGCCGCCTTTGCACTGGTTGTCGACGACATCATTCAGTGCCTCATCAATGATGGTGCACTGAGTGGAGATGTCAAGAATGATCTGATCTTCCAAGGCAGCCCACTGCTCAAAACAAGAGGACTTTTCCTGGAGCTGGATTGTCACCCAAGAGATCACAAACTCATCTCGTCCCTCCTTCGAGCCATCCCCCATAAGGACACTCGGGGCACTCTGGAATACATGCTCAGTCCTGACTTTGAGAAATTCAAGCTGAATCCTGGAAATTTCATTGCTCAGTTTGCTGATAGCAAGGGCTGCCTTACAAGAACACAAAAAATATGTGCCGGGGCTAAGCTTGTCTGGCATGACCTGCAAGAGGTCCAATTTGCAGTCCCTAGTTCTATCTTCCAGCTGCTTGATAGGTTTTCAGACATTGCCGAGGTATGGCTTCGGCCCCATCTGTGCTTGATATTGAATCTGCCCAGATGTACATAAACAATGAGAAGGACTTGCAAACTCTGATGGACAACCTTGCATCCTCCCTGATACAAGCCAACACTGTGCTTCTGGCAAGAGAATACTACAGCAACCGGGTCACTGAGAGTAGTGAGAAGTTGACAAGGTAGGTCTTGTGATTGTCATTACTATACAAGCTCAATTTTGCAGACTGCTGGTTGATGGAGCTTTTAAGATACAAAATCTGCACATTCAAATCCCGAGAGGTTACACTGAGCTACAACCTGGGGTCAAAGAGGAAATCCAAAAATTTGCTAATCAATTGAAGGCAGCTCTGCAGATTCATAAGGTGTGTGTTTGTGGAAGAAATGTGTTAATTTTTCCACATTGACACCCTACAATTTGTTTTAGCATGAGTTGTGTCAATCGGTAACTGCAAGCATATACCAAATACTGGGGAACACATTGGTCTGTACTGTACTTTAACTTTCCAATACTTTGCTCAACAGTGGTCTTTTAGTCACAGCAGTTGACCTATGTTGCCAAAGCACGTTTTAATGGAGTGGACGAGCTCACCCGACGAGGGTGTACACTGCACACCAGGCAGAACATCCTCTCTTGTCTTCAAACCTGGGCTCTAGATGTATCTTCAGATGCATCTGACTCCATTTTTTGGCTTAGTGGCATGGCTGGTACCGGCAAATCCACTATTGCATACACTCTCTGTGAGTGGCTGCAAAAACAAAGACGACTTGGTGCATCTTTCTTCTGCTCTCGGAATGAGGAAGACACCAGGTCCCGCAAGTCTCTTGTTTCAACTATTGTGCGCCAGCTCCTGTCTGAATACAAGCCCCTGGTGGCTAGCCTTCAAGGGATCAACCTTGAGAGGTTCAATGATATCTGGAAAGGGGATATTGACAAGCTCCTTGTTGAACCATGGGCTGCAATGAGGAGGTGTGGTTTTGATCCACCACCACTGGTAATTGTCACAAGGCAGGGGCTGCGCTCCGCTCCACCCTAGTACTGGTGCTCAACAGACCACATGCAGCCGGCTCTGTAGACCTTAACTGCTCTCTGATTAGATATCGATATCCACATCACTTGGATTCAATCCTGCATTCATTCACCACTAATCTACTCTAAAATCTACAATCTCAGCCTAAATGTCGGATTGGCCAATCCCACGATATTCAAGCCAGCGAAGTGCAGCCTGAAGCGTTCACGGTAAGCATGAACCATCTAGTAATGATCAACAGTGCGCGCGAGAGCAAGGACAGCACACTTGCATACTTGGCGCGGGTCCTCCGGAGGTTTGAATCGGGTCGAATGTTAGTCAGACGGACGTCCATGGGTATAATTGTACTAACCCTACGCGTTAGCCGCTCCTTGCGGGGAATGCAGGATCCGGTCGGCGGTGACGGTAGACTCGATTTTGGGTGCCGCTAAAGGAAGGAATCAGCAAAAGCAGAAATGAAAGGCGCGGCGGCGACGTACCTTGTCGGCGTGATTGACATCGTATACCTACCTGAAAAAGGCTAGTGCAAGGAAAGCTAGCAACGCGCAATGTACCGTTGACCTGGGCGCTCGGACGGGTTCCACAGCCGAGGGAAGCCGAGAGTTGTTGAGTTGATTTGAACCGGATGCGGACAGGGATGACAGTCTTCTGTGAGCGTGAGCAAGGAGCCTCGGATTGAGATTGCACGGCAACATACATTATTGCGCCGGCTCGGTACTATCCACCGTCATCGAGGAACGGAAGTATTCGGCCTAGCAGGGATGAATAAGCGGACTATGTTGCCAACGAAACAGAAATAGAGCACTCGATGCCTTTGGGGTCATACAATCCGGTCCCGGCTTCATCCTCCTTCCAGTAGCTCGATTGGCGGTCGCGGACGGAGTCTGTGAGCAGACATCCCTGTTTGTCGCACTCCCGGAGCGCCAGGTATTTGGGTCTGCGGCAATGTGAGGGAATGGACCCTCGTGAGGACGGAGCACATACCTCGAGACTGCAGCCCGCATACCCCCCGCTTAGCGTCTGTCCACCTGGCCCATCCACTCCTCCCTCATCTTGTGCCCGCGGATCCTCGTCGTGATATCGAACACGATTGTTGGGAAAGGGAAGGTGCACGGGCGGACGGCGTCAGGAGGGCTCATTGGCTAAGGCTGGCTGGTGAGCGCGGTGGTGGGAGGTGCGTCAGGAGACGCTCAGTGCTGGTGTGTCGTTCGTACCTGCTTGGCATGAGAGCGGATTGTCCATGCGAAGACAAAACTCACCTCGAGAGCTCGCTTTTTGGTGCGCCCGAACAACCCTCGTCTCATCGCTCATCGCTCACTCTGGTCCACCCTCCATTGTTCGTGCTTGGGCCGGCTCGTCGCAGAGCACCGGAGAGCGGCGGTATTTGAGCTTCCGCGATGGCGACGTCTTGCGCGATGGTGACGTCTTGCGCGACAACGTCTTGATTCGTCTTGAAGCTTGAAGCTTGATGCGTCTTGAGCGAGTGGGAGAGTTTCGGATGACTTGCAATGTTGAGACGCTTGCAATCAGAGAGCTTGACGGGAATCTTGAAGCGGATGAAAGGTATTCGATGGTGGGGGGGGAAAGGCAAGGAGCGTTGATGGGGATCAAAACACCCTTCCTTGACCCCGAAAACTTGGGAGCCGCACGTTATCTCCTCAAATCGCGAGAACGGCAGATACTGACTCACTTCTGACTCGCCTTGTACAGCCATTGGCGGTGCAAACAGGGCAGATGACCCGCCATGAGGCAGTTTTTATTTTCGTTCAGCGCTTCTCGGGCGCTTGAGGCGTGGGATGGGAGCGAAATGGTGAGCTGAAACGGACCAAATCGCCTTATAAGGGCGCCATGCATCCTTATAAGGCAGGAGATGTGTCATGCCGAGAGCCAGTTTGACATCCGGGACCATAATTTTAAGAGATAGAGAATTGATGCTCTGGATGAGCTGGAAAACGACTCTGGTGCCCAGTTCATCAAGGAGCTGATCACTGCTTTTGCTGCCACTCCATTGCATGGGCTCAAATTCCTCCTCACCAGTCGTCCCCATCCCAAAATTGTGGAATCTTGCCATGCAGTGAAAGCACACTTTCAGTTGGAAGATATTGAGAAAAGTGATGCCAAGGCTGATATTCGCTCCTTCTTGCAAGTAGAACTGCCGAATCTCAGAGATAAAATTGAAGCCATTGTCAAAGATTCTGATGGGGTCTTCATATATGCTGCAACCATTGTGCGGTACCTCTCCCCGAAAGGTGTGCCACCAACGGCAGGCCAACAAGCAAAGCAGCTGGACCACATTCTGGAAAAGGGAGCTGGACAGGTGATAACAGGCAAAGATCAACTTGTGGATGCTCTTTACAATCGGGTCATTGAAGAGGTGCTCCAAAATAGTTTTACAGCAAAGATCTGTGAGCGTGTTCTATACGCAGCTGTGACAGCACGACAGCCTCTGACAGTGCAGGCACTTGCCCCACTGGTGGTTGATGCATCAGAAGAACCTAGTGAGGCAGCTGTGGCTGACAATGTTCTTGCTGTCAAAAACAGCTTGGGTAGTCTCCATGCTGTGCTCTATGTCTCTGAGCGAGATCACAAGATTTATGTATATCACAAGTCCTTTGATGATTTTATAATCAACCGCTCAAGGCTGGCAGAGCAGGCTGCATCATATTTTGTGGACCGCACACGAGAGTGCTTTGACATCTTGGACAAATCACTCAAGTTCAACATCTGCAACCTTGTCACCTCATATTTACAAGACGACGAAGTGGAAGGCCTGGCTGAGCGAGTGGCAGAAATTGGGCCTGATATTAAATATGCCTCTCAACATTGGGCTAGCCATCTTGATGCAGTGCGACACAGTGATAAAGCTGTTGAAGAGGTCGCTGCATCGCTATTGAGGTTTTGTGAGCTCAAGGTGCTATTCTGGATGGAGATAATGAACCTCTGGAAGGTTGACTGCCGTTATGCAATACAACAAGCTCGTGGCTGGGCTCTCCAGGTATGTAGCATGAGTAATGTGGCAAGATTTGTTTTGTAAAACAAACATCAGATTTCAGCGTCCAAAGTACTGAATGAATACACCGCAGCAGTTCAGCGACTCTGGGCAGTGTTCATATCTGGTGCAGCATCAGCTTGCACACCACATCTCTACCTGAGCTGCCTGGCAATGGAAATAGGTGGTTCTGAGAATCTGGAGGCATGGAGGCACCACTTTATTGGCCTAGGGTTTGTAAAGTGTGATTCCCTAATGCGTAGTATTCCACTGGTGCAGATGGAGGGGCACAGCAACTGGGTCCAGTCTGTAGCCTTCTCACCTGATGGGGCCTGCATTGTGTCTGGTTCCGAGGACAAAACTGTGCGTATCTGGGATGCAGCCACAGGCAAGGAGCAGCAGTGCCTGGATGGGCACAGCTCCACGGTCTGGTCTGTAGTCTTCTCACCTGATGGGGCCCGCATTGTGTCTGGCTCCTCTGATAAAACTGTGCACATCTGGGATGCAGCCAGAGGCAAGGAGTGGCAGCGCCTTGATGGGCATAGTGACAGGGTCAACTCTGTAGCCCTCTCACCTGATGGGGCCCACATTGTGTCAGGTTCCTCTGACAAAACTGTGCGCATCTGGGATGCAGCCACAGGCCACCAGCAGCGGCGCCTGGATGGGCACAGTGACTGGGTCAACTCTGTCGCCCTCTCACCTGATGGGGCCTGGATTGTGTCTGGCTCCAAAGACAAATCTGTGCGCATCTGGGATGCAGCCGCAGGCAAGGAGCAGCAGCGCCTGGATGGGCATAGTAACTGGATCTGGTCTGTAGCCTTCTCACCTGATGGGGCCCGCATTGTGTCTGGCTCTGATGACCAAACTGTGCGCATCTGGGATGCAGCTACAGGCAAGGAGCAGCAGCGCCTAGATGGGCACAGCAACTGGGTCACCTCTGTAGCCTTCTCACCTGATGGGGCCCGCATTGTGTCTGGCTCTGATGACCAAACAGTGCGCATCTGGGATGCAGCCACAGGCAAACAGCAGCAGCGCCTGGATGGGCACAGTGACAGGGTCAACTCTGTCGCCCTCTCACCTGATGGGGCCTGGATTGTGTCTGGCTCCAAAGACAAATCTGTGCGCATCTGGGATGCAGCCGCAGGCAAGGAGCAGCAGCGCCTGGATGGGCATAGTAACTGGATCTGGTCTGTAGCCTTCTCACCTGATGGGGCCCGCATTGTGTCTGGCTCCAAAGACAAAACTGTACGCATCTGGTCTGCAGCCACAGGCAAGGAGCAGCAGAACCTGGATTGGCCTAGCGCCACGGTCTGGTCTGCAGCCTTCTCACCTGATGGAGCACGCATTGTGTCGGGATCCAATGACAGAACTGTGCGCATCTGGGATGCAGCCACAGGCAAGCAGCAGCATCGCCTGGATGGGCACAGCGACAGGGTCAGCTCCGCAGCCTTCTCACCTGATGGTGCCCGCATTGTGTCGGGATCCGATGACAGAACTGTGCGCATCTGGGATGCGGCCACAGGCAAGGAGCAGCAGTGCCTGGATGGGCACAGCTCCACGGTCTGGTCTGTAGCCTTCTCACCTGATGGGGCCCGCATTGTGTCTGGCTCTGATGACAAAACTGTGCGCATCTGGGATGCAGCAACCGGCGAGGAGCAGCAGCGCCTAGATGGGCACAGAGACAGGGTCACTTCTGTAGCCTTCTCACCTGATGGGGCCCGCATTGTGTCTGGCTGCTCTGATAAATCGGTGCGCATCTGGGATGCAGCCAGAGGTAAGGAGCGGCAGCGCCTCAGGGGGCATAGTGACAGAGGTAAGGAGCGGCAGCACATCAGGGACAGAGACAAGGAGTTGCAGTACCTCTATGGGTATAGTGAGTTGTAGTACCTCTATGGGCATAGTGACCGGGTCAACTCTGTAGCCCTCTCACCTGATGGGGCCCGCATTGTGTCTGGCTCCTCTGACAAAACGGTGCGCATTTGGGATGCAGCCACAGGCAAGGAGCAGCAGCGCCTGGATGGGCACAGTGACGCGGTCTGGTCTGTAGCCTTCTCACCTGATGGGGCCCGCATTGTGTCTGGCTCTGATGACAAAACTGTGCGCATCTGGGATGCAGCAACCGGTGAGGAGCAGCAGCGCCTGAATGGGCATAGCAACCGAGTCCGGTCTGTAGCCTTCTCCCCTAATGGGGCCCGCATTGTGTCTGGCTCCAATGACAAAACTGTGCGCATCTGGGATGCAGTCACTGTGCAGCTGCAACCTGCCAGTGTGCCACAGGGCCGATGGAGTGCACCTGGGTGGCTCTCCATGCCTCATATGTCCCCTGTCCCCCTCTTCTGGTATCCACCTGAACTACCCACAACTTTTGTGCTTCCACCTTGTTTACTTCAAACAAGGCAGGGCTGCGCTCCGCTCCGCCCCAAGACCTGGGATTCTGCATACCCATGCCCACTCTTGAAAGGACAATACTTTTATGCATTAACAGTCTAAACTCTATGATTACAAAGTTAAGAAGAGTCTCGGAACGATGCTGAAGGAGCTGTCCAAAACGGCCACAAAACAAAACGCACGTCAAGAGCAAAAGCGTACCATACCCTACATATATATCTCGTCCAAAGCTGGGATTCAGCATGTCACTCGCAGCTCGAGCGAGATGCAACTGATGGCAGTCTCCGGACTATATGACGCGATGCAAAGGCTGCGCAAATACACAACTTGAAGGCGAGTCAGCGATGGCAAACAAAACAAAAGCAAGGTCACCCACCTTAAGATCGCCCGGATGTGCTCGACTTGGCCGCTAGGAAACGCTCGACTTAGCCACCATCCAAGCACCGTTCCATTCCACCGAGACCCGTCATCGTTGTGGCGACGTTGCAGCGTGGTCGGTGGTGGGTGCGTGCCTGTGTCAAAATACGATTAAAATCGTTACACTTGGCTGGGCTGAGGGGAATAACGCATCGCCCAGCGTCAACCTGCAAGCAAAGCCAAAAGACGAACGCGCACCTCACAAAACCATTGTGGTATTCTCGCCTCCCTTCTGCCATCCCACCATGATCGTCGACGCGCGGCGCAAGCGAGGCGGGATTGCCGGCAGCATATTCGATTCGAGGGAACGTGAACGGCGGAAGAAGAAAAAAACATGACTTGAGGTCGTCAGTTTTGTTGCAACGCACAGAATAGACACACACCTGTGAGTATCTCGATCCATCCTTCCGGCCTCTTTCCGTGTGCGCTGGTCGTTCGATACGACGCGGCCGACCGCCGCTCTTCTCGGTCGCATGGTCGTTGATTCGGAAAGAAGGTCGATACGGCGCGGATGTCGAAGACGGCCATATAGATTGTCGGCGATGTTGAGATAACGACCGTAAGCTGCAAGCGACTCAATTACTCTTCGCAACTGTGACGGAGAGAAAGAACAACGCACCTATGCCGCCCACCGTGCCGAATCGTTGCATCCGCCCACCGTACACCTCGCTCTCGCCCCTTCCATCCGTTCGCTGGTCCGTCATGGTGCGCGCACAATGGCTTATTGGATGTTTTCGACGAATGTTCGATGCACACAGTGATTGTGCGTGCTTGCGAATCGTTGCCGGAGGGTGCTTGAAGCCCTTGATGCGGAATTGAGCTTGATATGCGAAGAATCGTTTGACTTGAGCTTGCTGGTAGGGCTTGCGTCGCATGCGTGAGGTTGAAGCGAGAGGAGCGTATGGGAATCGACGAAAGCGGGGATGAGGGAGGACAGAGATGCAACAAAGGCGGAGTGAGGGCGGAGGTGGTTGCGGGTGATCATGCTTATTATACAGCACTGGCCGTGTGGTGTCCATGGGAGGCATCTGCCGGTTAAGGTTTCGGGGCAGTGCATGCTCCGAAACATTTCGCCGCTTGCTTGGTGCGGAAGGATTCGGAGATGCTCAATATTTCTCTGGGGCTTGTGCATGACATGTGGGAGTGTTCTGAGTCGTCGTTCTGGGAGGGGAGAGAGATGCGGCAAATCCGACGTGGGAAGAGAAGTTGAGCTTGAGTTGACAGTTACAGATTGGCACGCGGCCCGCTCGGCATGTGTTGCCTCGAGGCTCAAGGCTGTGCTAATTAGAGCATATTAAGGCAGAAACCAAACATGGCGCAAACATGATCGCGTCGTCTGCTTCTAATACGGAGTATCTCCCAAGAAGGTGTGACCCATTTAGACACCGAAGCCATCCCCCGTGGCCACAATTGGGTTCATTGTTACTTTGTGCCACAGCTTGACTAAGCTTCATATATTTTGTACCTCTCACTTCTCTTGCAGCATGTTCAAAAGGTCCGGATTCGAGGCACACTCTAAAAATGAATTCTTTGTATCTTTCCGCCTAGCTGAGAATGAATCTATGTGTATATATTTTTGGTGGTTGCTGCTAGTGCAGATGTAACCGAAAATAATTTTCCAGCTGTGCTGAAAGGTTGGCCCAAAATAGTAATTTCAGAACCAGTTTCAGGATGCGGTGAAACTAACAAGATACCCTGAAAATATGCAGATCTGAAAATCATTGTATCAAATCAGCTGAAAGCCTCACTGAAATACTAGTTTCAGCTGCCTTTTCAGCCAAACTGAAAATCCCATAGAACATAAGGAATCATTGTGCATTCACGGCGTACAATAGTGCTATCACTTGTCAACGAGTTCCAGTCGCCATTCTGTGTGCGCTGTCGTATAGATATTTGGGTGGGCAGAGTGATTTATCTGATGAACTTGATCCTTATGATTAGATTAAACAAGAACAGATCAACATGGCCACATGGGATCAAATGATCGCATGACAAGCATAGCCGAGGGACAATGTACGCAGCTTTGCACAGTTTGTTGTTGTTGGTAATGCATAGCTTTCTGCAGCAGGTTACGCGTAGCCTGTTGTTGACGCGTAGGTTTCCGCAGCGGGCAACACATAGCCTGTTGGTATGCATAGCTTTCCGCAGCAGGCAACACATAGCCTGTTGGTATGCGTAGCTTTCCGCAGCAGGCAACCCATAGCCTGTTGGTAGGGAACAGCTTTTCATATATATACCCCCCCCTGTACAATTACAAAAATAACTAACTTTCTTGCTCTTTCTCTGATCTTGACTGAAGTTCCCCCCAACTGTCTCTCTTATCTCTCTTGCCTTCCAGCTCCTGCAGGACTTGGATCTTTGAAGGCTACCACGTTGAATTATTGAAGTATCGCTCAGCCAACCGGCGCCTGAGGTTATTTCACCTACGTTATCTGTCTACGGAAGTATCGCTCAGCCAACTGGCGCCTGAGGTTATTTCATCTATGTTTTCTGTCTACAGAAGTATCGCTCAGCCAACCGGCGTCTGAGGTTATTTCACCTACGTTCTCTGTGTTCTACGAAAATATCGCTCAGCCAACCGGCGCCTGAGGTTATTTCACCTATGATTCTCTCTAGTATTTGCTCAGCTCTGGAAAGCTTGGAAATACTAACCAAACCACACTCCGTATCTTACAACAACATCCTTCTCCCCCCTCCCAACCCTCTCAACCACTCTCTCAAACCTCAAGATCACCTTAAAGTCGAACTTTGGTGGTATTCTTCGAAGAAAGTCAATTCCAAGATGATACCTAGGGTAACAAAATTACCCAGACGACATATTGGAGCCCACTGCAAGGGCATTTTCGGTGATCTCTTCTGCAAACAACTATAACAACCAACATTTTATCCCTCCTCACCTTATCCCCCACACCTACGAACAACATGTCCACTGGCTGGATTTTCCCCGACCCTGAACCCACCTCTCACAATACGCTCCTTGCAGGCCAAGGACACCACAACGAGTCGAAGCGCACCACAGGTCCGCAAGGCTCAACCAGCAAATCCCGCCTTCCAGATTTGAAAGGCAAAGCACGCCAGGATATCCACGACTTCTTGGCAGACCCCTATGATGATGGAGACTCTGACCTAGACTATACTCAACCATGGGGATGGGGGGAGTCCTCATTTTCATCACCAGAACCCTCACCCATTTGTATGACATTTCCCACTAAACCTGCTGCTGCTTCTTTCAGTGCTCCACTCAGGACTTCGCTGGATATGCCAGTACCAGGAAGCAAGGATGCGCCTAGCACATTTACTGGGCAGTATACAGCAGTAGTGCGTTTCATTCAGCATTATGAACATCTACTCAGTCGCAATCGTGTGACAGATGACCACGAGCAATGCACTTTTATTCTTGAGTATTGCTCAATTGATGTTCAAAATGTTATACGAACTATGGACGGCTATCAACAGGACTATGCTCAAGCGTGAAATTCTGCGCACTTATGATGCGGAACGAGCACTGCACAAGTACAAGCTCTCTGATGTTACCGAATTTGCTCAAGCAATGAATGGACAAAGTATCTCGAACTTATCTCAGTGGAGGAAGTACGTGGTATGGTATAGAACTATTGCTGGAGGTCTTTTGTTGAGCAAACATATGACTGAGCAGGCATTCCATTCATATTTTTGGTTTGGCTGCAATAAGGACCTCCGTTCCAGCTTGGAGAATCATCTCACTCGTACAAGATCCCTCCGCAACAAGAAGCAGTATACAATGAAGGAGATCAACGAAGCGGCCGAATATTATTTCAGTCGTGATCGTGCAGAAGCTTACTTGCTTAATGCTGCTGATTTCGGGATTGAGGATCTTGACTATGACTCTGATGATGAGTCAGACGATTCAGATAGTGACTCTGAGTATGAGACTCACCATCGGAAGAAGAACAAGAAGCTGTTGCGTAAGAAACGCGACAAGAAGATCAAGGCACCTACCATCAAGTCCAAAAACAAGTTCCAAGGAAGTACCGAAGAAGTTTCTGGGCTCATCAAGAAGTTGAATGGGATGAAGTTCGATGATCCAGACTACACACCAACATATTACAAGGTCATGGCGACTGACACTACGGGAACAGCTGCACAGTGTGTGAATCCACCCAAGTTACTGCCACCCATGACCAATTTCCCTTTCCCCCGCTTCAAAGTTCTCTGAATCCACCATCCCTTCCTCCACCACCACCACCACCGCGGCTTCAAAATCCTTTGCCCGCAACATACCCAAATAATATTCCACTAGCAGAACGTGCATGTTTTGGCTGTGGAGAATATGGGCACCGAATATCTGACTGTTCTGCACTGGATGACCTAGTGAAGCAGGGAATTTTATGTGTGAATCCCCAGAGCCAGCGGCATGAGTTTGCCAATGGAGCATTCATTAGGCGTAGGCAAGGCGAAAGCATTGCTCATGCAGCTGCACGAATAATTCAGCCCGCTGCGCCAACAGTCATGTTGATGAACCATGCAACTGGACCTCAGAACAGTTTTTATGGAACAACAAGTTGTGTTGAAGAGATATTCAATGATTCTGATGATGATTCTGATGATGACGGATATGAAACTGCAGGTCCTTATCATGAAGCTTTGTATTATTCAGACGATGAAGGCACAGTACTGTAGTATTTCGTTCAATTCGGCCGGATCACAACTTTTTGATTTCATCAAAACTCGCCCAAAAATCGGATAAATCGAGAAAAAATTATTGCCGGTGTTTCCCAAAATCGAGTGTGACCATGACATGCCGAATTGAACGAAATACTACAGTATACTTGACTGTTCCAAACTACTTAGCGGATCAAGATTTTGACTGGAGTGTTTACGAGGCAGAACGGCGAACTCCGAGTACACGTACTGCACGTAAGCAAGCATCAGAACCAGTGTATCAAGGTCCCAGGACATGTTCATCTACAAGTAATAGCAAACCACAACCTCCAGTTCATTGTCCACCAAGTCCTCCAGTACCATCTTCTACTGCGCCTTCTGCGCCACAAGTAGTTGTATAGGTTCCGCCCGCACCCTATCCCCTTCCTCGACCACCAACTCCACCTATTCCTAAAACCGGCATGAAGAGAGCTGTGACTGAGAAGTCATCACCAGAACCCATTCCAGTTGATGCACCGAAGGTGCGAGTCATTGCACCTACTTCAAACAATGACGACATGGAAATAGAAGACACACAGCCAAGTACTGCTCCAGTCAAACCTTCTTCGTGTTCAGTCTCACGACAGCCTGCCATTGTTTCCGCCATCAATGCTTCTGAAGTTATGAACAAAGCTTTGGATGCTAAATTTGAAATTAGCGTGCGAGAACTAATGGGCGTATCAAGAGAAGTACGAACAGAGATTCAAGATATGGTTCGTGTACGAAACATCAGCAAGGCAGTACTGATTGGACGAACAAAGAAATTTCCCGCAGTTAGCAATTTCTCACGACCGAGTTCTGACGGAGTACTGATCAAAGCGGACATGCAAGTTGGAGAATCTACTATTGAGGCAATCATCGACACTGGATCACAGCTTAATGTTGTATGAGGGGATATTGCTCGTCAGCGCATTCGACGCGTAATCAACACCGCTTGTATGACCAGCATGAACGATGCAAATGGTGGCCTAGGTCATTTGCAAGGAATGTTACGAGGTGTGGAACTAATCTGCGGAGGACTTCCTACGTTCGCCAACATGTGGGTCTCGAATACCGCACTGTTTGAGTTGCTGCTGGGTTGACCCTGGCAGCGAGCCAACAGGGTTTCCATTGATGAAAGACGAGAGGGGACCTACCTTGTGTTCAAGGACCACAACACCGATCAGCCTCGTTTTGAAATGCTCGTCGCACCTGCTGAGGAAGAAACTAGTGCTCATTATGCACAGTTGAAAATTTTTGCATATTTGGAAAACACCTTAAATTTATTCACAGCCGCTTCTGACAAGCCTGGGACCGCATCAGACACCTCACAGCCCCGAATAGCATGGAAGAACCACCTCGAGAATATCAAAACAACTGTGCACACACTGGTTATTGATCAGCTGTTGAGTGCAGCCGAGCTTCTTGCGAGAATCATTATTATTATTGCATATTCGTTATGTGTCACAGTTTTGATACTGTCTCCAGACTTCCGTCAATACCGAATATGGAATAAGGGCAAGGACACGGACACATTATTCTTAGAGGATCAGGGAATAGAATCCGAAATCAACGAATCTGGCGCTGAGGAAGATCATGCTTCTTCAATTAACCAACAAAGCGTTGATACAGGCACTGCGTTTATTTTAGAAAATGACGCAAATGGACTTTTTGTCGGGGAAGCTTACAGAGCAACAGCTTTCTTGACGAGAATAGCTTGTGTGAACGAAAGAGAAGCGCCCACCGGTGACCAGACCAATTCATTATCAGGAACTCAAGACATGCTTCTCAATTCAGGTAGAAGACCAGAAGGCGATGTATTCAAGGAAGTATCTACGAAGACACAAGGAGACGACCTTTTTGACAACGAAATTCCAATACCAACAAGCCCTGCAGTAAAAATGGAACGTGTAAGTGACGAGGAAGCATGCTCCAGCGACGAGCTCTATGTTCTTGAGGCAGTACAGAAGCCTCAAGGACGCGGAGGGAAGAGAGAAGGCGATCCTGAAAAAGCAAAACAACTTTTCAACAACGGCGGTAGCAAGAAAATCATTGAGTGTAACATAAGTGACCGTGTCGACGACTCCCACCGTGCTATTGACATCTTGACCGACGCGCTTACCGACGTTATAGATATCATTGACGACAACGATAGCCCACCGTGGACCTTGACGGCGAATTTCGGAAGCGAGGCGATGGGAAATGGCGAGCAGAGGGCGGAGGATAGCAATGAGACGGGAAGGGAAAGTTGACGTGGTGGGAGAATGGAAGAAGAGGACCAGGACCTTGGGTCGTTCACCATAAGCAGTCGCCCTGTCAGACGATACGGATCAAGCAACCTGTCGTGGGACTCGTTGCCGAGCTTACTCACCATCTCAAGCTCGTCCGAGTTCCCCGAGCTCTCCGACTTCTCCAAATCACCGACTACATCCGACGACAAATGGGGATTATTCGGCTGTTATCACCGGCTTCCGGTTCTGGACTCCGGCGCTCCACGGTCCTTCTTCTTCACACGCGCGTCGACTCCCACATCTTCTCTGCATGGCGCATCGCTGCCTTCCAGCCCCAACGTTGCCTCGGTGTTGGTGCCTGTGACTATTCCTATCACTGTTCCCGCCTCTGTTCCTGTTCGTTTCATCGAGGAGTACTCACTCAACGAGCTTCTTTTCGCTGGACTGCTCGACATCAACTACCCTGGTGCATTCTACGGCAAGTTCTCTGCCGGCGTTCTACGTAACCCCCATCCGACCGAAGATCAGCTCCGCGTACAGCAGGAAGTCTTCACCTCGACAATGGTACAACGTCTTGACCAGGCCTTCCGCCCTTCCGTCCAGCGTTGGCTGCGTCCTACTGGGTTCTGACGGTACGCGGCGAACATTTTTGTTCGCCGCAGATGTTCTAACATTATGCACAGACTTTATTCCCCATATCGATTACTTGCTGATACCTTGCGCCTATCTGGTATGTTTGTATTTCGACTCACTTCGGACATTCTGACACCGACATTCAGTACTTGTATCCATGGACTCTGCTTACAATTTTCCGCTATGATGGATGTTCTTTTTCCTTGCTATGTGTCTCTCTTCTCTGACTGCTCTCTGTCGGTCGTCACTGTACTTGTATCTGTTCTGTTCTATCTGCTCGATCCATCTGTGCTTATGATTCCTTTACTGGCTCTGTACATCTTATTTCTGACTTATACGTACCACTCCGTTTTTCTTTTTCTTACTTATGGTCTCCCGACTACTATCCGTTTAGTAGTTCCACAGCTCATGTCATATCGTTGCGGGCAATGCAGGGACATTTTGCTGTATTTGGCTCGAGTCGCGGACTTGAAACATATGTCGAAGCCCGAACTTGTTTCTGAATTTCCGCCACAACTCAGCTGCTATTCACCCTATCCGTTGCCACATGGAACGGAATCCATCTTGCCATTTGACCCTGCAGAGGCTACCTTTTTGGTCACCGATTTTCGCACGGGTGTGACGACTGTGGAGCTGCTATCACTCCAGCAGCTGTCCAAGTTAAACTCGGATGTGGAAAAGGCATGCAAGACTCTCAAGAAGGCGCATTTT
Organism: Mycena amicta; assembly: GCA_029282125.1. Taxonomy (NCBI): domain Eukaryota; kingdom Fungi; phylum Basidiomycota; class Agaricomycetes; order Agaricales; family Mycenaceae; genus Mycena; species Mycena amicta. The sequence goes on from JARIHP010000049.1 coordinate 114,540, forward strand.
CGTTCAAAAGAGTTCCTTGAAACGAAGGTCAAGCAGCGCCTGCAGAAGCGGAACTATTTGCCAGGAGAGCTGGTCCTGATCCGAAATGTGGCACTCGAGAATCAAATGAGTATTGACAAGAAAACTCGGGATCGCTATTTAGGGCCATACCAGGTTGTGCGAAAGAATCGAGGAGGTGCTTCAAGCACCTCCATACAACATCTTGCCTACGTTGAGTGGTTTTCACCATTTACCTCTGCTCCAGAGGCTTGGCACCACTTCTACAAGGTTCAGCGTTCCATCAAAAATGGGGAGCATGTAGCAAGCATTGTCCCTGCGGAGAATATTCGGAGGAGTGTTCACCTGTTGCCCAAATTTGGGCCTGTGGCGCCACAGGCTTGGACATCGAGCAATGTCCTTGAGCTGTGTCCAAATTTCTTCGTCAACTCGAAGACGGATCGTCATGTATATACTACACTGTTTTAATATTTTGACGGCTTGAATAACTTCACCACATTGGAGTGAATTTAACGGAAATTAGGATGAATTTAGGACAATTAACCAAGTTGAGATTAATTACAGCGAAATTACTCAATTAATCCCTGGGTTCCTTAATTTTATCTTAATTGCCCTAAATCTCCCAAAGAGGTTTTTCCTGATGTTACATCCTTGCAGAATTGGACGGTGCAGAACAAACCCGACCGCAGCATTTCGACTCCTACCCTATATAACAAGAAGACATGCGTTTATGAAGAATGGAACCACTGCCAGTTTATCAGACGAAGAAGAATCTGGAAGTGAAGTCGCCGAATCAGATGACGACTCCGCCTAAACCAATTTTCCGCTGCCGAATCACATCTCAAACGCCGTCTCTTTGTCCTTAACTTCGGTCTTCCCTTCATCTCGCCGCGAATGAACTTGAGTGGCACCAACCAAAGAGCGACTTCGCCTCCGCTGTATACTCCTCAAAGGGGTATTGAGTTCAAGAACGAATGGAACGAAGAGGATTGGGAGACTATTTCGCTTGACTCGGGCAGGGATTGAGTGAGATTCAAGGGCAAGTTATCTCAAGTGCGTTATACCACCCAGCATTCTTCTCTGTTGTCCAACAGCGATAGATCTTCCAACGGGAGCACAGTACTACACACACACAAGATCTGAGGCGCGCTGTAGCCTTGACACCACCGTCCGCCTTCACCCCAAAGCCGCCACCGACTTACCCACCCATCTCGGTTCCGAATACCAATGATTCATCGGAGCTGTCTTTCTTTCGTCATTTCTTTGGATGCATTTCTACGCCGCGTCCGGCCACAAACATAGGTGGGATGATTCGGCTGCAGCCTAGTCTGCTGGAACGATTCGTCTTCTGTCGCTGGGATCACCAATATGTTCTACTTGACCCCAGGAATTGCCGATTTGAGCCACCCGACATCGCACGGCCAGACCGATTGGAATTCTCCCCGCTTAACACTTCTCTTCGCAGAGCTCATTCTGAATACCAAGTCGACGACCATGTCCAGCCCACGGATGTTCTCCGGGGAGCTAATCTTGCAATCACTTGCGTCGAAATCCGTGGATGGAAGGAACACCGTGATGGGGAAGCCTACTTCTACATGCACTCTACTCCGCGCCGACCAATCTGGGTCGGTGATATACTGGAGTTACGAGGGAAGCTTTCTGGTGATTGGAGAGTCGAGAAAATCACCTATGATGGATGGTGGATGCGGATGAAGCTACAAGACATGGACTATCCTGATCATGTTGAAGTTTGCGCGTTTGTAGATCAGGTGGCCCGCATGTAATTGAAGTGTATCAAAATTTCTAGGTGGTTCGAGATGCCAGTAATCTTTCAGAAGAATCAAGTTCACCGGATTACTCCCTCCCAACTGGGGACAGTTGGATTTCTTTGTTCGCCGTGGATGTCGCATAGATATTTGGGTGGGCAGAGTGATTTATCTGATGAACTTGATCCTTATGATTAGATTAGACAAGAACAGATCAACATGGCCACACGGGATCAAATGATCGCATGACAAGCATAGCCGAGGGACAATGTACGCAGCTTTGCACAGTTTGTTGTTGTTGGTAATGCATAGCTTTCCGCAGCAGGTTACGCGTAGCCTGTTGTTGACGCGTAGGTTTCCGCAGCGGGCAACACATAGCCTGTTGGTATGCATAGCTTTCCGCAGCAGGCAACACATAGCCTGTTGGTATGCGTAGCTTTCCGCAGCAGGCAACCCATAGCCTGTTGGTAGGGAACAGCTTTTCATATATACAAGGGACGCCGTCGCTTACGCTCCGGCTTTTGACACGGCTCACAGCAACGTCTGACTGTCAAACTGGACTGGGACTTGTGCGACTTATCCATTTCGTTTGGGATAGCTAATAAATTTTCGCTACGTCCTCGCAATTCCAAAGTACGAACAGATCGCCACCCCCAGCATCGTGCCCTCCACCCGCTTCCATTCGTGCTTGTTGTCGCTGTCCACGCCTGGCACGCCATCCGTGACATCACTGGCGATGCTCATTGTCTAGGCTAAGGGAGGCGCTGGACCCAAGTAATCAAAAGAGCAGAAGAACGCACCAAATTACAGACCCTAGGAAGCCAGCATCATGCAAATCCATGTGCTTGTGGTCCATCTATTGGTGCCGACTTGAGCTGCAAGAAATATAGTGGCTGGGTAAGCAGGTTGGATGAATCAAAGAGCGGGTGAACGCACTCTGGCTGCAGGCCAAGGCCCACCCGGTCCCGTGTTCGCATGCGTAGCCTACCGCAAGCGTAAGCGTTTGGGGAAGAGCGTTGCACGCAATATGTGGCTGGTTGCTCACCAATGCTCTCTGAGTTGGCTGTGGGCTGCGATGCCGCTGCGTACTGGTCGATGCCAGCCATGGACTTGCACTCGTTGAGCCGGGAGCATGGTAACACGATCAGCGGCAACTGGGTAGCTGGTGAGAAAGCAGCGAGAGCGAGCCATAGTCTGCTCGGTTCTGAGCCAAGGTAAGTCGAAAACGTGAGTAAAGCGGAACACACACATGCGGAACTCGCGCTTCGTGTGCCGCCGTTTGTAACACAGACCTTGGGCAATCAGGATGGAAGGCAAAACAAAAGACGATGGCTGGAGATGGGGCCGACGTGATTGTGCATTCGTTGAGGGTGGGACCTCGCGACAACTTGAAGCTCAATCGATGAATACACGAATGCATGAATTTAAGCTGTAAATCATTCAATAGTTGTCGCAACGCAGAAGAGCAATCAACGCACCTATGTAGCCTTGCCGTCGGGACTCTGCGCTCCACATCCCAATGCCCGTCGTCTGCACTCGACATCTGCAATCCACCCGCCGGCTGTTCCTGTCCACGCGCTGTGTCCGTTGGTGCGCTCTTGTCGGTGGCTTGTTCGACGTTTGACACGGGTTTGCACAGAGTTGCTGATAGCGCGAACTTGCAAAAGGGTTGTCAAGCAGCCGAGAATGAGCTTGACGCTCTTGACTTCAATTAAGGTTGATGAGCGAGCACTCGGTTGGCTTGATGGCAGGGGCTTGCGTCGCTGGCATCACTTGCGTGAGATTGAAGCGAGGAGCGTAAAGAGCCGTGCGGGGGAATGAGACGAAAGCACGAATGAGGGCGAGGACAAAGACGCGGAGTGACTCGAAGGTGGGCTTGATGCGAGCGCTCGTTTGAGCTTGCGAGTAGGGCTTGCGTCTCTTGCGTGGAGTTGAAGCGAGAGGAGTATGGGGAATGGCATGAGAGGACAGAGCGGGAGGATGAGGGCGAGAAGAAAGAGGGAGAGGACAAAGGCGGAGTGAGGGTGGCGGAAGCCAGCTCAAAACGGCTCGTTACTCGCCGACGGCGTCCGCTGACATGAGAAATGTACAGTGACACGTCGGAAAGAAGACGCGCTTAGGCAGAACTGGCAAGATTTTGTCCGGTGTTGCTGGTGCATGGGCATCCAAATGGGCGGGTTGAAACGTGCCTGCGAAGGCGAGCTCGTCGTGGGTGGAAGCAAGGAAGAATTGCTTGGTTTTGACGTGCGTGAGATAAGAAGCGAGAGCCGAGTACGGCAAGTGGGGCCTGTGTGAAGAGCTGTCAAATAGAGGCCTGATGCGAGAGACACTATTAAGAGAAGGAGTATACCCCCCCCTGTAAAATTGCAAAAATAACTAACTTTCTTGCTCTTTCTCTGATCTTGACTGAAGTTCCCCCCAACTGTCTCTCTTATGTCTCTTGCCTTCCAGCTCCTGCAGGACTTGGATCTTGGAAGGCTACCACGTTGAATTATTGAAGTATCGCTCAGCCAACCGGCGCCTGAGGTTATTTCAACTACGCTATCTGCCTACGGAAGTATCGCTCAGCCAACCGGCGCCTGAGGTTATTTCACCTACGTTATCTGTCTACGGAAGTATCGCTCAGCCAACTGGCGCCTGAGGTTATTTCATCTATGTTTTCTGTCTACAGAAGTATCGCTCAGCCAACCGGCGTCTGAGGTTATTTCACCTACGTTCTCTGTGTTCTACGAAAATATCGCTCAGCCAACCGGCGCCTGAGGTTATTTCACCTACGATTCTCTCTAGTATTTGCTCAGCTCTGGAAAGCTTGGAAATACTAACCAAACCACACTCCGTATCTTACAACAACATCCTTCTCCCCCCCTCCCAACCCTCTCAACCACTCTCTCAAACCTCAAGATCACCTTAAAGTCGAACTTTGGTGGTATTCTTCGAAGAAAGTCAATTCCAAGATGATACCTAGGGTAACAAATTACCCAGACGACAGCGCCAAACTGTACCCCGAAACATCTGAGTCCTAGTCACATCTTCAATCCCAGAGTCGTATTTCTTGCACTGGACGCTGTCATCCAGACACTGCCGGACGACACCCTCTCAGCCAGCCCACCGAAAGAAAGCATGACAAGTCAATTCAATAATTCAAGTTCTACGTAAATGCAACCCGAAAAAACAGCCCGACTATTAGCGTTAGCGGCTAGCGCCCAACATCCCACCATATGCATCATCTGTGCTATAATGCGGCTGCTGGTCGTAGCCCAGGTGCTTGCATCTGGACCATCTGGGACGGCGGGGAGAACTGATTGACGTTCTGCAGCTGCTGAGGCTGAGGCTGACGATGCATCTCGGGAGGGTAGCCGCCGTAAGGCTGAGGCAGACACTGGATGGAATGCATTGAATGTATCGAATGCACGGTGTGATACCACATATGTGAAATTGTTGAAATCACACACAAACTTCACCCACGCTTACATGGAACAATCAATATAACTCAACCGAAACACCCAGTTCCCAAAAAGGAAATATTTTGACAGAACACGGTTTCTGACGGCGCTCGAAGCACGCGGTACATTCCTCTGTACTGCAGACTGTGCAAAAACGCGCAGCAACTGTGCGCACAGTCACCGCGGCACAGTTACTGCGGGCACAGTCGCGCAGTCGCTGCGGGCACAGTCGCGCAGCCATTTCTTATTGTTCGTATTGGTTATTCGACTGTGCACGATCATTGCACAGTTCGTTTCAGGGTTGCGCCGCAGCAAAACGAGTCAATTCCCTTATTCAGTGATTAGTAATCAATCCCCGTAGTTAGTATAAAAGGACCTGAGTCCCAGCGGAAGAAGGAGAGCACTTTTCCCCCGGGTCGCACTTCTATCCAAGTTGTACCAGGTACTTCGTTGAATAAAGTTGTCACCAGCCTTCTCCTACTTGCCCGTGTGCATTTCGAGAACCTTGCTCAATCCTCCCTTCTTACTCGCCCTCATCTGCTAAATCGTCGAAAGAGTCCAGTTGACTCTCCTGATCACATTTGATCTTTGTTTGGGATTTACTAACGTTTATCTCCTTTACAGAGTTCCACGCCCCTTTGTGCAGTACCGCCAATTTACTGTTCAAACCCACGCACTTACCTGCGTACTCGTAAATCCAAGCGTCTCTTGGATTAGCTGCATATTCGAATCAGACTTGCAGTGTTGTTTGAGCTTATTGATTGAGCTCAACTCACTTGGATTTTGTGGCCAACGACAAGCCTAAACGAAATTCAAGAGTAATTAATTTTTACGTATCACAACGGAAAGCGCTAAGGCTTACCACGATGATAAGCCGCTCTCTGCAGTAGGCGTGAAAGGGCAACCTTTTCGCACTTATTCGGTGCGCACATCATAGAACTAGTATGAGCCCGAATAGCTAGTTGGGAGATATCTGCAACAGTGAATAAGGTCTGCAATGGGGTTGACGACCCGCGGCGCATTCCAAGTTCTCTGCCTACACATACCAGCAGAGCCCACAAGCCTGGATCTATCCAATCCGGTGCAAAACACTCAAAGGGATAAACACCGAATAAGACCTGGCAGTCTCGGAATAACCGTTTGCTATTCGGACTTGTGATAAGATGGCGGAGAAGCACGGGCCGGAACTTATCGGACCAACGAAACCCGAATCAGAGCCAAGAGGGACAAGCCGTCGGATGCCGGAGATTACAAGACCCAAGTGACTACGAAATGATCCTGGTGACCTTATCCGGAAAACAAGTAAAGGCAATAACTTCGGAACTACTGGACGGTTTGGGTCGAATCGCATATGCACGGAAAGCTACGAACGAGGGCTATCCATTGGCACTAAGGGCAGAACCGCTAATCGGACAACTAAAGAAACATCATACCGAATAACGACAATCACAATTCGGATCAGGGATCTGCATACGAATATGACTCGAAGGGCGATCCATCATAATATTTACTACTCGGATATGACACAGACAAGGGTATATAAGTAGGATTTTGGTACACTGTAGCCACGGAATCGCCCACCTATTGAGGCCACGATCTGGGGTTTAGCTAAGCTACAAACTGCCAAGGCTACAACTTTTAAATCGGATTTGGATTGTGTGAACTGAGCAAAGTGTTATTCGGACATCAAGATATCAAAGTGTTTGACAAGGAATTAGTGATTAGTGATTTAGGAACTAGGACAGAATAAGGAAGACAGAAGAACAAGGACTTGGAAGAATACCGATTAAGGAACTAGGACATCGTATTTGGCTGCCCAATCAAGGCTCGTCGATAGTACGTCTTACGTGCGCTGTGATGCTGCGGGCGTTCGTAGAGATAGATTTCCAAAATACGGCTTTTGTACTATCAAGTCTCAGTCGAGTCGTCCTCTGGGGATTGTGTTCGCAACGGTGGAAACTGTATTTTTAAATTGTGTGTGTGTGTGTGTGTGTGTGTATATAATCCGACGGGGCTAGAAAAGCTCGCGCTTGGGTAGTTCCTGTGGATGTGGTTAGTAGGGATAATCGAGCGGAGAGGCTGTTGGCCTCCGCGAGATTAATCTGTTGTCGTGGGTGGTGTGTTTATAATCGAGCGGGGAAGAATTCGCCTTCCGCTGGATTATTTGGTGGTCGTAGATGTTGTTTGGCGACTTCGAGAGTCTGCCGCGAAGTTGTTGGAAGGAAGGTGGTGCTCGATTCTCTTCGAGGCTTATGTGCTTCTCAGCAAGGAAGTCCTAGCTGATGGATGTTCGATAGTTCCGCTTGTATAGGATGGTCTGTACACGTCGCGCTCGCGGATTCGAGATATTGGACGGCGACCAAGCTACAGGAAGTCCTCCGAACACCCTGGTATTCGTCTGGGTGTCGCGGTTATTGCGCGGTTCCGAATGGTGGTTGCCCTCGTAGAGCTAACTGGCTATGCTTTCGTTCGTCGAGGTTTACTATAGCGAGCCGACCGACGCCGAGCCTTATAGCGTCGGAAAGGGGTGGAGTGGTAGATAGTGGTTCCCTTTTAATTGGGCAGTCCCGATACCGGTGTCCTCAGTGTCTGTGTCTTGAAATTTGCACTGTATATTGGGGCGCAGTGAACTGTTTACTTGTGTTTACAGTTGTGGTAGATATAGTTTGTGGGTGTGAATGCTTAGTTCCACAATTCCCGCGCATTTGGCCTCGGACGTCAAGTCGTGAGTACGCTCTAGACCGGTATAGACCAAGAACGAAAACGAAAATGACCGGGATGTGCGGCACGGAGACGGCAAGCCGGCGCTGTCAGATGTGTCACGTCGGGTGACCATCAGCGGCAACGCAAGCCGCTGTCTTCCCTTCCACGCTCATCTACCGTCGTCGCGTACTACACCGAAGGCCTGGGACTATCCAATACATTCTCAACTCTTTGTTCAAACCTGTCTCTGAGGAACCCCACTGAAGCCTGAGTTCTGTGGCCTGCCAGTGCTTCTCCTGTGGACATGCCGCGCGCTTTTTCTCGGGCAGGTACTCATTGGGAGCGGTTTCATTTTCGTTTCTGAGTCACTGGCAAGCGAGTGCAGCACGTACATTTCCCACCTCTGTATGGCCCTGAACAGTCTTTTGGTCCGACTGCTAAGCGGGCGCTGACGCGTCACCCTCCGTCGACCCTGGGTGACCAGAACCTATAAAACTGGACCTCGGGCTCAGGTTTTACTATCGCCTCTCCCTCATATCACTTTCGTTACGATGCCAGGTATGCTCTCCGTCTCCCAGTAGTGTGATGCTGACAGTGAATAGCCTATTCGGCGCCGCGTTTGGCGCCGCAGTTCTACGCTCGACCGTCCCACCGTTTCAAACTTACGCTCATTTACACCTTACTCTGTGTCGGTCCACCACTCCTCCTAGTTATCTTGTCTTTGGCCATACTGTTCCGCACTCAGTCGCTAGACAGCGTAGCGGGTGGTGCGAGCTCCTGGAGTACTGTGAACTCGGCGTTCTCTGTTGCTGCTTATCTCGCCATCTGGTCTACGGTCATTGGTATGTCTGCTTTTTTCTTGAACCCTCAGCTGTTATTCAGCGCTTGCACAGCACTCATACTTCCGTGGAACCTTAAGAAGACAATGGCTCGGTTTTTCATCATCGGGCGGGTCGGGACCACTCTCCGTTCAGCGTTTGATTTTTCGCCAGGGGTATCATAAAACTTGCGCCACACATTGACGATGAGACTGAGCGCAAATTGAGGAACTTTCCGTTCCTCGAAACCGACGGCGCTATTCGCGAGTTCTGCAACACTCACACAAACAAGCGATTGATTGGTACGTTCTCAACTCTTGTTGCTTAAATAAGAGAGTGACTCGGATATAATTCCAGATTGGTGGAAGCACAAGATTAGCTACCGGTGGCTACTCCCGTCTCTCAATCGCTACCTGAGCAAGATGAAGAACTCGCACTTTGATTTCATTCCCAACGACACCAACGCGATCGAGGGTTCTCATGCGGCAGATAATCGGATCGACCGCACAAACCACACACTTCTCGAGGCGATGCTTTTGTGCATTAATTCAATCTACTGCTTACTTGTCCCTGAACGCGTTCCAGACGTCGAAAGTCCGACGGTGAAGAAGGGAGAATCATAAATGCCTCTCTCAGCGCCTCCATGCCGGAGAATAAGAGTAATTCTTTGCGCGCGTGGTTCTCTGCGAAGGCTGGGCGTGATGCTGGCAAGCGCGCAAAGAAGGATGCTGATGTACCCGCCTTCAAAGCTCAACTCAAGAAGAAGGACCTCGAGATTGCTGATCTGCGCGCGCAAGTTGCACGCGCGCAGCATGGCACGCAGCTCGTGAACTCCCATGCCAGCACACTTCACTCAATCATCGCACAAAGTGAGGCAGTCGCCGGTCCGTCTTCTCGACCCGATGGTATGGGCCCTATTTCATCAGTCTCGTTTTTGCCAACTTGAACTGAACGCACTACTAGTAGATATTATCGACGTTGACATGTTCGAGCCGCGTACTCCACTCCGACGCCCTATTCAGCCTACTGTGTTCTCCAGGAGATCTCCGGTTACCCCGACCTACCAAGCCGCCGACTCAGATTTCGACTGGAACGGCGCACTCGACTCCGATATCATGGATTTGACATTCACGCAGATCGCCGGTGTTACCCCTTCCCGCTCAACCAAGCGTCGCGGAAAAGCAAAAATTCGGAAGCTCTATGCCGTCCGAGGTGTTGATGAGGATGAAGTGGTCGCCTCCGACCCATATCCGAGCAGCCCGTAATGCGCTTACAGCGATTCCTTCCTTAACCACATATTTTACTTTCCGAAATCTCGGAATAATGTTTGCTTTCTGCGATAATAATTCTATGTCCTTCAATCTGGACCTAATAAAGCATCTTTAGCATGGAATAGATCAATTTGCGGAACACCACCGTCGTGAGAGCGTGACCGGCATGGCTCTACGCTGCCGAGGCTGCCGCATGCTCGGATATATACCCGGTCGTTTTCGTTTTCGTTCCTGGTATATATCCGCTCTAGACCCTTGCCAAGCGGATTGCTAATGGTTTGTAAGAAACCTGGTTGGTAAGTGTTTCATGTTTTGCTTCGTAAGTCTCGGTCGCACGGCTGTCGAACGGTTTCGTGGGGTGCTGGGTCGAAGTGTCGACCGAGTCGCTTTGATCCCCGGATGCCGCTGTATTTCCTGGACCTTTGCTCGACTCGTCTGCCTTCCGCTGGGTTTTCCTGGCCGCCGCTATATTTCCTCGAGCTTCGCATTAGGTCTCTCGTTCTCTGCGCTATTATTTCCAGGCGCCGCGACATTTCCCTGGCACCACAACTCTCCCCTGGTCCTTGCGTCGAGCTGGTTGTCCGTCGCTGGATTCCTTTGAGCACCGCTGTATTGTTTCCAGTCCCGCGAGATTATCCCGCGTCTTGTGCGTCGATTTCTTGACCTTTGCCTCGCATTGCTGACCCAGATAGGCCCACGTCTCGTTCCCTCGATGGCTCACACCGCCGTTTGGTCATCCGTCGGACCGTTTCTGTACCTACCTGGCCGGACTCGTCTGCAGGCGTGTGCTCGGTGTCTGTTTCCACGAGATGTCTGCACCTATCGCGTCGTATGTCTCGCTCCTTTATCGTTTGTCCATCTGAGTCGTTCATCTTCCAACGAAGCGAGGGTTATAGGTGGCGCGTCATTCCCAAGAGACGGCGAGGTTTCCCTGCGTGTGCAGTAATCCAGCGGCCACGGATCCTCGAGAAAATTGATGCAGCCCTCAAGCAATGGGAGCTCGGGAACCCCACAATGGAGGGCAGACGCCTCATAATCCTGATGGTGGTCGGAGGAATGACCCAGTACCTCGCGAAGGTCCAAGGAATGCCGAAAGACGTCGAAAAGAAGCTAGAAAGACGCATCAGAGACTTCCTGTGGGCCGGCAAGAAGTCGCGCACCATTAACCAAGAAACAATCTATGCCCCGCAGGACGAGGGCGGACGAAACCTGCTCGACATTGTAGCAAGGAACGAAGCGATCACGATCATGTGGCTCAAATCATACTTGAAATCCGACCACGACCGTCCACTCTGGGCTTTCGCCGCCGACGAACTCATCGCGCTCAACATTCTCGCGGACGACAGAGCTGTCATCGACAAGGACCTCCGCCTACATGTGTTCCTCCAATCATGGCACAGCAACGCCTGCACATGCCCGCTTCCGAAGGACCTTGCCGATATGATGAAAGCGGCACTCGACCGCGACGTACAGCTCGAGGGCCTGTCGTTCAAGCGAGAGGTACAACGCCAACTACCCATCTGGTACCATATTAAATCCAGAGCCAGAGACCGCGGAGTGTTCAACAACGGCCAGGAAGTCAAATGCCTCAAGGAACAACACCATGTAATCTCGGTGGGAGACGCCGAGACTCTGGCTAAACGACTAGAAACTAACCTACATAGGCACCGCCGCAACTGTGCTTGCGACGCATGCAAACTGACGAGGGATGAAAGCCCGGGCTGTCTGTCGCCACACAAGTGCTACACGAAGGCTAGAAACCTGCTCAACACATTACAAGACAAATGGAATCCGCTCAAGCCTCACCCAGGCGACGAACCAGCCCCGGACACGCCTGAAAGACCGATCACAGAGGAGGAGACCCTCTTCGACCCACTCCCTGCCGACACAAACAAGCTCGAGGACGCATACCGTATATTTTGCAACAAGGAGCGCGGCTCACAATCCCCTCCGAACCTCGACAGGCTGGTCGAACCCGATGAAGAAGAAGTGGTCGTCTATACGGACGGCTCCGCAATTAACAACGGTCAAGCCAATGCCAGAGCCGGCGCCGGAATCTTCTACGGCTCCGACGACATACGAAACCGCGCTATACAAGTCCCACCAGAACTAAGGCAAACAAACCAAGTAGGCGAGATCCTCGCCGTGATAGCCGCCGTCGAAGACAACCCCAAAGACGTACCGCTCAAGATTTATAGCGACTCGAAAACGACCATCGACGGCCTCACCAAACACCTCCATCGATGGGAGAACGAAGGCTTCCGCCTAACAGAAAACGGAGAGCTGTTTCAACTGGCCGCGGCTCGACTACAACAACGCACTGCGCCGACACTCTTCGAATGGGTCAAAGGCCACTCTAACAACCCCGGCAATGACGGTGCAGACGCTCTAGCAAACCGAGGAGCAGCTAAACCGGACGCGAGTGATCGTATCAACACCGTCATCCCCTCTGAACTCACTCTCCCCGGCGTCCAACTCTCATGCTTAACCCAGTCAAAGATAACCAAGATCATTAAACAAACAAAACGAGCCCTGCCGTCGTATCAAGCGAAACTAAGCCGCCCGGACACGACTGCCAACATTGTGCTCGCCCGCCAGGCCGCAACAGACATGAAGGGCAACATACCTACCGCGAGACTAATCTGGAAAGGCTCGCGCAACCGAGTCTTTAGCCGCAACATCCGCTACTTTATGTGGATGATCCTGCATAACGGATACAAGCTCGGCAAATACTGGCGGAATATACCAAACTGCTCCGAACGCGAAAAGTGCCCAACGTGCGGCGTCAACACCGAAGAAACAATGAAACACATTTTAACCGAGTGCCCGACGACTGGTCAGCAAGAAATCTGGAAGCTCGTCTCAGACACCTGGCAGAAGAAGACGGGAAACCCACTCAACATTACCTTCGGTGACATACTCGCATGCGGGACGATCAAGAAGCTACGCGCAAATGGCAAAACGGACACCGCAACGACAAGACTCTTTCGCATACTCATCTCTGAGTCAGCCCACCTTATCTGGAGGCTCCGCCTCGAACACCGAATCCAGCGAGACGGTCAAGACCCCGCAACGGAAGAGGAGATCCACAACCGATGGAATAGGCAAATCAACCTCCGCCTCGAGCTCGACAGACAATTAACGAACACATCGAAATGGAAGAAGAAAGCGATCTCCAAGAAACTCGTCCTTAACACATGGCGTCGAGTGCTCGAAAACGAAGACACACTCCCTGCGGATTGGACCAATCCCGCAGCGGAGCTCCAGGTTTTAGTGGTTACGGGGAGAGAGCGATGATGGAGCCCGTGTCCTGAGCCTTCTTTCAGCCCACACGACGCGACCGGCGAGCCGTATCGGCGGACCGGCGTAAGTGCAGTGGTGCATTTCCTGGTGGTGGATGTGTCGACGAGGTTTCTTCTGCTTTGCCTCGTAATCTAACTTTGGTCTTTGGAAGACGATTGGATCGGCTCTTGGGATCCCGCGAGGGTGAAGGGAACCCTTGTATATATTCATGTACAATGGTGCTTTCGAATACTATCTAAGTTCCACATATCAGTAATCCAGCGGCCGGCTCGTTCGCGTCAGCGACGTTCGCAGTGCTCGTAGGTCGAATGGAGCTGTATCCGGGCAAGCATTGCGATAGGGAGCGGTTCGAGGGGCTGCGCAGACGCGGTGGGCTGTCGAACGGGGCTGTATCCCTGCCCCTGCATCGGAGCAGGAGCATAACCAGGTCCAGGCGAAGGGACGGGTGTAGCACTGCTATAGCCATAGTACTCGGCTGGCGGCGGTTGGGCGAAGCTGGGGTGGGTATCGTGGGTATACATGACAGCAACAGGCGAAGCGACTGCGACTGCTGGCGGCACACTCGCATTGAGACCTGCGCCATACGGGTACGGGTTGTACTCCGCCACGGTGGTATGTGCGCTCTGGCCGCTGTACACCGAATGCAGGCTCGCGCAGGTGCCTGTGCCGGTGAAGTGTGGATTCGGTGGGGGCAGTGGGGAGGATGGGTCGTCGAGGAGGTGGGCAGAGCGTCGGAAGGTCTTTGCGTCGAAATTGACAATGGACTCGCGAGGAAGATGTAACAAGTCCGACACACCGACATATTTTAAAGACCGACACATTTGAGAATGTGTCCCATCTTTTTTGAATGTCCGACATGACTAAAAAGGAAAGGCCGAGCATTAGGTTGTTTTCGTCCCACCACGACTGCCTCCCATAAAACCCGCGCGTATGCCACGTTCAATCGAACTCCCTCTAGGACTCACATACGAGCGCCTCACAGGAACACAGTCTGAGCGAACGAGCATTCGCCAGCTCTTATCGGACGGGCTGGATGAAGAGCATGTGCTACAACACGAAGTGGACGTCATGCAGGGCTTCCTCCATGATTTCCAAGACCTTCTATCCCAGCAGAGGTCGAGGAACCAGCTGCTCGCAAGTCTCGTTGCCCCCCAGGACCCTCCTTGTTCCGTACCATCATCATGGGCGGATTTCCCACACACCGGTGGGCAGGTCGCACGCGAAGCAGCTCCCAATGACGTTCAGCATCTGTCCTAGACGGATAGTGGACGGAGGGCCTGCCGCGACGAAGCTAGAAAGCTGGGTCCCGCGCCGTCATCGCTACGCCACACAACACCGAGACAGCCGCCTCTCCACCCAGAACTCAGACTCCCCCGGATCCCCCCCAACGTCTCCATGTTGCCGACTCACGCTACGAGTTCCCAATGAGCCCCCATCGTTAATGCAGAACCGTCAAGTGGCGCACCGACGCCACTCGTCCTTTCATCTTTGTACCAAAATGCGGCCCCTCGTTCTGACGCAGCTCAATGATTGACAAGTACCAACCGGGCCTCCGAGTAACTACGAACCTTCGAATGTACTCTCCGTTGATAAATACAGCCCCTGCGTGGCCCTTCGCCGTCTGAGCAAAAACGCCAGCCCCGGGACATTCCGCATGACGGCCAGTCGCGGCCCGCACTCCGTCTCCGAGACAGACGTGGGAATTCCTACACCGCTCTGCTCACGCCACAACCACGAAGCAGTCTTCTATCTCTTTGTCCCCCCCAGTCGCATCGAATGCACAGCGGGAAATTGAAACTCTCATCAGACACGAGGTCTTTGTGGGTACGCACACCCTGAACGTCCTCCGTCGCAGAAGTAACGATTCCACCATAGTTTTCAAAGACGAGTAGGACCACGTTGCCATAAGGAACCGCTGCTGCAGCCAGTACCCAGAAAACCGCTGAAAGGCACGTCTCTCTGGCCCGCGTCTTTGTGTCCACTTACGTCTTTGTAGCCCTGAACCCAAACGAGATATTTTGGATTGACACCGCATAGATACACGAGGACGGCGAATCTGAGATACGAGTACGCGGTGCGCTCTTTGTTCAGCAAACTTATAAAGAGTACCCTTACCGCTCCAAAGGGCCCCGGAATTCACCACAACTCCAAACAACCGTCTTCGTGCAACGCTACCAATCGCTCCATCAGGAAAAGGGTTTGCGCTACTGGGCTGTCCGCCAATGCTTGTTAGCGCGGGCAGACCCAGTAGCGCTGGTAGCGCTTCACTGGCAGCTCGGTAGATGCGGGGAGCGGATCAGCGATCCTTGGCAGATCTTGATAGCCGCGACGTGTGAGAAGTGCCGATTTTCGTCGAGGATTGCTAGGGGATGATAGAGGATGGTTCACAGAGCATACCTAGATGGTGGCAGATTGTAGTGGGCATGGGGGAGCCTGCCTAATTATCTGGCTCCAACCTCCCAAACGGCTGAATTCTGCTAAGTCCACCAGTCACATGCCCATTGCGTGATTGTTGATGGATCAGTAATCAATGAAAGTGGTGCCACTTTTGGTTGACCGTCGCTCTTCCTTTCTCCCCTCATGTCCCACCGTCGCCCGTCTGCCCTTCCTCCCCGTCTGGTCGTCCCTGTCACTCCGGCTCGGGCTTGTGTTGGCCTCTCCATCTCCATCCCCCCCTCTCCACCGTCCGCTTTGGCCGGTCATCGTCTGTCGTCGCCAATCACCCTGCTCTCTCACTCACTCAACGATCAACGCTTCTCCCCATCCGAGTTATCAACCTTCAACGTCAAATGCACGCAAGCCGTGTCAAGCACCGCCGCAAGACCTGGCTCGCTCAAGCACCAGCGCAAGACTTTGCTACGTCAAGCCCATCTGATACAAGCCACTCTCGGTTGCGCACCACCCCCTAGCCCTTCAAGACCTACTTCCTCCCATGTCGCTGTCATTCGAGGCTGCAAGTGTTGGTGTCCGCGGAGGTACGCACTCCTTGAGTCTCGACTCGATGCTCATTTCTGCTTCCATAGAACCCCGTCTGCCTATCGAGGCCCGCGCTCTCCAGCTCCTCCTCCTCCCGCTACACTGGCGCCATCCTCTTCCTCTGCTGCGGCTCCTACGACTCGCCCACAACCACACCGATACCCACATGCCCTAATTGCACTCTCGGCCTCACGATGGCACTCCATCCTCCCACCGCTCGATCCGGGCTTCGACTTCCGTGATCGGCTTACGTCTGCCGTCTGCGCAAGAGTCGCCCGTCGATGAAGACACGGATACGGATGACGAAGAGGAGCGGGAACGGGAACGGGAGGGACGGCAGCGAGGGACTGTCGGGTCGTCCGTGCATTCAGCCGTTTTCATGATATGGGTTATTGGGGCGTGGATGTTACTAAACGTTGTCACTATCTGTCGATTCCATACCTGCAATAACATTCCTATTCATATCTGCTCATCCGCTCGGTGTTCTCAGCTACTACTGGGCTGCTACTAGGATGTAGGCCCACCGTCACCAGCTGCTACTGGAAGACCCCCGGTTGCTACCAGGATGCTGGTACCAGGGTACTTGTCTACTGGTCTACCACATCTACTGGGGCTACCGGGCGCTACTCGGACACGTCCCGTTTTCCTGATGTCTCGAAAACAACAATGCCCGCCAAAGCCAACACCGTCTCCAAGTCCGCCAGCGCCGCCTCCAAGGCCGCCGGCACCATCTCCAAGGCCCCCAGCACCCGCTCGAACACCCAGGCCCGCAAGAGCATGTCGCTCCAGGAGTTCGTCGCGGTCAGTGATCCCTCGTCATAGACTATCGCAGCTGACCAGTACGATGTCCCCATAGTCCATCCTCCCGGAAGCTGCCCCCGCCAGCGTGGCCAGGGCCATCACCGACGCCTCCGAGGCCTCGGACTCTGAGGTCGGCAGCGTCGACAACTTCGAGGACATCGACGAAGGTACCGGAACGGCCACCCCCACCCGAGCCAGCACCCCCGCTCGGGCTACCACGCCATATGACGAGGAATTCCCGCCCCTGCCACCCAGCCCGCGCCCCAAGACCCCGGAGGTCAAAGAGAAGGGGAAGAAGGGGAAGAAAGGTATGTCCCGCTACTCCTCGCTACAGCGCCAACGAAAAACTGATGCATATATACCTAGGTCTCGCCGAAGAAGAGGTGCAGACCAACCTCGCCATCGCGAGGTCCCTCATCGGCTCGCCGCAAGCACCCGAGGCACCCGTGGAGGTCGCTACCGCCAAACCGTCCGCAAAGAGCAAGGGTAAAAAGAAGGCGGTTAAGCCCGGTGAGTGAGTTATCTAAACCAAAGCTTCTTCCCTAATGCACTGCAGCTACCCCTGAACCTGCTCCTGCACCCGAGCCCGAGCCCATGGACGAGGAAGACGAGGCCGACCCGAACCTCCTTCGCGACCTCAACCTCGCCAAGGCTCGCTCACTCCTGCCAGTATCGCCCCCCGCGCCGCTCGCCTCGGGGGCATCGTCCTCGCGCCGCCCCGGGCCTGTAGACGGGCCGACTAGCGGAATCGCCTCACAACCTGCCAAACGCCAGCGCGCCAATACTGCTGGGGCGGCCATTCCCACTTACACTCACTCGGACGATGGATACGACGAACAGGTGCCAACTTACGCTGAAGCCGCAGCGCGGGAACGCGAGACGCCTGCTCGCGAACACCGCTTCTTCACCGCTGACGGTCTCCCTCCCCGCGGTAAAGCCACCCTCCGTCCTCGCGAAGGCTTCCCTCCCATCTTTGCCGACACCGCCAACTTCTACCGCGAAGTCCTGCCGGAACAGCTCGCCCGATGGCACTCGGTCCCCGAGCCGAAGACACTCGCCTTCATCAAACCGGGCAACGGCGGTATTCGCAGCAAGACGCCTGGCGATCTGCGGGACGGGATTGCGGGCCTAATCAACGTGGACCCGCGCACTATCAACGTCGCCCCGCCTCTGCTCACCCTCGAAGGCCCCGACTCTCATCTATGGCTCATCACCGGCATGACACCCGAGCACCACGCCCTCCTCCGCTCCTCCGTTATGCTCATCACATCCGACATCATGGCCTACTTTTCCGCGTATCGCCCTGGCATGGGCCGCTACCTGTGCACGTATGTGGGCCTCGCGACAGACGATGGGGAAGTTATTCAGAGCGCGATCCAAGAAGCCGGATGGGACTCTCAGCAACTGCAGAAACACATTCGCGCGTACCGGGACAACATGTCTGATGAGATCGACGCAGACGAAGCTATTGTCGCCGCGCTAGAATCTATCGAGGTACGTCCCCATCATTCATCTCCCCCTTCCAGCAGGAAATGACGCTCACCCTCGCACAGGTTGCACCTATCGCCCTGGAGACCGGAAACGGGACCCAGATCGGCTACCGCGCCTACATGCAAGCCCACACCGAAGACACGCAAGCCTGGGCTCTGACTCGCCTCATCTTCTCGACGCTCCGTATCCACACCGACATATACGGTACAGGTACGCAATCACATATCTGTCGTCGGTAACTTGACATGTACACAGGATACGTCTTCAAGCCCTTCCACTGCCACATCTGCCCCGGCATCGACCACCCGACTGGACTCTGCCCTCTCCCCGCTATTTCCGGATGGCAAGGCCCAACTGCCGACACCGTAGGGGCGCTCATAGAAGCGAGTCGCGCTGCCTTGGAACGCGAGCGCAGCAACATCTGTGAAGCGGACAAGGCCCTCGACGCGCAACTCCCACAGACCGTAACCGCCACCCGCGGAGGACGTGGACGTGGAAACGGAGGACGTGGACGTGGAAACGGAGGACGTGGACGTGGAAACGGAGGACGTGGACGTGGAAACGGAGGACGTGGACGTGGAAACGGAGGATGTGGACGTGGAAACGGACGTGGTCGAGGCGGAAACGGGTCGCGCGGCGGCCGTCACTAGTTTTGATATCTCCCTACCTTCTACGCATATTAGACTTCTCTCGCTCGGTTGTTCCCCGTGTCGGTACCTCCTGTACGGCACTTACATACTTCAATACATCTGCATCGCGTGTTTTTTTTGGGAACAACTAAGATCCTATTACTGAGACAAGGCAGGGGCTGCGCTTCGCTCCGCCCCAAGATCTGGAGGTGGTTCAAGACCTCAGAGTATAGTCATGGCACCCACAGGATTTAATTACAACAGTAGTGTACGATTACACAATTTGTAAGACCGCCGTACACCATCTGAGAGCAACACAGTCGCTACATTCCAAGCGATGAGCTCATCGCAGTGATGGTGATGTTGCGGTGGGTGAAGAGGTGCTCAGGGAACAAAAAAAAAATAACACACCGGTATCTAGCGACTCAATGATGGCCCACTCGTTCGTAGCCTCGCTGCAAGAGCATAAGCACGGCAGCAGTTGTGCAATACGCGAAGACCGTGACGTCTACGTCGGAAGTGGTGCGCGAGTCCGAGTCGGGATGAAGGGAGCTGAATAGGATGACGATACACAATTGTATGCTGCGAGGAATCGAGTCAGCGGCAGCAGTGCAGAGTAGGGATAAACGCACGAAGGCTGCCCTGCACGATAGTGCTGCAGGTCTCCGCTCCCTCTACCGCTTCCACCCACTCCCCGTCCGTGCTCGCATTGCGGTAAAGTCGGCGCTGGATTCGGGTTTCTGGCTTCCGCTGGGTTCCTTCTGATGCGTTAGCCCTGGCTTGCGCGAGGAGAATTGGCGACGTACCAAGAAAGCCACGCGCGCGTGCAGGACGTGGGGACGGAGATCGAACGGCTGAACTTCTTGCAGCAAAGCGACATCGCGAAGGCCTGGTCACTCGTCAGCGAGTCGCAGGAGTTCGGAATGCGATTGAGAGCTCAGAGAACGCGGTATTGGTACGCGATTGGCGGCTTGTCGGCGGCGACGATGGGGAGATTCTGGACAGACAAACGTCTAGCGAATGAATTGGAGGAGAAGCGAATCGTCACCTGAAGCTGGAGGACATCACGAAAGTCTCGAGGGGTGCAGCCCACATACCAATTGCCATCGTCCCATCCTGGCTCAGCGCTCAGCTCTCCCACCTTCCGTGCCCGTCGTTCGTCCGCGCCCGTCGTTCGTCCGCGCCGCTCGTCGTCTTCTATATCCGTGTCCGTCAGTCTCCGGTGCGATCGTATGATTGTCGGGCAGGTTCTTGCCGTAGATTGAGCTGGCGCGACGTCTTGACAGGACTCGAGAGAGCGGCATGCTTGACGAAGCTGCTTGAGATGTGTTGTTGTTGACCGTAGTCGCTTGCATACTCCAGACGGTGGCTTGAAAGAGGCTTGTGGGTTGCTTGAGGAGATGCTCTTCAAAACGCTTGGATGCGCGAGCTGCGAGGGTTAGAAATGGGCGATTGGCGTAGAGGGAAGAAAGGGTGGAGTGAGGGCGGCGCAAAACAGGCCATGCTCGTTATACGACGCTTCGCCGCTGGCCAACTATGTGTGGCAGATTCCAGGCAGAATGGCCGGGCGATGCACGCCCGCCGTGTTCTCACGTCACTACGTCATAGCGATTGGAGAACGTGGACCTTGCGCGTTATTTGAACGTACTGGTCGCGCCTTGCGAATGGTCTGGTTGAGAGACTCGAATCGAGCTCGTCGCGGTGAGAGGGCAAGGACAGAATCGGATAGATTTGACGTGCCTGAGAGACAGAAGCGCGTAACATGAGAGAAAACGTCAAATAGAGGCCTGTCACAGACCATCTCTTTAATATATAGAGTACTGAGTGTAACTAGTACATCGTACGAATCGTGGCCTGGCTATAACCTGACACGTAACCCGAGCTAAAAACTCACCAAGCTGCAGAAAAGATGAGCTCCTACGTGGGCGCGACTCCATGCGAACCCCCAAACACACCAACATGAACAGAAACAAAGACATAAATCCAGAAAGTACCGGAGGCTGTCTTGACGCAAAGGCGCGGGACGGCACAGGGGAGACGGTACCTCCTCCTGGTCGGCGACTGCGGTCGATTAGCAACTACCGTGATCATGAGACACCCAGCAGCGGACGTGGTGAAATGGGGTCTAGCCCCGTCGACATGCGAGATCCCACCCGAAGCGGTCGGGTTATAACCGCAACGGCCCGAGTCCAGGGTCGTTACGCACCTCTGACTATTGAGGACCTTGAAGAGGATGCTGACGACTCTGGCTTGGCCCTTTCCGGAAACGGAGAGGTTGCGGACTATACCGCAGGTCGCAGCCCCGATGAAGTCTCCGGGAATTTAAGCAGCGGACGCGCGAATGGTCGCGAGGCGGCGGGAAGTGCGGCAGCGAGAGTCACGCGACGAAGGGAAACCCAAGTTGCGGGACAATTGCCAGGCCGCCACCGTCGCACCAGCACCCAAGAGCGGGAAAGCACATCACAAGCACCGAGCGAAACGAGCTCACCGGCAACATCACGCCGCAGAACCCGACGGACGGTCGACATGAACCGTCGGCAAGCGAGAAGACCTGGCCCAAGAAGCGAGGCCGAAGCACCTGAGTATTACCGTAAGAAGCTGGATAAACAACAACGAAACAACCCTACCATTGCCAGGAAAACCCGTGCAAACTTGAAATTGGCGGCGTACAATATAAATGGAACCAAGGCCGACTCGCTGCGGAGTCCAGACCACAAGTGGCATGACCTCCATAGGATGATATTTAAGGAGAAACTGGGGGTCGTCGTGGTCTCAGAAACCCACCTCCCGGCCGAACAAGCAGACGAGATCCAGGAAAGCCACATGAAAAAGCGCTTGAAGATCTTTAACTCCCCATATTACTCGTATCATTACCCGTACGACAGGTATCAATTTGTGGCGCAAGTTGTTTGGCTGCGCGCTCCGATCACGGCGTAGAATCCTGATCCGGGAACTTGGCTTATCGGATTGGAATCGCCGCCAAATCACCGGCCCGTCTCCGCATGCGATTATCCGACTCCCTGGCCTCTCTTCCGTTTCCCGCCGAATCCCCTCCTTCGGCCATACTCTGCAGGTTCAAGCTGCTGCGAGAACTCAACGTGGTGCGCCACGTTCAGGTTTCCGCGACTCCCGCTAACGCCGCATGCGCGCAGGCCGTCAACTCAAGTTATTTTTGCGGGCCGCGGCGCTTACAGTGCAAATCCCACGTTCTGTCTGGCGTGTGCGCTGCGCAAAGCTGTGGACAAAGAGAACACGTTTCTCTTCCTGCCGCCATCTCCTCGCCCACTGCCCAGATCCCTCCAGTTTGTCTCTCACTCACCACTTGACAACGCTCACATGTGTAACGGCTAGCCTCTGTCAACGATGTCCGCTGCTCCGCCGCTTTGGGAGATAGGTCGCCTCCCTGACACCCGTCTTACGTGGGGATTTATCCGTGGCAATCAGCAGCACAAGTGCCCTGTCTGCGGTATCCTGCTGCTTTCTGGCGAGCGAGCAGGGTTCTGTTGTGGGCCAAATGGCAGCCGTTTTAACAATGTTAAACCTCTCCCACCCCTCCCCTCTGAATTCGACCACTTTCTGAACGACGCACGCATCTCGCAGCTCTCACGGCGACTCAATTTAGTCATGTCATTTGCTTCCCTCGAGACGACACACCCTTTCCCTCGGCCGTCTAATGGTCCTCCCGGCTTTGTTGCTATCAGTGGCCGCGTATACCACAGAGTTCGCCCAGGGCACGAGAATTCTGCAGTCCGCTGGCTGTTATATGACGGCTTCGAGGACGCACCTGCTCCGCACTCAAGCGCCGATTGGTTCAGCGAAGTTCCCCAGTCCTGGCTCACAGTGTTTCGGAATGCGCTGTTTCGTGTCAACTCTTTTGCTGCCGGACTTCGTTCACTGGGTCAGCTGCAAAGCAGTGGGCTCCCAAATGTGCAGCTCATCCTAGAGGACAAGGGAACAACTGAAATTGCTGCCATTATGTCATATTCCAACACAACACATGCCGAGATTAAAGCTCGCAGGCTCATCGTTGTCACCCGGGACGGCGAAAATCAGTCTGTGTCAACTCTCAGCCGTCTCTGGGAACCACTCTCATATCCTCTTCTTTTTCCTCATGGGACTCTTGGCTGGGGCTTGGTGGAGAACTACGACGAGGCCCTCGGCGACCCGAATCCAAATGCAGACATACCTACAACGCAGATGTGGTATTACCGTGCCCGGATTCTGCGTGAGCCCCGGTTCTATCTCTTTGGACGAGTCGCCAACGAGTACATGGTTGACATGTTCAGCCGCAATCTCGAATCACGGCTTGCATACATCCGCACAAATCAACAACGCTTGCGCCAGAACGACGCTGCTCTGATGGGCTCTGCTGACTCTGTCGAACCGTCCGAGAATATCTACCTTCCTTCATCGTTCTTGGGCTCTTGGAGATGGGCCTCCGAGCAGGTATCCGACTCACTTGCCATTGCCGCGGCTTTTGGAAACCCCACTTTATTCATCACTATGACTTGCGATCCCAACTGGCCCGAAATCAAATCTCAGCTCAAACCCGGTCAAACTTTCGCGGACATCCCTGTTGTCGTGGTCCGTGTCTTTAAACGGAAACTCTCCCTGCTGCTCCTCGCTTTGAAGTCTATGTTTCCTGCCGTTGGACGGCCTGCCTATTGCATATACTGCATTGAGTTTCAGAAACGTGGCCTACCTCATGCTCATATTCTCATCAAATATCTCAAGGGATGTGCTGAACCAGCGGACATTGATTCCATAATCTCTGCTGAGGTTCCAGATGATCCTGATGATGCCCGCTTGGTTCGCAAATTTATGATGCACCACCACCCGTCCGCAGATCGGGAACCTTCGAAATACTGTCAGCGAGTCGAGACCAATGGCACCAGAACTTGCCGTTTTGGATATCCTCATGCTTTGCAGAAGGAGACGACTGTTGATAGTGAAGGTCGCGTTCATTATCGTCGTCGCAGGCCAGGTGATGAAATGGTGGTTCCTTACTGTCTCCCACTCTTACGCGAATTTCTCTGCCACATCAATGTGGAGCTCGCACACACATCTCATATGTTTCAGTATATCTTCAAATATATTCACAAACGTGAGGAGGACTAGCTACATCCGGTTTTTGTGCTGATTTCTGTTTCTAGCGGGATGTTCAACACGATATCGCATTTCTGACTCTGGAAGCGAGCCTATAGACGAGATCAAGGATTTCTGGGATGCCCGCTACCTATCTGCTGGGGAGGCTGCTTGGCGAATTCTTGGATATCATGTCTCCGCGAAAGAGCCCGCCGTTACCGCACTCCCGATCCATCTCCCCGACTCCGTGGTGTATCACCAATATGCGAGATCTGGGCCTTCCAGTGTTCTATCTTCGCTCAATCGTTACTTTCTCCGTCCAACGGGAACGTTTGCACTGGAAGACGTTGTGCGGCGGTTTGACGACTTGACATATGCTGAATACTTCAGCATTTTTCGATTGGCGCGCTTCGACCCAGCCAAACATGGACGCGCCGGCTATTTTCTTGAACAACCGAGCAATACCACATCCCCTCGGCAACATGTCATCCTTCGCAATTCTGTTCGGGCACATTTATCTCGCATTCACTCTGTCCGCCCATCGCAGGGCGAGCTGTTCTACCTTCGGTCCATCCTTCTCATGCGGTCCTGCCGATCGTTCCTTGATGCCCGCACAGTTGAGGATGTTGTCCATCCAACGTACCAGGACGCCGCAAATGCGCTGGGTCTCTTTGCAGACGAGAATGAGGCGATGTACGCGGTGGCCGAGGCGATTCAATCCCTGCGTACTCCCCGCGAGCTGCGCGTGCTTTTCGTCCATCTACTCATAAACGACTGCGTCCCTTCTCCGATTATCCTGTGGGAATCCTTCCACAATGACCTTGCACGCGACTTCACATTACGCAACAATTCCTCGGACATCGGCGAAAGTCTGGCGCTGGATGACCTCAGTCGTCTTCTGGAGGAATACGGCAAGGAGCTGACAGACTACGGACTACCGGAGGCCACTATTCATACCGCGGAAGTGCTGCATGAGCTTCAACGCTGGAGTCCGATAGCTTCAGAGCTCGACGCGCGTGCAGAGAACATGATTGCGATGTTCAAGCCCGAACAAATGGCCATCTACACTCACATTCTGTCTGCAATCACGAACGAGGAACCTCTATGTGCATTCGTTGACGGAAAAGCGGGACGCGGTAAAACGGCAATGATCACTGCCCTGTGCGATAAACTCAGGGCCTTGGGCGGAATCGTGATCGCAACGGCTACCTCAGCCTTCGCGGCACAACTATATCCTGGCGGTAGAACCACACATTCAACATTCAAGGTATGTCAATATATTTGTTGCATCTCCAACAGCTTGAATCGGCTGATACCTTGCGCAGGTTCCAGTCAACGACAACAATGAACTGCTCAAATCGAGCATCAAACCTGACAGTCCTCGCGCCGAATTGATTCGAAATGCCGCGCTAATTATCTGGGATGAAGCGCCTACCGCGAATCGGGCAGTCCTCGCATGCGTCGATCTAATCTTGCAAGAAATCATGGGCAATAGTCTAAAGTTCGGCGGCAAGGTGTTTGTTTTGCTCGGTGACTTTCGACAAACGGGACCTGTTGTGCGTCGTGGATCTCGAGCGCAGGTCGTGGATGCGTCCATCAAATCGTCTCCCTTATGGGAGCATTTCTCCATCTTGCGGTTAACAGAGCCAATTCGGAACGCGGAGGACCTTGAGTTCGCAGAGTTCGTGGACTCTATCGGAGACGGCGCTGGTCCTGACATCTCATTGGATATGCTCGAAAAGGTTCATACTGCTGAAGATCTCCTCAACTTTGTCTACTCCCCGGACATTCTTCCTGACCCTCTCTCATGTCTCTGGCATTCCATCCTTGCCCCCACAAACCGACAAGTCGACTTCTATAACGATGCTGTGCTCCAGTGCATTGATGGTACAGCCAACACCTACTTCTCCGCTGACTCTTTCAAGGAGGGCAGTGATCTCGGTGTGATCCCTCCTGCCAGCGTGTTGGATTATGTTGCGAAGAACACTCCACCTGGCCTACCCCCACACTCCCTCACAATAAAAACAAATGGGATCTTTCGCCTGTTGCGGAACTTCTCCATCGACCGCGGATTGGTCAAGAACACCCGTGTCCTGATTCTGAACGTCGGCGCTCGCTTGATAACAGTCAGAATTGTCCGACCAGGCATTGCAGGAGGGGAAGATGACGAACTCTTGATCCCTCGCATCTCATTCGAGACAAAGCTTCCGTCTGGGCACACCCTTCTCCGCAAACAATTCCCCCTTGCCCCAGCTTATGCGACGACTTTTAATAGCTGCCAGGGGCTTACCCTCCACCGTCTCGGTGTTGATCTCACAAGACCGGTGTTCTCCCATGGCCAACTTTACACGGCATTATCTCGCATTCGGCATCGAACACATGCACGGGTTCGTCTCCCAATAGGTACCACTACAACTACCAATGTAACGTACCACGAGCTCTTGGTCTAATGTGAACCATTTTGTTTTGTAACTTTTGTTAGCTCAATGCCGGAGCGAAGCGACGGCCTGCCTTGTCCTGAGAACCCGTCCGGCGCAAAAGGAATAGCCATTGTATTAAACAAGAGACGCCGGGGCTACGCCCCGGCAAGTCAGCCACATTGAGGGCTGAGTGTTTGCAAGGCTTAGAAAAAAAAGTTTATTTTATTTGAAGTGTTTGCAAGGCTCAGAAAAAAAAGTTTATTTTAAACTAACAGTTCATGATATGTTACATTTGTTGCTGTAGAAGTACCAATGGGGAGACAAACCCGTGCATGTGTGCGGTGGCGGATGCGCGATAATGCAGTGTAGAGTTGGCCATGCGAAAAGACTGGTTGTGTAAGATCGACACCAAGGCGGTGAAGAGTGAGTCCCTGACAGCTATTAAATGTTGTGGCATAGGCTGGGGCAAGAGGGAATTGTTTTCGAAGAAGTGTGTGTCCAGAAGACAGGTTTGTTTCAAAAGAAATGCGGGGTATTAACAGCTCTTCATCTTCCCCACTCGGAACATCTGGACGCACGACTTTTACCGTGATCAAACGCACACCAACATTCACAATCAGCACACGGGTATTTTTGGTCAATCCGCGGTCAATGGAGAAATTTCGTAGCAGCCTGAAGATCCCGTTCGTTTTGATTGTGAGGCAGTGTGGTGGAAGGCCAGGTGGAGTGTTTCTTGCAACATAATCCAGCATACTCGCGGGCGGTAGTACTCCAAGATCATCACCCTCTTTGAAAGAGTCTGCAGATAAGTAGGTATTTTCCGACCCGTTTATCAGTTTGAGCACAGCCTCATTGTAGAAGTCGACCTGGCGGTTTGTTGGGGCGAGGATAGAATGCCAGAGGCATGAAAGAGGATCACAGAGGATATCTGGAGCATAAACAAAGTTGAGAAGATCCTCTGGAGTGTAGACTTTCTCCAGCAGGTCAAGCGGGACTTCTGGGCCGGCACCATCGCCAATGGTGTCGACAAAGTTTGCAAACTCTAGGTCCTCGGCATTTCGGATGGGTTCTGTTAATCGCAGGATGAAGAAATGTTCCCATAATGGGGATGACTTGATGGAAGCATCAACAATCTGTGCCCGAGAACCCTGACGGACAACAGGGCCGGTCTGGCGGAAGTCACCCAGCAGAACAAACACCTTGCCGCCAAATGGCAGATTGTTGCCCATGATTTCCTGGAGGATCAAGTTGATACAGGCAAGGACAGCACGATTTGCAGTAGGTGCCTCATCCCAAATGATGAGCGCAGCACTTCGAATTAATTCAGCGCGAGGACTATCAGGCTTGATTGTTGATTTGAGAAGTTCGTTTTTATTATTTACTGGGACCTGCGGAAGATTTCAGGGAATTAAATTTACATCGCAAAGGACCGACTGACCTTGAACATTGAATGTGTTGTTCTACCTCCGGGATAAAGTTGGGCTGCAAAAGCAGATGTCGCGGTTGCAATTACTATTCCGCCCAGTGATCTGAGTTTGTCACACAGAGCAGTAATCATTGCTGTTTTACCGCGGCCAGCCTTCCCATCAACAAATGCACACAGAGCTTCCTCATCGGTGATTGCGGAGAGGATGCATGTGTATACAGCCAATTGTTCATGTTTGAACATGGCAATCATATTATCAGCACGTGTTTCAAGCTCTGCAGCTATTGGACTCCAACGTTGCAGCTCATGCAATACTTCTGCGGTGTGGATAGTGGCCTCTGGGAGTCCGTAATCAGGGAGTTCCTTGCCATACTCTTCGAGGAGACGGCTGAGGTCGTCCAGCGCAAGATTCTCTCCCAGGTCAGAAGAATCATTGCGTAAAGTAAAGTCACGGGAGAGTTCAGCATGGAAGGTCTCCCATAGCATGATTGGTGATGGAACACACTCGTTTATGAGCAGATGGATGAACAGGACACGCAGCTCACGTGGAGTGCGTAGGGATTGGACTGCCTCTGTGACTGCGTACATTGCCTCGTTCTCGTCTGCAAAGAGACCCAGAGCATTTGCAGCATCCTGGTATGTTGGATGAACAACATCCCCTACTGTACGTGCTGCAAGGAATGACCGACAGGGATGGGTGAGTAGGATGGACCGTAGATAGAACAGCTCCCCTTGCGATGGACGGACAGAGTGGATCCGGGATAAGTGGGCACGAACAGAATTGCGAAGAATGACGTGTTGCTGAGGAGATCCCGTATAATTAGGTTGTTCAAGGAAATATCCAGGCTTTCCATGTTTATTCGCATCGAATCGTGCTAGTCGAAATATGCTGAAGTATTCGGCGTAAGTCAACTCGTCAAACTGGCGGACCATGTTTTCCAGCGTAAATGAGCCTGTGGGTCGCAGAAAGTATCGATTGAGGGACGATAGCACGCTGGTGGGGCCGGATCTCATGTATTGGTGATAGACGGTTGAGTCTGGGAGATGGATTGGGAGTGCTGTCACAGCAGGCTCCTTTGCGGAGACATGATATCCGAGAATGCGCCATGCTGCTTCACCTGCTGAAAGATAGCGTGCATCCCAGAAGTCCTTGATCTCGTCAATGGGTTCGCCTTCTGGAGCAGAAATACGATATCTTGTTGAGCATCCAGCTAGAAACTCGAATGAGTAGAAGAATGTACAGGAAGCTAGCACGCACGCTTGTGAATATATTTGAAGATATATTCAAACATGTAGGATGTGTGACAGAATTCCACATTGATATGGCATTCAAATTCGCGCAGGAGGGGCAGGCAGTGAGGAACAACCATCTCATCTCCTGGCCTCCGGCGACGATAATGAACACGACCTTCACGATCAATGTTGGTCTCCTGCTGTAATCGATGAGGATAGTGGAATCGGCAGGTCCTGATCCCATTGATGTCAACACGTTGGCAGTATTTTGAAGCTTCCTGGCCTGCCGCCGGATGGTGGTGCATCATGTATTTTTGAACCAAGCGGGCATCATCTGGATCATCGGGGATCTCGGCGGAAATTATGGAGTCAATATCCTCCGTCGTGGCACATCCCTTGGGATATTTGATGAGAATATGAGCATGAGGTAGGCCACGTTTCTGAAACTCGATGCAGTATATGCAATAGACAGGCCGTCCAACGGCAGGAAACATAGACTTCAATGCAAGGAGCAGCAGCGAGAGTTTTCGTTTAAAGACACGGACAACAACAACAGGGATATCTGCAAAGGTTTGGCCGGGGCGGAGCTGAGACTTGATTTCGGGCCAGTTTGGATCGCAAGTCATAGTGATAAAGAATGTCGGGTTTCCGAATGCAGCAGCAATAGCAAGCGAGTCAGAGACCTGCTCAGATGCCCACCTCCAGGAGCCCAAGAACGACGAAGGAAGGTAAACGTTCTCTGATGATTCAACAGCGTCAACAGAGCCCATCAATGCAGCGTCGTTTTGACGTAGACGTTGTTGATTAGTGCGGATATATGCCAGGCGAGATTCAAGATTGCGGCTGAACATGTCCACCATGTACTCGTTTGCCACACGCCCAAAGAGATAGAAGCGCGGTTCACGCAGAATTCGGGCACGATAGTACCACATCTGCGTCGTCGGGATATCTGCACTTGGATTTGGGTCTCGGAGAGCTTCGTCATGGTTCTCCACCAATCCCCAACCGAGAGTTCCATGAGGGAAGAGTAGTGGATATGAGAGCGGCTCCCAGAGACGGCTGAGAGTCGAAACCGATTGATTTTCGCCATCTGCAGTGACGACGATTAGCCTACGTGCTTTAATCTCGACATTGGTTGTGTTCGAGTACGACATCACTGCAGCTATTTCCGTGGTTCCCTTGTCCTCTAGAATGAGTTCGACATTTGTGAGCCCAGTGCTCCGCAGCTGGCCGAGCGACTGAAGACCCGCAGCAAAAGAATTAACACGAATGAGGGCATTCCGAAAAGCTGTGAGCCATGACGGGGGGATTTGGTTGAACCAATCTGCAGTTGAGTGCGGAGGCCGTGCATCTTCAAAACCGTCGTATAATAGCCAGCGAACAGCGGAATTCTCGTGTCCTGGACGAACTCTATGGTATATGCGCCCACTGATCGCGACGAAACCGGGGGGACCGTTTGACTGCCGTGGAAATGGGTGTGTTGTCTCGAGAGAAGCGAAGGACAGCAGTAAATTCAGCCGCCGTGATAGCTGCGAGATCCGAGGGTCATCCAAGAACTCATTGAATTCAGTGGGCAGGGGCGGGAGAGCTTTAACGTCATTGAAGCGGCTGCCGTTTGGCCCACAGCAGAAGCCTGGACGCTCTCCAGAAAGCAGCAGGATACCACACGTAGGACATTTATGCTGATGACCGCCTCGGACAAACCCCCACGTAAGGCGGCTGTCGGGTAGGCGTCCGATTTCCCAAAGTGGAGAAGAACTCAAAGGCATTCTCTGTCTGTGTATTCAGTGCTCTTGTTTAGGCAGCAAAGAGAGAGAGGGACGGACTGGCGGGCAGCAGGCAAAGAAGATGGTGGCAGGAAGAAGAAGGCGTCTCTCACTTGTGTATTACAGCTTTGCGCAGCCTCTTGCTGGCGTGTCACACGCAACGTGGCACTTGCGCTCCTCGGAGACGGAGCTTGGCAGTGTAAGGCTGTTCGTGAAAGCAGTGCACTCCTCGGAGACGGAGCTTGGCAGTGTAAGGCTATTTGTGGAAGCAGTGCACACTGCCTTAATCACTGGCATCAGGCTGCGCTTTACAGCTTGCATGCTGGGGTTACAGCGGGCCGGAATGTAAGTGTGCTGGTATCCAGTACTTGAGCAGGTGTCAGCCAGGGATGTGCAGGGGAGAGCAAGCAAGCAGCAAGCAAAATGAAGCTGATCATGAGCAAAAGGGCTGCTCAGGCGGCGAGATAGCGGCGCGATGCTCAGCACCGCGATGCGATCAGAGATCGGAAGGTCTAGCCAAACAACGTGCGCCACAAATTGATTCGAGTCGTACGGATAATGATAAGAGTAATAGGGAACTCACTAACATCGAAGGAGTCAAAATACGGTACCTGATTCCCGGCAAAGCGATGCTAGCGACCATACCATGGCATAAAAAAGCGACGATCACCGTCCTAGGAGTCTATGCGCCAACGGAATCAGTCGAGGCTAAGAAAGCCTTTTGGAACGCACTCACGGAAATGTGGATCAACCCCGAACTAGACATGCCCGCAATCGACTGGCTGGGAGGGGATATAAACCTTGTCGTGAATCCAATGGACCGGCTCCCCCAGCATGAAGACGACCCGAAAGCAGTCGCAGCCCTAGAACGTTTCCTACACGTAGTCAATCTGGAAGACGGCTGGAGGAGGGCAAACCCGAACGCAAAAGCGTACACCTACACCAGCACCCAGACCCCGCCGACACACTCGCGCCTTGACAGAATCTACGTACCAAGAAACCGCTTTAACCGATACCGCGGTTGGAGCATTGATGACGCCGCCGGAAAGCTCTCCGACCATAAGATGGTGTCTGTCACCGTAACGACGCCCGGGTCACCGTACATCGGCAAGGGAAGATACACAATACCACTTCACATCCTACACGATCGCGAGTTTAGAAATTATGCCGTCAAAGAAGGAGCAAAATTAGAAACCGACCTGGAACAAGAACGGAGCGAGGAAAATAATCCTCAGATCCTCTTTCGTGACTACAAAGAAAAGATCCTGACCTTCGCCCGCGAAAGAGCGAAGGTGAGCCTGGGGGCTACGGCGCAGAAGAAGAAAAAACTCCAGAGGGAAAGAAACAACCTATTGGTGACTGGAGACATAGCGGATGACGAAGACGCACCAACGGAAACCCAGTCGGGAGACGAAGAAGAATACCCATGTCCTACAACACGCGCTGAACGCCAAAGAAGCTCACCCACCCCTACAACCGCTGCGGGCGTTGAATATACCCAAGCAGATAGCGAGTCCGAAGCCGAATGGGATCCGGATGACGGAGAAGCACAACCTGGCTCCGAGCCAGACACAGAGGACGGCGCCGCGGACACTGAGCAATCGGGAGTCGCAACGAAGCTAGCCCACATTGAGCGACGTATCCGAGAATTAACACAAATTGAGCGAGACAGAGGAAGGCTAAACACAAGAGTTAAAGACTTCACGCAAAGGAACACAATCACGAAACACACCGCCAACCTGTGTAAGGTGTCCAAGCCGAGGGACGATATTCCCTTCCTGCGACGCACGGACACCACACCAGAAGTGAGCAGCAGAAGGTCGGACGAGATGGCGAAATTGGCCCGCGACTACCATGACGACCTACAAAACGAAGGGTCAGATGTGGGCCCAGAGGAGCGCAATGCCGCGATGGAGGAGGTTCTACGTACAATTGAGGATAAAGACGACTCGGAACCGCCTGACATGACGGAACTCAAAACCACGCTGGGAGAGCACGACGTCGAAAGAGCCCTGAACGAGGCCGCACGCGGTAAAGCCTCCGGACTCGATGGGATACCAACGGAGTTTTGGCTGAGGATGCGAAACATCTACCGAGAATCTCAGAAGAGCAACGCAGTAAGCGGTGAGAAGCAGACTTGTGACATCGTGGGGATTCTCACCCGTGTTTTTAATGACATCGAAGCACACGCACCCCGAGGATTCGGACAAAAAATGGGTGATTTTTGTGAATTTATAGCTAGGCTATAATTGCACCAAAAATGGTAACTTCTTTGTGAATCAGATAGCTTGCCAAAAATGGACCCAGATAGCTGACCAAATGGTACGGAAACTTCAGTCAGAAAACGACGCCGTGATCAGACAGCTATATTGGTCCCAATGAAGGCCAATTTTCTGGCCAAAAAAAGACCAATAATAAGGACATCAGATTTTGACCCCGATATCTTACCTATAATGGTTTTTCCATTGAATACATCTCTAACAGAGTCAGAATCAAGGTCCGTTATTGTGTCGCTTTCTTGAGCAAAAAAGGATAGGTCTTTTGTGGTCAAGATCGCTGGCCGATCACGGCGCCGTTTTTGGCCAAGATCTCCCTTCAATCTGATCCACTATCTACGGCCATTTTAGGTAAGGTATTTGATGCACAAAAAGACTGCCATTTTTGTGGCTATTATATCCCAGCTATAAATTCACAAAAATGGCCTGTTTTTGGTCCGAATCCTCAGGGTGACGGCGTGGAGAGAGCCTCCGATTTTGCCGATGGGTGGATGTGCCCTATATATACTCTATATATTAAAGAGATGGTCTGTGACAGGCCTCTATTTGACGTTTTCTCTCATGTTACGCGCTTCTGTCTCTCAGGCACGTCAAATCTATCCGATTCTGTCCTTGCCCTCTCACCGCGACGAGCTCGATTCGAGTCTCTCAACCAGACCATTCGCAAGGCGCGACCAGTACGTTCAAATAACGCGCAAGGTCCACGTTCTCCAATCGCTATGACGTAGTGACGTGAGAACACGGCGGGCGTGCATCGCCCGGCCATTCTGCCTGGAATCTGCCACACATAGTTGGCCAGCGGCGAAGCGTCGTATAACGAGCATGGCCTGTTTTGCGCCGCCCTCACTCCACCCTTTCTTCCCTCTACGCCAATCGCCCATTTCTAACCCTCGCAGCTCGCGCATCCAAGCGTTTTGAAGAGCATCTCCTCAAGCAACCCACAAGCCTCTTTCAAGCCACCGTCTGGAGTATGCAAGCGACTACGGTCAACAACAACACATCTCAAGCAGCTTCGTCAAGCATGCCGCTCTCTCGAGTCCTGTCAAGACGTCGCGCCAGCTCAATCTACGGCAAGAACCTGCCCGACAATCATACGATCGCACCGGAGACTGACGGACACGGATATAGAAGACGACGAGCGGCGCGGACGAACGACGGGCGCGGACGAACGACGGGCACGGAAGGTGGGAGAGCTGAGCGCTGAGCCAGGATGGGACGATGGCAATTGGTATGTGGGCTGCACCCCTCGAGACTTTCGTGATGTCCTCCAGCTTCAGGTGACGATTCGCTTCTCCTCCAATTCATTCGCTAGACGTTTGTCTGTCCAGAATCTCCCCATCGTCGCCGCCGACAAGCCGCCAATCGCGTACCAATACCGCGTTCTCTGAGCTCTCAATCGCATTCCGAACTCCTGCGACTCGCTGACGAGTGACCAGGCCTTCGCGATGTCGCTTTGCTGCAAGAAGTTCAGCCGTTCGATCTCCGTCCCCACGTCCTGCACGCGCGCGTGGCTTTCTTGGTACGTCGCCAATTCTCCTCGCGCAAGCCAGGGCTAACGCATCAGAAGGAACCCAGCGGAAGCCAGAAACCCGAATCCAGCGCCGACTTTACCGCAATGCGAGCACGGACGGGGAGTGGGTGGAAGCGGTAGAGGGAGCGGAGACCTGCAGCACTATCGTGCAGGGCAGCCTTCGTGCGTTTATCCCTACTCTGCACTGCTGCCGCTGACTCGATTCCTCGCAGCATACAATTGTGTATCGTCATCCTATTCAGCTCCCTTCATCCCGACTCGGACTCGCGCACCACTTCCGACGTAGACGTCACGGTCTTCGCGTATTGCACAACTGCTGCCGTGCTTATGCTCTTGCAGCGAGGCTACGAACGAGTGGGCCATCATTGAGTCGCTAGATACCGGTGTGTTATTTTTTTTTTGTTCCCTGAGCACCTCTTCACCCACCGCAACATCACCATCACTGCGATGAGCTCATCGCTTGGAATGTAGCGACTGTGTTGCTCTCAGATGGTGTACGGCGGTCTTACAAATTGTGTAATCGTACACTACTGTTGTAATTAAATCCTGTGGGTGCCATGACTATACTCTGAGGTCTTGAACCACCTCCAGATCTTGGGGCGGAGCGAAGCGCAGCCCCTGCCTTGTCTACAAGAAGAAGGACACAAGTGATATAGCCAACTACCGCCCAATAACAGTGCTGAACTCCGACTACAAAGTCTTTACTAGAGCGCTTAACAACAGACTTGCGGAAGTTGCGAGTAAACTAATTCACCGCGACCAGACTGGCTTCGTTAAAGGCCGACGCATCATGGACCCGTATGGGTGATATACTGTGCAAAAAGTATTTTGGACAACTTTCAGGTGGATTGCAACTTTTTCAACATACAACTGCTGCATATCTGGTGCTTTTGTGTACAACTTTAATTTGGAGACATGTTCAGTTCTCACAACTTTGGCATGCAGCATGGACAACTTTCTGCAGTGCAACTTCAACTTCTACATGAGACAGCTTTGGTGTTCTCAACTTATGGGTAGGGCCATCAGGCTCATCAGTTGTGATCAATTCATCTCTGATCACGGTAACTCCAGCTGTGGTGTGTTATGGGATACTATTGCAAATTTATCAGAAGAAGGCGACCATACCAAGGACTTTGAAGGTCTCTATCCCTCACCCTCCACAAAAGCCTCAAAATGGCTAAATAAATGTGGGATAACTGAGTGAGTGATTTCATCGGTGATGATGCCATCATTATCTAATGTCACAGTGCAAAATCTGCTATAGAGATGTCCTTTGAGGGATATTGACTTGTGCCACTTTGAGATGCCATATTGAGCAGTTGTTCTCAGCAAAGTTGAAGTTGTCTACAGACAAGTTGCACTTGCCGAAGCAAAAGTTGCAGTCGGAAACTCAAGTTGTCTGCAATTTTTCTTGAATTTACCCAACATGTCCAAATACTTTTTGCACAGTATATCTCCCATAGACCCGATATATCTCGCCATGGAAGTCCTCGAGTTCTCAGAGGAAGAAATCCAGAATGGGGCCATAATTGCCTTGGATCAAGAAAAGGCCTATGACAAAACACGACACGAGTACCTGTGGCAAACCCTCCGACGGTTTAACATCCCGGAGCCCTTTATTAACACTGTTAAATCCCTCTACACGTACGCGAAAACCTGCGTAATCATAAACGGGGAGGTGAGCTCATCCTTCCGAGTTCGCCGTGGAGTCCGGCAGGGGGACCCGCTCTCTTGTCTACTGTTCAACCTTGCCATAGAACCACTCGCCGAAATGCTCCGCAAGTCAGAGCTGCGAGGCTACGCGCTCCCTGGAACCGCAAAGAGAATATTAGTCCAACTGTTTGCAGACGACACAACCGTATACCTGAGCGAAAGGGATAATTTTGCAACTCTACGGAAGATCCTCGATACCTGGTGCCTGGCATCCGGTGCACGCTTCAACGTCGCTAAAACTAAGATCATTCCTTTTGGAGATGAGACGTACCGCAACCGCGTGATAGAAACGAGAAAATTGAACCCGACTAGCGACTCCTTCCCAGAGACTGCCCGTGTAGTGCAAGACCGAGAGTCCATGCGCCTGCTAGGCGCCCAGATCGGAAATGGCATTGACCCCTTCGCGATTTGGGAACCGCTACTCAACGACATTAAAACAAGCCTAGAACACTGCAGCGAGTTGAACTCACCGATGGAGGAGCGGTGCGATCGCCCACATGATAGTGGGCTCGAAAACTCAGTACTTTACCCAGATGAATGACATGCCAGCGGAAGTGCTGAAAAAGCTGTTGAAGATGATGAGAGAATACCTAACCGGAGGGAAACAGCGCCTTCCTGTCAATATGGAAATGCTCATGGCCCCAAGAGATGAAGGTGGAATGGATCTACTGGACCTCAACGCCAGGAATGGAGCGATCCAACTCGTGAAGTTCGGCATACTAATGGAGAGCGATCCCGAGAAGCAACCCCCGTGGGCCGTCATCGCTAGACACCGTCTGAGTAAAAACATCGTAGGAGCCGACGTCAGGGACGATACGCACCGGCAACTCTACCTGCAGACTTGGCACCCGAATCAGAACCAAGTCCCGGGACACCTACGCCCGATGGTCAAGATCGTACAGAAATACGGCGTTGATTTCGAAACAATAGATCCGCCGGCAGAAGTGACCGAAGAGCTCCCCTTGTGGCACCATTTCGGACGGAGGAAGGACAAGAACCAAGTGAATAACGGCGAAATACAGAGATGCCTACGGCAGCACCACGACGTCCAGACTGTACGAGACGGTCTGTCAATGCTTGAGCGCCTTGATTTAGATGACCACTCACCACACCGGAGCTGCCAGTGTGAACCCTGCATGAATGACCGCGAAGTACACAAGTGTCTCAACCCGCACGCGTGCACCATGGCAGTGGAGGCACGAATGTCACAGATCCTACCGAAGTGGGACCCCCGAAACGCGCGCGCGAGGGACGAAGACGAACCGGACCTGACAGACGACGAACAAGAGCAGGTACCTTTCAAGCCACCACGCCAGATAGCGCAAGCACGAGATGGTTTCCGAGTGTTAACAAAAGGGCGGAGGGAAGAGCCCCTGCCGAGACCAAGGAGGAGGAGACGAGGGCAGCCCGCCGTGGCTGGACCTATAATAGCCCATATCAGTGGCATAGTAAAAACTCCGAGGCGAAAAGCGACCAGAGCTGGCGCTGGCATTTTCTTGGGAGACCACCACGACGGTAACAAATCGATGAGAATACCTCCACATTGGGGGCAAAATGCGAGGACCGCAGAGGTTGCCGCAGCTCTATTAATATTAAGAGAAACGCCGGAGGAGGCTGAAATAGTCCTCACCACCTCCAACCCCTTCATACGGAACGCGATGAATAAGCACCTGCAGAAATGGGAAGACGAGGACTGGACGGGCGTCAAAGACGCCAAACCACTTCAATGTCTAGCAGCTGAGCTGAAGCGGCGCACAGGCCTAACATCCTTCGTCGTAGTCGAAGGGAGCCGAGAGCTCTCGCAAGCGAAACGATTGGCGACTGAGGCCTGCCATAGCAACCAGGTAACGGAAATCCCACTGCGCCTGCCGGAAGGATATGAACTCCCGGGGGTAAAGCTGGCGGACACCAAGCAACGTACGTTTTACCGCGCGATAAAAGCTCGGAAGAATGGAAAACGGAAACCGAGGAAGGCAACAGAGAAGCGTGTGAATGAGGTTACGAACGACATCTTACGTGACTATGGCCGGGCCGTCGATCCGGAAACACTTTGGCTTACCGCTCGCACGAAAGACATGTCCTACCGCGCTAGGACGTTCTTCTGGAGACACATACACGATTCATTCAGGCTGGGTAGACAATGGGATGACATTCCCAATTGGGAACACTGCGGTAAGTGCCCAACCTGCGACGACGCGGAAGAATCCATTGCACACATCCTTCTGGAATGCGAGGAACCAGGCCAGACAGAAATATGGGCGGAAGCCAAGCGCATGTGGTCCCGCACCGGACAGCCCTGGCCCATTACCACAGTTGGCGCCATATTCGGATGCGCGACTGCGACCTTCACGAACAAGAACGGTAAAACTGCTGACGGGAACGCAAGGCTGTTCCGAATCCTCGTATCTGAATCCGCGTTCCTGATATGGAAGCTGCGCAACGAAAGACGGATGGACGCAAACGTGGACACCCATGCAAAACAGGCGGTACTGAATCGTTGGTACGCTGCAATTAACAGTAGGCTGGAGATTGACCGAACACTTGCCAACAGGCCGGCGAGGAGTGCACTGACCTCCCTCAACCCCGTCCTCGTCCTCCAGACATGGTCACCAATCATCTCCAACCAGAACATCCTACCGGAAAACTGGCTGAAGGAGCCCAGGGTTTTAGTGGGTCCCGCGCAAAGACACCGGCCGAACGGGCGAAACAGGTGAGCGCAGAACCCCACACTGTCGCGAAAGCGTCGTGCATGAGTGCATTTCCCTGGGTGGTGGATAACTTGCTTCTACTGCCATGGGCCTCGCCCAACCTTTACACGAAACCTGTAGGATGACCGATTGTCAACTGTACACTTTTCGGATACGTACCGCCAAAAAAAAAAAAAAAAAAAAAAAAAGGAAAGGCCGACACATTTTTATTTACCTTCAGCTCCATCAACTATCCCATCAGTTCCATCAACAGTGTTCTTGTTCACCGGCATCTTCATGTCTTTCACTGTATAACCCTAACCGAACCTAAGCCCTAAGCCCTAACCAACCCAAACCTAACCAGCTAACCCTAACCGAGGCCGCTTTGCGGCGGGGAAATACCCTAACCTAACCAAACACTAACCAGCCGAGCGGTGACGGCCCCCGGCGGAATCATCGGCAACATCAGTCCATCACTAAGCCAATTATGTCGAAGGTTTGGAATAATGTGTCGAAGATCGCAAATATGTGTCGGTTGTTACCCAAATGTGTCGGGTTTTTTGAGGCATCAAAAAATGTGTCAAACTTCAAAATATTTCGGTGTGTCGAGGTTGTTGGGTCCCGACTCGCGAGCCCGCGCGCGGCGTTGACGATTCCACCGTCCGAGCACAAATGCGATGAGCAGTCCGGCGATGGCGAGCCCGAGCCCGACGATGCTGCTGACGATGGCGGCAGCGATGGTGCTGACGCTCGCGGCGCTGGAGGGCGTGATGCTGGGGGACGGGGAGGAGGAGGAGGGTTTTGGTACGGATTTGACGACGGGAGACTTTGTCGCGGCAGGAAGGGAGGTTGTCGAAGAGGAGGGCAGTGAGGAGGTTGTCGTGGGTAAGGTCTGGGCAGAATATATCAACACAGGTAACAAAGGACGAAAACCGACGCACCGAAGAACTGGATGGAAGGGTAGGACTCGAGGGAGACTAGGGAGTCGTCTGTCACAGCGTATGCGAGAGGGGGCGGTGCCAGCACTCACCAAAGGCAGCGAACTCGTGGGGAGCGAGGGCGAAACGACTGGCAGACTGAGACTCGTCGGCGATGACGGTAAGATGACCTTCGCCGTGGTCTTTACCGGCACCGTGGGTTTGACGACCGTCGCCTTTGCGGTCGACTTCGCCGGCGGGACGACCTTTGCAGTCGTCTTCACAGGCACCACAACCTCTACGAGTCATGCAGCGTTAGCGTCCATGGGCAGCTAGAGCCAACCGGAAACGCACTCTTGGTCGTCTCGACTACGGCAGCCGCTGGCAGCAGGTTTCCTCGGGCGAAAGTGCCAGCGCGGTGCATGGCCTAACAATTACAGGGGTTTGGATGCAAAGGGAAAGGGAACGTGGAGGGTGAGCCACGGCGAAGGAGCGAGCGAGTCGGGGTTGGTGGCGGAGAGCAGTAGAATCTCCTCCATCATCCCCAGCGTCTTGAAGACCATCGGCATGCCAGTGCTAGCCGTATCGAAGGCAGCAGCGGCGGAAGGCTGCGACGAGCCGAGAGAAGTTACGACCGTGGCGGTCTGGGGTTCCTGGCACAGAGGTGTAAATACACTGGCAACGGGCAACGATGGTAGGCAGGGACGCACCTTGCAGAACTATAAAAGCAGTTTTCACAAAATAAAAACTGCTTGAGCAAAGCGCTCAGTGGTTGATGGTTTAACATCATTGTGGTTTGTGGTTTGTGGTTTTTGATCTGGTTGAGCATGGAGGTTGATGGTTTGAGATTGAGTTTTACCTGCTACTGTGGGCTTCAAGGCCTATCTCTGCCTGGCTGGTCTTCTCAACGATTATAAAGTAAATATCATCAAAATGCCCCCGTCAAATTGGACTCCCGCGAAAACATTTTTTTCGTCCAGTTCAGCTAGACTTTGGCGGGTAATTCAAGGGTTTAACTGAGATATAGCCATATCTGTTCCATCCCTATGAAGATTCAAGCAAGAGTCTCCTTGCTCAAGGAACCTTTGCTTATTTTGTTTGTCACCCGAGTTGCCCGAGAATGATGGACTTGATATCAATTTGTTGCAGTAGCCCGGCGCGCCGACCTTTCACCTCAATCAGCATTCAAATGGGTGTTGCCTCACCTTCAGCAACAAACAAACCGCAAGCTCGAAGCTCAGGCATCACACCAAACCAGTGCTGAAAGCTCAAACCTCAACCTCAAACCACCGATAACAAACTCAACCTCAAAGCTCAACCAACAAAATAACCCCAAACTCCTAAAGCAAAACCACCGGTCATGAGTAAATAATATTTTGTGATAACTAATGTCATACAGAACGTACACTCGTTCTGCTTCTTGTAGAGCGAGCGCAGACGCAGCGAGCAGACATTGCACGTCCGGTGGTTACATTCCGAGACGGCGGAGTCGCGCAGATCCAGCGGATAGCCTACTCTTTGTCCTCAGGAGCGGCGTTGGTAGCCTCTTGGTAGGTCTTGGGCTGAGCTCCCTGTGCTGGACGAGCACCACGACGATTGCCTTTTCCTTGCTTTCCAGGACCGCGGGAGGTGCGGGATTGAGTCTGAGCAACGGCGACGGTGGCCATGGATGTTGTGGTGAGGTTGCCAGGAGCGGTAAGATGCTGGTGGTTGGTGAGCAAGAATGCGGCGGAAAGCAAAGAGCAAGCGTGATGACGTGATGACGACTCTTGCTCTCGACCACCACGACCACCATCTGTATTGCCCCTAGAACACAACGACCAGCCCGCCTCAGACGTCTACTCGCAACTCACACCTCTCGAATACCAATTGCCAGCGAGCGGACCGATGGAACGACTTGCAATGGATGGAACGACTGCATTGACGGAGGCTACGAGGTGCGTGCGCTGGCGCTCGCCGAACGACTTGGTTCTGAACCCTCTCGCAGTGCTAGGGTCGTTCTTGACCCCGAGAGGGAAACCTAGGCTTGTTTCGGACCCCCTCCAGTGCTTGACTTGCAAATGACCGAGTGCGTCCTTTTCTAAGCTTCGAATCCCTCTCCTCACCGAGCCAGATGATCCTTCGCATGCTTCTCAGCACTCCGGACGGCTCCAAAGACTCCTCGTTTCAAGCTCTGCCTCATTCGAGCCTATCGTACCGTGCGTTTCCGCACCGGCACCGTCGTCAAAGCCTGACTCGATTCCTATAGCCGCTTCTCAGACGAATTTGGATTGCGAGGGCAAGAGTGCCGATATCGAGGAGGGACAGAGACCGTCTTCGTCTGGTACGCCTGCTACGTGTCGCTCCTCCACGATTTGCTCATATCCTGCAGCGCCTGCGACGTTCACGTCACCCTAGTCCGGACACCCTTCGCTATCGTCTTGCCCTTCTCCATCGCGCCAAAGCTCCCAGTCTGTGTGCCCGGCACTCCCTGGGCTCAGGATGTCCTCCCGTACGGCTACCACGGCCAGCAAACGACGCAGAGGGTGCCACGTCATCGCGTCGCACCGTCTCGCGGATACCGACGTCTGCGTTCCGCAATAGCAGAATGGGTTACGAGGCCCTGCATGCATAGCGCTTTCCCGTTGCTTCTTCCGACCCATAAACACACGCCGGCATTCCTCTGCCGGCGTATATCCACCCTCTCTCGCACGCCATGGCCTCCCAACCCAGTACACCCTTCGAGCAGTACCACCTCGCCTGTCGTACGCAGCGTCCCCGTCTCTCAACGTTACACCATCCGCCCAAGCTGCGCTGAACCAGCTTTCCTCTCGTTCTTGTCTTCCCATCGCACCTTTCCCGCCCCTTTTCCTTTGCGCTTCCGCGTCCCTTTCCGTCGTTGGCGTCGTTCTCGCCAGTGTATGGGTTCTCTATCGACGTCGCCGCGTTTGCTTTCGGCCTGCTGCAGTGGATGTCGATTTCGATCGGGTGACGCGTGGGTGTTTCCGCCGTCTCGGGGCCGTGGCGGGAATCCGTCGGCGCAGTGGCCGGCTTCATCCACGAGATGTCCGTCGGCTGCGCGTCACGCTGTGCGTCTACGGGCGGCTTTACAGGCAGCAGTGTCTCTGCGTCGTCTCGCTCGTCAATGGCTGCAAGACGATGTTCCCGCTGCTGCTCCAGATCCCCTCATTCGTTACTTTCCGCGCCCTGTTCTCTCCATTTCCCGCGACCGCTCGTACCAACTCTTCACCACTGCCGATGACCCTCTCCCATTATTCCGGGGACATACTTC
The DNA here is from genome assembly GCA_029282125.1 of Mycena amicta. Lineage (NCBI taxonomy): Eukaryota > Fungi > Basidiomycota > Agaricomycetes > Agaricales > Mycenaceae > Mycena > Mycena amicta. Next base: position 158,063 of record JARIHP010000049.1, read on the forward strand.
TGCATTGGATGGACGCAGCACGAGCGGAGCTCCAGCGGCGGAGGAACTGCTCACGGGTTCGATTGGAGATGTCGTAGGCGAACGTGCGAGGAGTCAGGATGGGTGTGGATGCAGTCTGCACTGCTGCGGACGCTGCGATATTCGAGTTCGCTTATCCTTCCCTCATCCCCCGACCATTTATCCCTTCGTCCTTCATCTATCAATTCTCTCCCTCTCTCTCGAGCATCCTTCCTCTCGAGGGTACATACTCCCCTCGTTCTTCCTCTTCGCACATTCCGAGTCGTTGGCCATACTGGGACAATTCACGTCCCCAGCCCCAGTATATTGCACATGTAGCATCGAATATGGTACAAAAAAATACGGCTTCACAACACGTACGATACACGGAAATATATAAGAAACGTACGGGATCGAAAGGAAGATACGAAGAGTAGCAAGTATGCCAATAGGTCAGCAGTCCCGACCGCATGGGCACCCGGCCATCGCCTGTTCCTCCTCCTCCGTGTCGTAGGCGACCTATGCGAACCCCGCTGCGAGATCGATACAGGGAGAATGGCGAGGGAGTAACGGAAGATGGGGAGAATGGCGAGGAAGCGGTCTGGGCGACACGACGACCACCATAAGGCAGGAAGCCGTTCGGAGGGACGACAGCGCGAGTGGAGTAGGTCATGGTGGTTGTTTGGCGCGGGTGGATAGTGGTGGTATGATGTGGGTGGGTCCGAAGAGAGCGAGGAAGACGATACGCAGAGGGGAGTCATATAGCAATGGCATGTGCGGAAGATGGAGAGCTTGAGGCGGTGGTGAGAGTCGGCGGAATGGAGGGCGGATTGACGTCCCGCGGAGGGCTTGAGACATTGCGAGTGTATCCGCGTCGCGCGTTGGGCCCTGGTACCGCCTCTTCAGCTCTTCCCCCGGGGCCTTCCGGTCCGATACAGGTCAATCCGTGGATAGTGGACGCCCTGGTGTAACACTGGCACACCATGGAGTTGGAGCGGAGGAGGGGGTGCGGAAGACGGACGCAGATGCGGAGGATACCAGACCGAGACTAGTTCGGCGAAATGGAAGGGGATGAGCGATGACATTCCGCAGCCGGCCTGAGACATCGGGCAGGCAATGCGACGAGCGGGCAATGCGTCGTCGTGGTCGAGGGTATGAGCGGCGGAGGGTCCATGGGAAGAGAGAGACGCAGAACGCGAGTGAGACGCCGCTCCTATACGTCCTCGTCGTCGAAAGTGCAGGGAAAGAACGCCCCCGTAGCTATGGACGCAGTGGCAGAGGAGACGATGGGGGAGCCACGCGATGGATCGAGAGGGTCGAGAACGCAGCAGAATGCGACTCGAAGACGTCGAAAAGCGATTCGGCGGCAGTCCCCGCGACATCCCTCCAAACTGGCAAGAGACCGAGAGAGCGCATGCGGTACACATCCGTCCACACTGAGGACGACCCAAGCTCCTTCCGAATGGTGAAATCCACCATCGCGTGTCGTACGACTAGGAGTCGTACGATATTCCATATGCTCCCGGCGCTGGCCGCACTCGAACGACCCGGGTTGGAGCTCAGGGAGAGCCCGGACGACAGTCCTCCGGCCCACCATGTCCGAAGACGTGCGTCTGGCGAAGGCAGGGATGTTCTCGCTTTCGTGTAGGAGGACGGCAATACGATGACCTGGGCGACGAGCGAGTGTATGGAAAGGGGCTGAAGACGTAGGCGGGGAAGGTAGGAAGGAGCGAGACGAGACGAGAGGAGACGATGAGGTATGGGCTGGGAGGGCGGTCTGGGTAGCGACGGTGCTGGACGGTGGCTCCGCGACATGTGTCGACTGACGAACGCAGCTGGTGTCGTTGGTCTTCGCGCTAGTCGAGAATCGGGCGGCGTCGCGGCTCCGAGTCTGCTCGCATGTCTGGAGCCGACGACCCATCCAAAGTGGCCATGACGACGACGACTCGGACGTTATGTCTCGCAGGAGGGTTGGCTGAAGATCCGGGAGAGGACGGTGGGTACGACGCGACGGGTAGTAGTAGGCAGGCGCGGGTTCGTGCAGGGACTCGAAGGGGACGATAGGTCTTCCGGGACTTGGCTGGGAGCAGTGTGAGCGCAGGGATTCAAAAGCATGGACACGCACAATGGAAGTTAAGCGCTACGTGAGAGGGTCGCTGTACGATGGGCTAACGCAGCCTACTGAGGCGACGTCGATGAAGCCATGAGGATGGCGCTTGGGCAGGTAACGACCGCGGGTCTTCCGTGCCAGTGGATAGCGCGCAGTCGAGAGTAATGGGAAACAAGGACTGAATTGAAGCGCACATCGTCAGTAGCGAGAAGAGGAGGTGACTTATGAGACGCACGACTCGGATCCTCCACGCTACTGGAGTTGAGGCTCGAGTCTCAAAGAGCTGGGGTGCAGCTTATGCACGACTGCCGGCTTAGTTTCGCCTCAGGGCTGGTTCGTCGACTACCGCAGCGATGTCGACAATTGGTGCTCGCCAGCGGTATAGCGGCTTAGGGTAGCGCGAATGTGGGGAGGTAGTAGCGTCATGAGAAAGCGCGAGAGTGGCAAAGGGTGACTCATCCGGATCATCATCTGCTGTTCCCGACTCCGACCACGACGATCCAATTCCTCCTCCGACTAGGCTAGGGTTTACTTGGGCGAATAACCGTGTACGGGCTCGCATACTGCCTCCCGAGGTGATACTACCTAGTCCCCAAATGCCCGGAAGATGCACCTCCGCTGCGTTTCCACCTTCAACGGGGCGATTGTTGCTGCTCGTCTGCGCAATATGGCGGGTTGCTCTATGGCAGATATCCCTGTAAGCTGCTTCCCTTCTGATTTTACGACCATTTAGGCGCGCTATACGTTGGAGGACTCTGAACGACTCGGACGCGCGTTGGACCGTCGAAAGTGTGTTACAGGATTTCCTCGGGATTCGAGCTCTCGATCCGCTTTTGATCCTCACACTTGTGCGACTCCCTCCCGAAGATGCACGCCCGACAGCCCCTCCTCGCTCTCTTGCTCCTCCCCATCGTATCGTACCGTCGTATACTGCTTCGCCTCGGGTTCATATGCTGCCCTCCCGCTGCTGGAGTGGCTCGGCACACAACGTCCCCAGATCCTCGCAAGGATAGCGCCTTGACCCGTTGACGACCATACTCTTGCTGTATGGGCTCGCGAGGATGGTGTTCATGCTCTGCTCCGGCTGGGGGTTGGAGGCAGCTGGTGAGAGCGAAACGAACGGAGGTGGAGAAGACGAGCACTTCATCTACGAGTCGGAAACAGTCGCCAAAGATGAAACGTTGACATGTACCCTGCGAACAGTCGGTGGATCCACCAACAATCCACCTAATGCCGCCCGGATTCCTCCTTCTCCTCACTTATACCGTCTGCCTTCTCGACCGCTGGATATTCGGCGTTCTCCATCGCGACCGATTTGACGAATCCCTGGCGCAGAGCCTGCCCGCGGTGCCGACACATGAACTGCTTGGGGCGCGGCGTTGTACAGCGGCCATTTCTTTCACGGGCGCTGGCGAAAAGAGAAGAAAAACGGTGCCGATGGATGGTCGGGCCGTGGATCTGGAGCGGTGGATGAGGATACCGAAGGGAGAACGGGTTCAGCGAGGATGGGACGCTTCTTACTGTGCCTCTGCCGGCCGCTGTTAGTAACCGAATCGATTTTTCGATTTTCCTTGTCGCGCCGTAAAAAAAAATGCTCCAGAAGGTCCAAAGAAGAACCCAGGGTCGTATCGAACGATGTGCCACGTATTATTGAAAGGGATAAGAACCGACTAACCCATGGGTTCGTGGATGGACAGGAGCCAATCTGGGATACTGGAGCAGGAGTGGAGCCCGATGAGATGGGATTGCAGAGCTCGAGAGCGGTGCGTATGGTTGGTTACCTGGTCTGAAAACAAAAGAAGATGCTGACGCTATCAATACGCCCAAGCCTCGTTTCGAACAAGTACCGGCCGACGTGTTGATATAGACCGACAGGAGAGTAGTGGGTGGATGCACCAGACAGATGGCATTCCTTAACACGAGTCGAGCGCTCGAGCGCGTATAGTGACAGGAACGAGCCGCCTCGTACGCCAGAAGAAAACAAGGATCGTGAGCGCAGTCCACTGGCAGTCAGTCGATTGGACGCGAGAGTTGGGATTGGGCAGCTGGAAGCTGAGAATCGGGGTATCGAGTGAGAGGAATTCGACGATCTGGGGACTCGGAGCCATATACTTACTTGTAAGCCGATGAAAACGCCCGAGAATGTACCGTCCATCCATCCATATTGCATACTAACTCCGAATTGCGCCAGATAGAGTCGGTCCTGAAGACGGACCATGAAGGACTTCTCGCAGAGAGTTGGTGCAGGAGACTCGACTCCACGACGCGGTATTGCCCCGGGCCACGGAGACACTATTTGCAAGTCAGCGCGATTCGGATGGTAGTAGGAGTTATACCAGCGCAGGTATTCTGACCCTTGCAACGAGTGGGTGAAGAGGATGGTCCGCTCGAGAGCTCCGGGACCGAGCGGAATCTGGGGTGAATAATGGCGGAAAAGAAAAAGCAAGGGTGTGACTATCGCGTGCCAGTGATCGCTCTTGGTCCCGACCACCACGAACCCATCCACCTAACCAGAAAAAACAATCCTAGCCTGCCTCCGACGTTCGCAGAGACCAACCCTAGCGCTGGATAAACCGCCCGAATCCCAATTGCCGGCGAGCGGGTCGATGGAGCGACTTGTAATGGATGGGGTGGATTGAGGGAGGATGTGTGTAGTACGTGAGCTGGTGCTCAAACGACTTGGTCTTGACCCTCCTGGAGTGCTCAGGACGACATGGACTCTGAGAAGGGAGACTTAGGCGTATCTCGAGCCCTCGAGCCCTTGACTTTCAAATGCCCGAGTGTGCGACGTGCGTGTCCCTTCTTCCACCCAAATCCCAGCTCACCGCGGTCTCTAGCCCTACCCAATGGACCTTTGCGAGGCTTTCACTCTGCCTGACTTGGTTCGACGAGTCCTCGTTCCAAGCTTTCGACGTTCGCGTATGTTTTGCAGTGCGTTTCCTACATACAGCACCGTCGTCAGAAGCTGATTCTGTTGTTGCGGCAGAGTATTCGCCAGCCGCCCAACCACGCTGAGCATCTGCGTCGGATGCACGAGGCTCGGTTCCTCTGCTCATAGAGGACGAAGCGGGTTATTGGGCGGATGCGTGGAAGAGTGCGAATATCCACAAGGGTGCACAGAGTGTTTGTCCGGTACGTCCGCTACGTGTTGCTCTGCAACTAGTTGCTCATATTCTGCAGCCACCCGCGACCTATCGCAGGCTTTGCGTCACCTATCCGGACACACGTCGTCTTGCCTTTCACCATCGCCCACAAACTCTCGGCCTGTGTGCCTCGCACTCCCCGGACTCAGCATTCCATCCCATCCGTCTACTACGGCCCGCAGACGACCGAGAGACGGTGCCACGTCATCGCGTCGACCGACATGAGATGGCGACATCTGGCTGCTCCTTCGAATATCGACCGGCCACCAGTACCCATCCGCACGTCCTCTGCAGTATTCCTCGCATGCGCGGCTGTATCGCACTGGCATTCCGTCAATCCGTGCTACTCCGCCCTTCGAAATACCAGCGCAGGCAGCGTTTCCCGGTCTCTCGACATCCATCCAGCGCCATATTTGCCATCTGCCGCGGCTACGCTGGACCTGGGCGACATTTTCGCCCTTCCCGCATGGATTTAATGGAGTGCCCGGCCGACGAAGTGTAGAAGCCGCTGGAGTAGATATATCTACGCTCGCCGTCCGGTCCCCTTCCAAGTACTCGCAAACTAGCATCATTCCCGTCGACGTGTCCTCGACACCCTTCCTCCTCGTCATCCTCCACTACTAGCATCATCCCGAGCTCTTGCACGGACGACCGCGTTTAAATCCACCTCGACATCCTGGCTATCGTGCCCTCACCGTCCCTCCGGCACCGGCTACACTGGGAGGTGTCGAGCTCGACTTTCGTACGCCTCCTTCGACGCATCGCGGAAATCGAGCGAATGCGTCGATCGCCGGGCATTCAGTCGAAGCATTGCAGGGCTCGTAGCTGGTGAATGCAGACGGGCTTGCGGAACGGGCCCGGGGTTGGCCGAGCTGGCAGGGCGTTTCCTCTGCAATGGGGAGGACCCCGAGGACGACATCGTCGTCCATTGGCGGTCGCTCCCGCAGCGCTGCCCCACTTTCGTCTCGCCGCCGTCAGTTGCGACAGTTCCTCCGTCCGCTCTCGAGGTCGCATCTGTAGATGAAAGACGTCTCCCTGGGGCTAGAGCGAAGACCGAATCTAGCTGGTAGGTCCCTCGCTCTGTTCCAATTCTTTGTCGCTGACGTTGGCAGACTTTTTTCCGGCTGCGGGCACGCCCCATCTCTCACATTCCTCCATCGCCTCGCCCGGCTCCCCGAGTCCTACGAGACACCGCATTCCATCGTCGACACACTATGGGCGAGTGCACCGCCGTCCACGGCGACCGTTATTCTCGACTACTCCGAGCTGTGCAGCCTCTCCGCCCACCATCCGTTTGCGGAGTATGTGGTGCCGCCTACGGAGACGATGCGGCCATCGGCGGTATAGCGACTGGGTTGCTGGTCCGCGAGGTAGAGAGACGAAGATGGCGTATCTGGGGAATGACTCAGTCTTGCACCATGGCCTCCCATTCGCCAGCGCTGCTGCCGCCATATCCGCAGTGTCGGCGGACTGCAACCTCTCTGAGCTTCACACTCCTTCTCCCAAGTATCTGGCGCCGGTCAAGGAGACGATAAGAGCGTCTGGAGACGTCGCAGCACCCAATCTCGCCCGATGATTCAGCTAGACCGAGCGGGGAAAGCCAGGGCCTCGTCGTAGTCTGCTATCCTTCCTCTCTTTCATCTAGTTATGCGCACTCGATGGGCACTTATCTCTTCTTCTCTTCGTATACGATCGTTTCCATCTCACTTCCTCCCATTTCTGCATACGTCTTGTCTATTGTTTCTACACCCTAGCCACTCCCTTGAACGCTCTTCTTTCATTACCTATGACTTCCATCTCGAGACCTCAATCCTTGTCGGTGATATCGTACCATGCTCAACCCATTCTATGTTCCTACTCCGTAGACACGTTCAAGAGAGACATGGCATGGAGGCGCTCGATTCGAATAGCGAGATTGTTCACAGGCGAGCGCCGAGGGGGAGGGCGGGTTGGAGGAGAGGAAGGCCGAGAGCGAGCTGTGTTGGAACGGAGTCTAGGAGGTGTGGGTGCGGAGAGTGACCGCGAAGCGACGGATGCGAGAGACGAGTAGCATGTTGGGCGACGGCGGAATGGAATGGAATGGAGCTTGTGAGTTGGCGCAGGGTGACGACTTGGGGGTGTATCCCTGCGTGTCCGTCGGTTCGTTTGGTGGAGGGAACTCAGGGAAGTGCATTGGTACTGCTTCAGCGACGAGCCTCGCATTGAGCTCTAGCGACGAGCACGGGCTGCGGTCAGACGACGACCCGTATGATCCACCAAACGAGCGATTGCGCGGGTCATTCTCTCCTCTGAGTCGTCCTTTAGTTACAGGTGGGCTATACGCAAGGCCACCGGTATACGCATGAGAGTGAGCAACTATTAGCTTAGCTTATCTTAAGATAGCTTTGACCTGGCCAGCATGCAGCCTTAAGATTCCGGAGTCTTAAGATTATTTTACATAGGAACACTCTGGGTACTAATACAATGAGTTGAGATGTACGTCTTAAGACTCAACTCTTAAGATTCAGTCCGAATTCGCAGCCTTAAGAGTTCAGTCGCACTAACATAGATTAAGATAAGAACACACACCTAGGGTCTTAAGATTAAGTGCTGAGACTTGAATCTTAAGAAGATCTTGAATCTTAAGAAGATCTTGAATCTTAAGAAGATCTTGAATTTAAGTTGTGAAGTCTTAAGAGGTGTGAGGATTATGGTTGAGATCTGAGAGCGAGGATTATTGATGCTGCTGCCGAATAATCTTGAGATCTTGAGAGCACGGATGGCAGGGGACGCAGAGTGATAGGAAGGAGGGATGAAGACGTGCTGTCCACTGAGCATTACTACTGTGGTTTTATGGTCAGCGTCAAATGCACGCGTTAAGGGGCGCACCTGGTGTGTGAGATGACACCATTGGGTGGCTTCCTCGAGCTGAAGTCGGAGTAGTAGCGGAAGGGGACGGGCCGAGTCGTTCGCGTCCGGTGCAGATGTGGCGGTGCCCGTGCCACCGAGGTTTTAGTGACTAGACGGACCTGTGGGTGGAGTCTGTAGTGTTCATAAAGGTGACACTCACTCGCTTCACTGCACCTTTGTGGCAACCCTCGAAACGCGACTATGAACGACGTGTGAGTATTTCGACACAGTGCGATGTTGGTACCCGTACGATGTGTTCCGTGGCACAACGCACGACGGCGTGGAAGTGGCACCGTTTCGTGGAGTCGGCAATGGTGCTGTGCTTGCAGTTGAGGTGGCTTGCGCGGTCATGGGAGGAAGCAGAAAGAAATCAGCTCTGTGACATCTGTTACGCTCGCCATACACGGGCCGGACTTCGCGAAAATTTCGCCAAGTCCCTCCGAGTAGTGCGACTGTCTGACGGTCGTGACTAACTCTTCTCTTCTCTTGCCACTACTCGTCATCGCCGCCGACTCATCGGAGACGTCCACCGGCGGACTGCGGGGACTTCCCGCCCTGTCAGCCTGTCACGATGAAGCGTCTCGAGAACTCGCTCATCCGACATGGGAACCTCTTCTTCTGCGACTCAGACTCTCTCCCGACACCCAGACCAATCACCCTCGTTGGTCTGCCAGTTGGTCTGCCAGCGGATCGCGGGTCGTCAGCTGTGGGAAGCGACGGCAGCTGAGAAGAAGCGGAAACGCGAGAAGGAGTATCCTGTGTACGTCTATCGATGCCACCTCCACACCAGCCACTCCCAGTGTCGAGCTCGTCCTCCGGGCTTCTCGTCTTCCTCTCCCCAGATCATTTCCGTCCCGCCGCCTCCCCGCCCGTCTCATCTTAAACAGCTATACAACTATTCACGCTCCAAATGATCATGGTGTCGGCATCCAAGCGAGCACGAATACCGGCGGTGTTCGACTCCAGGCTCCCGCCCAGCAGCGCGCGAGGCTATGAATAGGTCGAGTACGTTTGAGGCGAACTAGACGGTGCGTCGTGTTGCTCTTCGAATATTAAGATCTTTGTAGGTGTGCGGCTTCCTGCGCTCAATGTTCGCCAACCCGACTAGGCGCCGAGCCAGAAGGTGTCATGCCGTCTGGACACCAACACCCTCAAATGTAGACCTATAGGTGCGCTCTCTCGCCTGCCCAAATGCAGGATTATTGACTGACCAGATCGTACAGTACAGTGTGGCACCATCATGACATCTTAATCCAAAACTTTAATCTTAAGAACTCGCAGCTGAGTCTTGAGTCGATTCTCCTCGGAAGTTCTCGACTCTTAAGACTCTAGATCTCAAGACATCCGATGTAAGACTTCTCTCAGATCTTAAGATTTGTAGCCAGATCTTAAGACTTGGAGGACAGCTGTGACATCTCCATAGTGTAGTTGAAACTTAAGAATCTGTCTTAAGATATGGCACTCTTAAGACATGATGCTGACCAGGTCAACATAAAACTTAAGATAAGCTAGGCTAGTTTATGGAGTGAGAGGCGGGCGCGGGAGGTGGAGGGACGACTGCGACCGGAACGGAGAACGAGTCGGCTGCGGGTATCTCTTGAGCTGGTCCCGCTCCTCTCCATCGACCTCCGGGCGTTATCGCCTACACGGAAGAGGCTACAAGCACCGTCAGCGACATTCTGAAGAACACTCAGATGAGCGTACCTAGCACTCTCGTTAATCACCACGCTGCGCTGGGGGTGGACGGGCATCGATGGCGGTAGGTCGAGAATGACGGCGAGGACTGCAGCTGTGGAAGCTCGTCAGCCGAGCCCTTCGCCCTGCCAGCCAAAAAAACGGCGACGTTGCCGGCCAAAACCAATACATCCCGCGCTCTTGACTTTCGTTCATCCAGCCTGAGGCGTCGCCCTCAGAATATGTACTCTACACGAAGCGGGGCCGTCCTCTTCGGATCGTGCCAACGGTAGGGTATGCCCACTGGATGGTGATACACCAGTGTGAAGGAGTACAGCGTAGCGTGGTCGTCGTCAATGGGTTGGGGTATCTCAATGGGAGCTCGCGAAGACGATTCTTCCAGGTCTTCCCGATACCGTGGGATGTGCGTCCGGCGCCGAGCAGCGTGGGCAGCACTAAGGAGGTTATCCATGGTGCGGCTGAGCTGGTGATTCCTGGGGTGGTGGGCGAACGGGCGAGGAGTGAGGAGCGGCAGGATGTGGTGGAGCGGAGGAAGCTAGGCCGAATCAGGATGTCACCATGCCGTCAGTGCACCGGCGATTGGCGTCATCGCCGGTGCGCACCCTTGGGTGCGACGGCAGTACAGTCCCGCGCCGCTATAGGGCGGCACTACATGTTGCTATGTCCATTGACGCCAATCTAAAGCAGCATTGGAGCGATTCGATAAGCAACGTACGTCGCACTGACTCGCAGCTATTATTATGCATTCATGCTGCCAGGCTGCTGTCAGGCTGTCAGCCTTGAGGATTACATGCCGCGACCTCGAGGATCACACGCTGCGACCGAACTCTCCTCCGTCCCTCATCCCACTACTCAACCCGGCCCACCGAAGCACGAAGAATGCCTGGAACCGTGGGAAACAGCAATAACATGCCAGACAAAGGTGGAGCATCAGCGGAGACTAGTCCGCAGCGGTGCGTGCCTGTAAAATCGATCCAGGGATCCGGGCTCATCCTTGTGTTCCCCAGCTATTACTCCTGGTTCGGAGCAACCTTTAACACCACTACCTTCACCCGATCTGACATCGAGGCCGCCTTTGCACTGGTTGTCGACGACATCATTCAGTGCCTCATCAATGATGGTGCACTGAGTGGAGATGTCAAGAATGATCTGATCTTCCAAGGCAGCCCACTGCTCAAAACAAGAGGACTGTTCCTGGAGCTGGATTGTAACCCAAGAGATCACAAACTCATCTCGTCCCTCCTTCGAGCCATCTCCCATAAGCACACCCAGGGCACTCTGGAATACATGCTCAGTCCTGCCTTTGAGAAATTCAAGCTGAATCCTGGAGACTTCCTTACTCAGTTTGCTGACAGCAAGGGCTGCCTTACAAGAGCACAAAAAATATGTGCCGGGGCTAAGCTTGTCTGGCATGACCTGCAAGAGGTCCAATTTGCAGTCCCTAGTTCTATCTTCCAGCTGCTTGATAAGTTTTCAGACATTGCCGAGGTATGGCTTCGGCCCCATCTGTGCTTGATATTGAATCTGCCCAGATGTACATAAACAATGAGAAGGACTTGCAAACTCTGATGGACAACCTTGCATCCTCCCTGATACGAGCCAACACTGTGCTTCTGGCAAGAGAATACTACAGCAACCGGGTCACTGAGAGTAGTGAGAAGTTGACAAAGTAGGTCTTGTGATTATTATTACTATACAAGCTCAATTTTGCAGACTGCTAGTTGATGGAGCTTTTGAAGTTCATAATCTGCATGTTCAAATCCCAAGAGGTTACACTGGGCTACAACCCGGGGTCAAAGAGGGAATCCAAAAATTTGGTAATCAATTGAAGGCAGCTCTGCAGATTCATAAGGTGTGTGTTTGTGGAAGAAATTTGTTTATTTTTCCACATTGACACCCAACAATTTGTTTTAGCAGGAGTTGTGTCAATCGGTAACTGCAAGCATATACCAAATACTGGGGAACACATTGGTCTGTACTGTACTTTAACTTTCCAATACTTTGCTCAACAGTGGTCTTTTAGTCACAGCAGTTGACCTATGTTGCCAAAGCACGTTTTAACGGAGTAGACAAGCTCACTCGACAAGGGTGTACACTGCACACCGGGAGAACATCCTCTCTTGTCTTCAAACCTGGGCTCTAGATGTATCTTCAGATGCATCTGACTCCATTTTTTGGCTTAGTGGCATGGCTGGTACAGGCAAATCCACTATCGCATATACTCTCTGTGAGTGGCTGCAAAAACAAAGACGACTGGGTGCATCTTTCTTCTGCTCCCGAAATGAGGAAGACACCAGGTCGCGCAAGTCTCTTGTTTCAACTATTGTGCGCCAGCTCCTGTCTGAATACAAGCCCCTGGTAGCTAGCCTTCAAGGGATCAACCTTGAGAGGTTCAATGATATCTGGGAAGGGGATATTGACAAGCTCCTTGTTGAACCCTGGGCTGCGATGAGGAGGTGTGGTTTTGATCCACCACCACTGGTAATTGTCATTGATGCTCTGGATGAGCTGGAAAACGACTCTGGTGCCAAGTTCATCAAGGACCTGATCACTGCATTTGCTGCCACTCCATTACATGGGCTCAAATTCCTCCTCACCAGTCGTCCCCATCCCAAAATTGTGGAATCTTGCCATGCAGTGAAAGCACACTTTCGGTTGGAAGATATTGAGAAAAGTGATGCCGAGGCTGATATTCGCTGCTTCTTGCAAGTAGAACTGCCAAAACTTGGAGATAAAATTGAAGCCATTGTAACGGATTCTGCCGGGGTCTTCATATATGCTGCAACCATTGTGCGGTACCTCTCCCCACAGGGTGTCCCACCAACTACAGGGCAACAAGCCAAGCAGCTGGACCATATTCTGGAAAAGGGAGTTGGACAGGTGATAACAGGCAAAGATCAACTTGTGGATGCTCTTTACAACCGGGTCATTGAGGAGGTGCTCCAAAATAGTTTTACAGCAGAGATCTGTAAGCGTGTTCTATACGCAGCTGTGACAGCACGACAGCCTCTGACAGTTCAGGCACTTGCCCCACTTGTGGTTGATGCATCAGAAGAACCTAGTGAAGCAGCTGTGGCTGACAATGTTCTTGCTGTCAGAAACAGCTTGGGCAGTCTCCATGCTGTGCTCTATGTCTCTGAGCGAGATCACAAGATTTATGTATATCACAAGTCCTTTGATGATTTTATCATCAACCGCTCAAGGCTGGCAGAGCAGGCTGCATCATATTTTGTGGACCGCACACGAGAGTGCTTTAACATCTTGGACAAATCACTCAAGTTCAACATCTGCAACCTTGTCACCTCATATTTACAAGACACTGAAGTGGAAGGGCTGGCTGAGCGAGTTGCAGCAATTGAGCCTGATATTAAATATGCCTCTCAACATTGGGCAAGCCATCTTGATGCAGTGCGACACAGTGATAAAGCTGCTGAAGAGGTCGCTGCATTGCTATTGAGGTTTTGTAAGCTCAAGGTTCTATTCTGGATGGAGATAATGAACCTCTGGAAGGTGGACTGCCGTTATGCAATACAACAAGCTCGTGGCTGGGCTCTCCAGGTATGTAGCCTCAGTAATGTGGCAACATTTGTTTTCTAAAACAAACATCAGATTTCAGACTCCAAAGTACTGAATGAGTACACCACAGCAGTCCAGCAACTCTGGGCAGTGTTCATATCTGGTGCAGCATTGGCTTGCACACCACATCTCTACCTGAGCTGCCTGGTGGCAGAAATGGCTAATTCTGAGAATCTGGAGGCATGGAGGCATAACTTTAGTGGCCTAGGGTTCGTGAGGTGTGATTCCCTAATATACAGTATTCCACTGGTGCAGATGGATGGGCACAGCAAGGTGGTCCGGTCTGTAGCCTTCACACCTGATGGGGCGCGCATTGTGTCTGGCTCCGACGACAGAACTGTGCGCATATGGGATGCAGCCACAGGCAAGGAGCAGCAGCGCCTGGATGGGCACAGCGACATGGTCTGGTCTGTAGCCTTCTCGCCTGATGGGGCCCGCATTGTGTCTGGCTCCAACGACAGAACTGTGCGCATATGGGATGCAGCCACAGGCAAGGAGCAGCAGTGCCTGGATGGGCACAGCGACGCGGTCCGGTCTGTAGCCTTCTCGCCTGATGGGGCCCGCATTGTGTCTGGCTCCAAGGATGAAACTGTGCGCATCTGGGATGCAGCCACAGGCAAGGAGCAGCAGCGCCTGGATGGGCACAGCGACACGGTCTGGTCTGTAGCCTTCTCGCCTGATGGGGCCCGCATTGTGTCTGGCTCCTCTGACAGAACTGTGCGCATCTGGGATGCAGCCACTGTGCAGCTGAAACCTGTGCGACAGAACCGATGGAGTGCACCTGGGTGGCTCTCCATTCCTCATATCTCCCCTGTTCCTGTCTTCTGGTATCCACCTGAACTACACACAACTCTTGTGTTTCCACCTTGTCTACTTCAAATCTCCCAACAAGGTGTGACCCATTTAGACCCTGAAGCCATCCCCCATGGCCAAAATTGGGTTCATTGTTACGGTAGTACTCCGACTGCAAGTTCGAGTTCTGCGTTACACACGGAAGAAAGACCCCGGAAAATGTTGCCCAAAATCAAACGCAAAATCTTCGGGCTCTTCGGGCACAAAAAAATCAAGAATCACTGAACTTGCCGTCAGATTACTGCGGTACTCTGTTGACCAAGGTTGCACATCTCACTTCTCTTGCAGGGTCCGGATTTGATCTACATTGTAAAAATGAATTCATTGTATGTTTCAGCCTAGTTTAGAATGAGATCTTATATCTATTCAAATGTGACCAGAAGTGGAGCACCACCCGCAGCTTGCGGAGGGGGGTGCGTGTTCTTGTGATGAGCGAGAGGCTGCCGTCACCGTCTCGTGACGTGGATCTCTCTTGACTGCAGCCTCCATCTTCGACACATCGACTTTCAACTCTTTCCCTATCGTCTCTCTCACCAACCCTCCTCTCCCTTGATTTCTCTCACTTGTTTTTTTTTTATAGCTCTTTATTTTAGTCTTCTAGGTACATAGACAGTTGTAGCACGTCGTTGGGGCATCCTACGCTCCATCGGCGTGCACCCAGGAGCGGCTTCCAACGCCGTCTTCTCACCCACAAAATAATACAGCTGTCTTGGATCTGTGTGGCGAAAGTGAAGCGAAGGAACAAGAATAATTTTCCAGCTATGCTAAAAAGTTGGCCCAAAATGGTATTTCAGAACCAGTTCCAGGATGCGGTGAAACTAAAATTTTCGGATGCCGTTGAAAGATACCCTGAAAGCCTCACTGAAATACTAGTTTCAGCTCACTTTTCAGGCGAACTGAAAATACCATAGAACATCAGGAATCATTGTGCATTCATCGCGTACGATAGTGCTATCACTTGTCCGAGTCGCTGTTCTGCATGCGCCAACCTGTACCCCGAAATTCCAGAGTTGTATTTCTTGCACCTCAGGACACCGCCTGACGAAACCCTCTCAACCAACCCACCAAAAAAAAAGCATGACAAGCCAATTCAATGATTCAAGTTCTACGTAAACGCAACCCGAAAAAAAAACAGCTCGACTATTAGCGCTAGCCCTAGATCCCGCCATACGCATCATCCGTGCTATAATGCTGCTGCTGGTCGTAGCCCGGGTGCTGGACCATCTGGGACGGCAGGGAGAAGTTAGAACCGGTTAACGTTCTGCGGCTGACGATGCATCTCGGGAGGGTAGCCGCCGTAAGGCTGAGGCAGAGACTGGACGGAATGCATCGAGTGGATCAAATGCACGGAGGGCGTGTAGCCCGGCACGGCGTAGCCCTGGCTCATCTGCATCTGCATCGGAGCAGGAGCGTAACCAGGTCCAGGCGAAGGGACGGGTGTGCCGCTGCGATAGCCATAGTACTCGGCTGGCGGGAGTTGGGCGAAGCTGGGGTGGGTATCGTGGGTATACATGACAGGCGACGCGACTGCGACTGCCGGCGTCACACTCGCGTTGAGACCTGCGCCATACGAGTACGGGGTGTACGCCGCCACGGTGGTATGTGCGCTCTGGCCGCTGTACACCGAATGCATGCTCGCGCGGCTGGTTGCAGCGGAAGCGTGGATTCGGCGGGGGCAGTGGGGAGGATGGGTCGTCGCGGAGGTGGGCGGAGCGGCAGAAGGTCTTTGCGTCAAAATTGACGATGGACTCGCGAGCCCGAGCGCGGCGTTGACTCGGACGATTTCACCATCTGAGCATGAATGCGACGAGCAGCCCGGCGATGGCGAGCCCGACGATGCTGCTGACGATGGCGGCGGCGATGGTGCTGACGCTCGCGGCGCCGGAGGGTGTGGTGCTTGGGGACGGGGAGGAGGAGGAGGAGGAGGAAGGCTTTGGTGCGGACTTGACGGCTGGGGACTTTGTCGCGGCAGGAAGGGAGGTTGTCGAAGAGAAAGGCAAGGCGGAGCTTGTCGTGGGTAAGGTCTGGACAGAATTGTATCAATACAGGTAAACGAAGGACGAACAACGACGCACCGAAGAACTGGACGGAAGGATACTTAAGGCTCGAGGGAGACTAGGGATTCGTCAGTTACAGCCTATGCGAGAGGACACACCTATGCGAGAGGAGGCAGCGAAGTCGTGGGCAGCGAGGGCGAAACAGGCAGACTGAGACTCGTCGGCAATGACGGTTGGATGACCTTGGCGGTGGTCTTTACGGGTACCATGGGTTTGACGACCGTCGCCTTTGCGGTCGTCTTCACGGGCATGCCGACCTTTGCAGTCGTCTTCACAGGCACCACAGCCTCTATGAGTGTATGTGTTAGCGTCCATGAGCAGCTAGAGGTAGAGCCAACGCAGTCTTGGTCGTCTCAACTACGGCAGCCGCTGGCAGCAGGTTTCCTCGGGCGAAAGTGCCAGCGCGGAGCATGGCCTAACAATTGCAGGGGTTTGGATGCAAAGGGAAAAGGAACGTGGAGAGGCGGTGAGCCACGGAAAGAGCGAGCGAGCGAGTCGCGGTTGGTGGCGGAAGAGAGGAGGATAATCTCTTCCATCATCTCCTGCGTCTCGAAGAGCTTGGCGTCCTTGAATGGAATGCTAGCCGTATCGAAGGCTGCGAAGAGGGCGTCCGCAGAGGTAGTTACGACCATGGCGGTTTGGGTTCCTGGCAAAGAGGTATGAACAGCGAGCAACGACGACGCACCTTGCAGAACGTGGATTCGTCCTTCTTATACATTCCGAGACAACGTAGAACTTGATCGGCTCCGCGCAGATCCAGCAGATAGCCTAGTCTTCGTCGTCAGGGGAGTTCGCAGGCTCTTTGTCGGTCTTGGCCTGAGCTCCCTGTGCTGGACGGCGACCTCCACGACCACGATGATTGCCTTCCCTTTCCCTTGCTTTCCAGGGCCGCGGGAGGGACGGGTTTAAGTGGCGACGGTGGCCAGGGATGTTGTGGTGAGGTTGTAAGATGGTGCCTGGTGAGCAAGAAGGCGGCGGAAAGCAAGAGCAAGCGTGATGATGTCACGGTGATGATGCTCGCGTGATGACTCTTGCTCTCGACCACCACGACCACTTGCCCCAGAAAACAATGACCAGACCGTCTCAGACGTCCCATCGCACCTCTCGAATATCAATTGCCAGCGAGCGGACCGATGGCACGACTGCATTGACGGTGGCTACGGGGTGCGTGCGCTGGAGCTCGCTGAACCGTGACGACTTGGTTCTAATCCCCTCGACAAGGCAGGCATGCTCGTCATCGCACCAGAGATGCTCGGAGAGAGAGAGTCAGAGCGAGAGTGACGAGGAGGCAAAGATTGGGAGAAGCAAGGTGTGTCAAGGAACTTGACACCCTGTGAAGCCGCGCATGGCCTTCACGTCTCGAACCAGAACAAAAGGCTCCGTTGCCCACGAAGGCACAACGGACGCACCTCGGAACGGAGAAGTCTTGAAGAAGGAGTTCTGGAACGAGGGGATGTCAAGACCTGTACCCAAGGCACCCCCGGGCTTTCGGAAGGGAGAAGAGGAGCCCGAGAACACCAAGGGTAAAAACAGGGTAAACACGGAGAAGGAAAAAAAGGAAACAAACCAAAAGTGCGCTTGTTTGCAGAGTGTCGTGGTGTAGGTCCGCGGAGAGAGGCTGTCGCCCACCCCCGAGGGTGTCGTTACGCGGAGAGAGAGAGAGAGAGATACATCGCCCACCCATGAGGGTGTCGTTATGCGGAGAGAGAGGAGCGTCAACCATCCACGTGGATGTTGGTGCGCAACGCGGAGAGGGAGAGAGAGATGTGTCGCCCACCCACGAGGGTGTCGTTACACGGAAAGAGAGGAGCGTCAACCATCCCCGAGGATGGTGGTGCGCAACGCGGAGAGGAGACAATACAAGTGTTGACCAAGAGAGATGAGGCCAGGAGGGAGGAGGATTGATCAGTTGAGTAGAGATAGGCAGATATGAGCGCGATAAGAGCGATGAGCAAGATGTTGATGATCGTCAAAGAAAGAGGGAGTGGAGGGTGGGGCCAAGAAAGACGGTGGAGGAAAGCTGCAAGGGTGAGCGGCACCGTCAAGAAGAGAGATGATCATGTGATGATGATGGTGATGACAAATGAGAGATGGTGGCGCGATCCTCACTGCTGCCTTGTCTCCCACCTAGGTGGACTCGCACGCTCGTCCTACCTAGGCTCACACAGTGCTAGGTCCGTTCCTGACTCCGAGAGCGAATACTAGGGCCTGTTTCGGACCCTCCAGTGCTTCATCTTCAAGACTGAGTGCGTTCTTTCTCCCCCTCGAATCCCTCTCCTCACCGCGCCCTCCAGATGGTCCTTCGCAGGCTTCTCAGTACTCCGGCCGGCTCCAATACGTCATCGTTCCAGGCTCTGCCTCATTCAAGCCTATCGTACCGTGCGTTCCCGCACCGGCACCGTCGTCAAAGCCTGACTCGATTTTTGTAGCTGCATTTGGATTTGCGAGGGCAGGAGTGCCGATATCGACGAGGTAGACGGACTGTCTTCGTTCTGGTACGCCTGCTACGTGTCGCTCCTCCACGATTTGCTCATATTTTGCAGCGTCCGCGACCGCGACGCCAGGAAAGCTTCGCATCATGATCACCTATCCGGACACCCTTCGCTATCGTCTTGCCCTTCTCCATCACGCCAAAGCTCCCGGCCTGTGTGCCTCGCACCGTCCCTAGGCTCAGTATGTCGCCCCGTCCGGCTACGACGCCCAGCAAACGACCGAGAAGGTGCCACGTCATCGCGTCGCATGGCTCGCGGATACCGACGTCTGCGTTCCGCAATAGCGGAGAATGTATCGAGCGCTGCAGAACCTTCCGATTGCTTCTTCCACACACCCATACACATACGCATTCCTCTGCCGGCGTATATCCTCCCTCTCTCGCACGCCATGGCCTCCCATCCTAGTACGCCCTTCGAGCAGTACCACCTCGCCTGTCGTGCACATTTCACCTTCCCCGGCCCTTCTCCTTTGCGACTCCGCGTCTCTTTCGGTCACTGGCGTCCTTTTCGCCAGTGTATTGGCACTCTATCGATGTTGGCGGGCGTTTTTGACCTGCATCTGCGGATGTCGACCATACCAGTGGCCTCACCTGTGGCGTCGCGTTTCATGGCGCGACGCCGCTCCCCCGGTAATGGTGCTTCTGCCTTCTCGAGGCCGTCGTGGGAGTGGCCAGCGTTATCCACGAGATATCCGTCAGATGTGCGTCAGCGATGCGTTGTACGGGGCGGCTTTGCAGGCAGCAGTATATGTGCGTCGTCTCGCTGTCTCGCTCCGAGTCGCTCGTCAATGATGCTGCAAGACGACGACATTGCCGCCGCTCTTCCTCTTCTTTACTTTCCGCTTGTTCTCCTTCCACTCGTCTCCACTTCGCGCTTCCGCTCGTACTAACTCTTCCTTTCCAGTGCCGACGACCCTCTACTATCGCTGGAAGAGGATTCTGCTTGCCCGGATGCGGCACGACTGAAGCTCCAGTGGCAGAGGAAGTCCTCATAGCCATGGCTTCGATTGGGGGAGGGGGACGGGTTAGGCAGCAAAGGCGCCAAGGGATGAAGACGGTGTTATGGGCCAGCGAGAGAGGACGAGTGTGGATGCAGCGTGCACTGCTGCGGACGCTGCGATACTTCAGTCCTCTTATCGTCCCTTCATACTCTTACCCCTCCACACTTTATCTATCCCTTCTCCCTCTATCTCGAGTATTCTTTTCACTTATATCATCCTTCCCCGTCGCACACTGGCATTCCGATTGACTGATCGTCCTGAGACGCTTCATTGACACCTACGCGATATATGGCAAAGAATCAAATATGGGACAAGAAATACTGCTTCAGGCCACAAACGACACACAGGAAGACATTGTATGTATGCCAAAGGCGAAGAAAGGTATGAGATCGGAAGTAAGATATGAAGAGTTCAGCAGCCCTCCGTGTCGTACCAAGAAGACCGATCCGAACCCCGCTGGGCTCGTTGCCGGCACATAGCTACTCCTCCCATTGGCTTCGCCTTCGCCTTCACCTTCACCGCCGAGTCGAAGTAGTACGAAGGGCTCATAACCGAATTCGAATTCGGAAGGCCCAAGCTGGGCGGCTCCGCCTTCGCCGATACCACGACGGTAGGAAGAAGCGTGACGACGGAGGAGCGTCTGTGGCGACCCACAGGGGAAGATGGGGAGAATAACGAGGAAGCAGTCTGGGTGACCACCATAGGGCAGGAAGCCGTTCGGAGGGACGACAGCGCGAGTGGAGTAGGTCATGGTAGTCGTTTGACGCGGGTGGATAGTGGTGGGTGCGACGAGAGTTAGGGAGAAACGATAGGCAGAGCGGGGAGTCGCGTCGCTCGTCGGGCCCAGGGACCACCTCTTCGCCTCTTCAGCTCTTCCCCCCTTCAGCTCTTCCGGTCCGATACAAGTCCATCTGTGGATAGTGGACCACCTGCGGTAGCACATGCATGCCATGGAGTTGGGAACGAGGAGGCGGTGCGGAAGACGGTCCCATACGCAGAGGATGTGAGACTGAGACCGAGACTAGTTCTGCGAAGTGGAAGGAAATGAGCGACGACGTCCCGCAGCCAGCCTGAAAGATTGAGCAGCAGGCAATGCGACGAGCGGGCAATGCCTCGTCGTCGTCGAGGGTATGAGCGGCGGAGGGTCCTTGGGAAGAGAGAGACGCAGAACGCGACAGTGAGATGCCGCTCTTGTACGTCCTCGTCGTCGAGAAAGTGCAGGGAAAGAAATCCCCGTGGCTGTGGACAGAGTGGCAGAGGAAACGTCGGGGGAGCCACGCGATGGATCAACCCCCCTAGGGTCGAGAATGCAGCAGGTCGAGAACGCAGCAGAATGCGACTCGGAGACGTCGAAAAGCGATTCGGCGGCAGTCACCATTCCACCAGCGACATCCCTCCAAACCGGCAAGAGACCGAGAGAGCGCATGCGGTACACGTCCGTACACACTGAGGACGACCCAAGCTGCCTCCGAATCGCGAAAACCACCATCGCGTGTAGTACGATTCCTAGTTGTACGATATTCCATATGCTCCCGTCCAGCGCCGGCTGCACTCGACCGACCAGACCAGGAGCTCAGGGAGAGCCCGTACGACGGTCCTCCGGCCCACCGTGTCCGAAGACGTGCGTCTGGGGCGGGCAGGGGTTGCTTTTCGTTCGTGGAGGGGGACAGCGATACGATGACCTGGCGACGAGCGAGTCGATGTATGGAAAGGCGCTGAAGCCGTCGGCGGGGAAGGAAGGAAGGAGCGGGGATGTTTTCGTGGAGGAGGACAGCGATACGACGGCCGGGGCGACCAAATCGATACCACGTCGAAACGCGCTGATGACGCCAGCGGGGGATGTGCATCTGGAATGTGGGTCGATGTAGACGAGTTCGAGGTGCCGAGAGGCGAGGCGAGGCGACGGGGTATGGGCTGGGAGGACGGTCTTGGTAGCGACGGTGCTGGACGGTTGCCAGCTGGCGAAGGAAAGCTGCTGGTGTTGTCGGTATTCGTCGAGAATAGGGTGGCGTCGCGGCTCCGAGTCTGCTCGAATGTCTGGAGCCGACAACCCATCCAAAGTGGCCATGACGACGATGACTCGGTCTTGCGGGAGGGTTGGCTAGAGATCCGGGAGAGGACGGTGGGTACGACGCGAAGGGTGGTAGGTTCGTGGATGGAGTCGAAGGGATGAAGGGGAAGGTAGGTCTTCCGGGACTTGACTGGGAGCCATGTGAGAACAGCGAAGTAGAGAATCAAAATTAGGGACACGCACCATGGAAGTTAAGCGCTACGTCGCTGTACGATGGGCTAAGCAGCCTTCTGAGGCAAAGTTGACGAAGCCACGAAAATGGCGCTTGGGCAGGTGACGACAACGAGTTTTCCGTGCCGTAGCGTGGCCAGTGGATAGCGCACAGTCGAGAGCACCGGGAAACGAAGACTGAATTGAAGCGCACATCGTCAGCAGCGAGAAGAGGACACGAGTGATGAAACGCACGACTTGGTCCCTCCACGCTACTGGGGTTGACGCTCGAGTCTCGAAGGGCCGGGGAGATTGAGCCATGAAGCTTCTGCACGACTGCAGTCCTAGTTACGCCTCAGGCTGGTTCGTCGACTACGGCAGCCATGTCGACAATTGCTCGCCAGCGGTATAGCGCCTTAGGGTGGGTGCGAATGTGCCGAGGTAGTAGCGTCATGACTCGAAAGCGCGAGAGCGGAGACGCAAAGGGTGACTCATCCGGATCATCACCTGCTGTTCCCGACTCCGACCACGACCTGCGTTCAATTCGTCCGACGACTAGGGTTTATTAGCGCGAATAACCGTGTATGGGCTGGCATACTAGCCTCCTGAGGTGATACCTAGCCGCCAAATGCCCGGAAGATTCACTGGCACCTCCGCTGTTTTCACCTCAATTAAACGGGGCGACCAATCTGTCGGGTTTCTCTACGGCAGATATCCCTGGAAATTGCTTCCCGTCTGGTGCGTTTGTCGTGTACAGAAAACGTTATATAACTCACCAGCGCTGAGCGCTCTAGGCAGCACTGACCATCCCCATGACGCACCGCTCAGCAATCAGCATTGGAGGTCTCGAAGTGCTCACTCAACTCCGTAATATCACTCCCCGAATGGCCGTCGGACCGCTCCCGTCCTTTCACGCCATGGGCTTCTTCGTCCCATTCCTTTCTCCGATCTTCAACGGCGTCGTGGCGTGCATCTACCCTCCTGCGTCTCTCAGTGCACAGTCGGAGCATCGCGGCCCGGTTACAGTCACGTCCTAAAACGCTTTAGAGCAGACCAAGACGGCGCAGGCCACTGGAATGTTGACTGTCCCGATGTTCCTAACGAGCTGGGCGCCGAAAGAAGAGGATGTGCGGTATTTGAGCTCCCTGAATCTCGTGGTGCGTCTTCAGTCGCGCTCCCATTTCTCTGCCAATACTGAACATGTATCTCAGGGGTATTCGGGTGGTCAGCTATCACAAGAGATCGGCGACCTCCTCGTCCGTCAAGGAGTGAAGCCGGTATTGATTTACGGACCGACTCGGACCGACTGTACGTGTCTTCAAGATTTGCTGCTTTCCGACGGAAACCAAGAGTGCTGATTCTTCGCAGAAGATTGAGCAGACTCTGGTGTAATGCGCATCCATCGATTCAACAGCTGGCCAACGCGATTGAAGCACTCGTGACGGGGAAAGCAATAGCGGACGCGGACGCCAGGGCGTTGGTCGAAGGGATGATGGCGAAATACTCAGAGGGTCTCGAGATTCCACCTTGAAGCAATCAACATCCAACGGAAGCACGATAGTCTTCCTCACAGGCTCAACGGGCGGTTTGGGCTCCCACATTCTCGACATCCTCCTTCGCCATTTCCTCCGTCGCCCGTGTCTATGCGTTCAATCGCCTTAGCCCGACACCGATATCTCAGCAGCAGGAAGCCGCCGTCCGAAATTGTGCGTTGAGCGTAGGACTACTGGTATCTTCGAAGCTGTTCTACCTCGAGGGCGACTCAGCTCGAGAGAATTTAGGTCTGTCTAAGGACGTCTTCGCAGAAGCGAGTCTGCCTAATTCAATGATACTCTTCGGCCCTATTGTACAGCTCAAGAAAATGGGAACGGTCATCATACACTGCGCGTGGGTGCTGGACTTCAACAAATCACTGTATACTTTCGAGTCTCACATCCGTGGGACGCGCAATCTCATCGACCTCGCCCGTTCGCGCACGGTTCCTGTTCACCTCTTTCATCGGGATCAGTCGAAGGGACCACTTCCCGAGGAGCTGCAATTGGATGCTGGTGTTGCGGTTGGTAATGGTCATGGAGAGAGCGAGTACGTTTTCGAGCGGGTGAGTTGATATTATTCCTGAGCAAATAAAGTTCGATTAACTTGAGAGTAGATCTTCGCAGCCTCAAGCCTTTCCGCGACCTCCTTCCGCATCGGCCAAATCGGAGTAGGTTCCAGTGCTGGTCAAATCCAGTATCGCGCTGGGCGACTTCTCTTCACATCCAAACGGGACAGTCGCGGGGCTGCCCTCGGAAGCCGCCGCGCAGGCCATCGTCGACGTAACACTAGCGACGGATGAACAACCGTTTGCGCTGAACCTCGTACCCGCGGCCAGTGGCTTGGGACCTAGTCATAGGTGCGATGGCGCGAATCGCGCAGCTTCCGCTCGTTCCGATTACAGACTGGGTTGAGGAGGTAGCCAGGGCGCAAAGACCGCAAGCGCGGATGATATGGAACAAAGCGTCAGTCGACAGTCATTGTTATTCAGCGCTCACGCTCAATGAACTCCAGCCGGCCATCAAACTGCTTGATTCCTCAGAACCGCAACCGGTGGTCCGGGGAACATCCAGTTTACTACGACGCAGGCTCCTGGAGCCGAGTTCGGTTCATACACCTTTCGCAATAGTTTATAGTATCTCACGTTGTTCAGTGGATGGGCGAATCGGCGACTGTCACCTATGACCCACGCAGTACCTTCAAATCTCTCTTCACTGCCCCCGAACCGTTCTCCATTGCATATTGTGACCAAAGATCACGAGTATGTGCAGTCCGACCCTCCTCCAGAGGTATTTGTAAACACAAAGAATAACTACAACCACAACGAGAGCGCATGAACGCATGTCGTCTTTCAGTCCGTTCCCATTGACTGAGAAATGTGCTGAGGGGACACAGACGTCGTTGGGTGAATATCGTACGAAATCGTCGACAAAGATTCAAGAACCACGAAATGGAGCAGATAGGTAAGACCCCGAGGGGATTGCGTGCTAGTAGGTCGTGGTTATGTATGGGGTGGATGCACGAAAGAGGAGAAAGAGGTACGCGAGTGACGAGGATATCGAGCTCATATCGTAGCAAGAGGGCGTCTAGGGGAATGTGGATGCAGCACTGGCTATGGGAGGGAGGATAATGCAAAACGAAAGACGATGGCACCATGCCCGAATTCCCTCTTGGTCGTGCGACACCGTCCCGACGGAACTGAATGTGCAACATCGTCCTAGGTCGATGTGTCCTCGTACCGCACGTCGCATGCGTCACCGAGATCACGGAGCCGAAGGTGTCTTTGCCGCTTGAAGGTCGATGGACGCCGTCGACGGCGAAGGCGAAGGCGGTCCAAGAATGCAGCGTCTCGCAGGACTGGGGGGCGTCGGTGGATGTGGAGAGGCGAGGGACATGTCGGCAAGGGTAGCGGAAGATAGCCTTCAGGGGACGGGGTCAAGACTAAGCAGAGTATATCAGCGATTGGGATGAAATGAAAGAGCGACAGGCAACGTACCGGGAGAAGTCGCCAGTACACGACGTTCTCGTCCCATAGTTCCTCCGTCGCACCCCCCGTCCACGGGACGCGAGCTGTGGATGGTAGACCGCGAGGCCCATGCGGAGACAGGTCTGTCGACCGAGCATTCGTCCTGCATCTCGCTTTTGACCACCGCCCTCGGCGGGAGATCGACCGCCTCTCCATTCGGCAGTAGGCTCCCCTTAGGGAGAGAGGAGGATGGTGCTGGGGAACGACAACGCCGAGGTCGATGGGAAGGGACCGAGCCCCAGCGTAGACCGTAAAGGTGACGGACGGTCATTGCCGAGCCGAGGGTGAAGCAGACAATGCCGAGGCAGATGAGCTCGTCGGCGAATCGTCGTAGGTGGATCTCCCGGGTCGGGTCGAGTTCCCCGCCTCCACCTTCCCAATACAATCCTCCTCCAGCAACTCCGCATCGCACAAACAATCCTACGCAAGCTCTTCATGCTGCTCGGCAATGGGGCATGCAACGACCGGCGCAGAGTTGCTCTCCGGGATCGACGGTAGAGAAAGGCGACGCTGCGGGAAGAGGCGGCAGCAATCCGGTGGACTGGCCTACGTCGACGATGTTGACGAAGGATGAAGGTCGGCGGAGCGTATGTGTGCGCGAAGGTGATATCCGAGGGCGTACCGCACGCGCAGAGACATGCAGATGTGCGGGGAGCGGAATAGAGTTGGCCAGACGGTCGGGGTTAGGGAGAAGAGCCTCGACGAAGACGCCAAAGACACTCCTCGATAGCCCGGTCCCCCTCCAGAGCACCGACAGCAGACGCTCGGTCGGCTTGATGACGTGGCGCATTCACCGCGCCCACCGCTGGCCCACCACTGATGAGGATGCTGCTCTCCCGAGTCCAGGCGAGGAAGAAGAGTGTGCGGATGGGGGAGGATAATGCAGGAGCCGGTAACGGCAAGAGATTGGACGAGGGCTTTGGCCGTGTGTGAGAGGTCGACGAGGGATTATGGGTGTGGGGTGCGTTGTTCTGGCGGCGGGCGGACGATAGTCGCGACGGGAATTACAGCAACGCTCCGAGCTCAGTCTTCCGTCCCTCCGGCAGAATATCTCTTCCGGGACGAGGAAGCCATCCCTGTCGTATAGACCAGGAGTACCGTCACTGATGACGTGGCAGCTCTTCTCTCGTCTACCGGGCCACCGGCCGTCGTACCTCGACGAAAGCAAGTCATGATTCGGGGAGTATGAGGCGCCTAGTGCAACGCGCGAATGGGTTGGCCCGTTATTTGTCGATGGGTGAATAGCGGGAGGGCCGAAGGACCGTGGCGTCATTCGCAGCTCGCGTCGCTGCAGAACATGAGTACATTGTCGAAGAGCGACGCGGGATGGACGCACCAGTTAGAGCGCCCTGTCTATACCCTCGCCGAGACTCCCTGGGAAATGCAGCTCGCCAGCGTTGCTAGATGATGATCCCGGAGTCGTCGCTGCAAAAAAAAAAATCCAATGAGCTTTGCCGAATCAAAAGCGCGGGGTAGAAAAACGCACGGAAAGACAACCGCGCATGGCGGAGCACTCGGACCGAGAGGCGTTCCATGGAGACGAAGTGGGTTTGAGCCCGTCCAAGGGGGACGGCAGCCGTATGCAGTCATCGTATTGGAAGGCCCGTGGAATGCCTAGCTCTCCGCTGTCAGCGTCGGGAACGTCGCTAGCAAGCCAGAAGTGAGACTCTATTCGACTATAAGCTTGTCCTGCACGCACCATAGACCTTCCTCCGTCAACCCTGTCTCGCTGCTCCGAGCTTCCGTTCGTTAGCGAGAAGGTGGTTCGGGACGTGAATGGCGAAGAGGCCCGGGCTTCGAGAGACCGTTGTCGGCATGGCGGGCGATGTCGTGGTGGTCGAGAAGCACAGCGGTCACACTACGTGACGCGCTTGCTCCTGCCTTACACGACCATTCACCGCAGCTTCTCTCGTGGCGTTTACAGTTCTCGGATTTCCTTGTGTTGTGTACAACCATAGTCTTGGGTCCCTCGCCTTTTGCTCTCCACCACGTTGCTCCCGACTGGCTCCAGATCGATTGCGATTCGCAATCACGCGTTCTCGACGCTCTGTGGGCTATCTCGGACGCCATTCTCCACTGAAAACTCCTTCTCCTTTGTCCGTCGTAACTCGAGCTAGCCGCTGAGCTACTGTGGGCACGCCGCGTTCAGCGATTGGGAGGGCCTAGAATGAGTACGCGACATCGAGGAGGCGACAACAAGAACTCGACGAACGAGCGGCAAAATTCCAACAAAATTCTAATCCTAGAGCGCGGCTAGGGATTAATCACAGCAATATTCTAGCATCCTCACACTTGTGCGACCCCCCTCCCGAAGATGCACGCTCGACGGGCCCTCCTCGCCCTCTTCATCCTCGCCGTCGTATCGTATCGTATCGTCGTCTACGGCTTCGCCTCGGGTCCATATTCCGCCCTCCCGCTGCTGGAGTGGCTCGGCACACAACGTCCCCAGATCCTCGCAAGGATAGCGCTGTCGACGAACATTCTCTTGCTGTATGGGCTCGCGAGGATGGTGTTCATGCTCTGCTGCGGCTGAGGGTCGGAGGCAGCTAGTGAGCCAAATGAAACGGAGGTATCACTCCGTCTACGAAGGAACAGTTGCCAAGAGACACGTACCCTGCGCACAGTCGGTGGATCCACCGACACTATACCGTCTGCCTTCCCGACCTCGGGCTATTCGGCATTCTCCATCGCGAAGGATTCGACCGATCCCTGGCGCAGAACCTGCCCGCGGTGTCAGTGTCGACGCATGAACTGCGTGGCATGTACAGCGGCCATGCGCTGGCGGAAAGAGGAGAGAAAACGGTGCCGACGGATGGTCGGGCTGTGGATCTGGAGCGGTGGATGAGGATACGGAAGGGACGGTTCAGCGAGGATGGCACACTAACCCCCCGAATCGATTTTTCGCTTTTCCTTGTCGCGCCGTAAAAAAAAATGCTCAAGAAATCCCAATGAAGATCCTAGGGTCGTATCCAACGATGTACCTCGTATTGAAAGGTATAAGAACCGGCTAACCCATGGGTTCGTGGATGGACAGTAGCCAATCTGGGATATGTGAGCAGGAGTGGAGCCCGATGAGATGCCAGTGGCGGAGAGCGATGCGTATGGTTGCAATTGGTTACCTGGCCTGAAAACAAAAAAGAAGATGTTCACGCTAGTCAAGCTATGCCCAAACCTCGTTCCGAACGAGTACCGGCCGACGTGTTGATATAGACCGACAGGAGAGTAGTGGGTGGATGCACCAGACAGATTGCATCCTGAACACGAGTTGAGCTGCCTTGTACGCTAGAAGAAAACAAGCATCGTGAATGCGGGCGCGATACCCAGCTATTTTTTGCTCCGCACCGGATACTTAGAACGTAGCCCGGACAATCTCAAGGTTGTTTCGCTGCGCGAAGTCCACTGGCACGGGAGTCCAGCGGCGACGAGGCTCGATGCTCGGGTCTATCTCGCATGAGTCGGCGGGGAAGGAGCACTTGGGAGGTTCCCGGAAGGGCATGAAAGCTGCAGAAACACCTGTGAATGAGTGACGAATAAATACGAAGTTTATTGCGTACCCAGGCTGTAAGAATGCAATCCGCTACCCTTCTGCGGCCCAAGTGGTGGATAAGCGCTAAGCGTTGACGGAGGCGCTGTTTGCAACGCTGGAGCGGCCAGATCGTCTGAAGGAGTCAGCCCGGTGATCTAGGGAGCCATAGTAGGCATCGTAGTCAGTGAGCAATACGACGCACAACCCAATGGCGAAAATGCCGACTAGTAGGCTGCGCTCGATGGGATTGACGCCGGGGAGGGCGACGGTGACGAAGGCGGATGGAGTGAATGT
Organism: Mycena amicta; assembly: GCA_029282125.1. Classification (NCBI taxonomy): domain Eukaryota; kingdom Fungi; phylum Basidiomycota; class Agaricomycetes; order Agaricales; family Mycenaceae; genus Mycena; species Mycena amicta. The sequence goes on from JARIHP010000049.1 coordinate 187,474, forward strand.
GTCTGAGAGGACGTCCGGGATGATCAAGGCTGTGCGGAGAGAGCGCTGAATGGTTCGAACGTCAACAAAAGGGTTATTTTTCCCGCTCTAGCTTGGGTTGAGGCCTGATTAGATCAGTCTACCTCGGCCCTTATGCTCCAAAAAAAAAAAAAGAGACATGAATGACGGGAAGACGCAAGATGGGTAGACCGGGCCGGGATATTCCGACTGCCGATATGTGCGCTTGTTTGGCTAGCACCTCTACCTCTTGCTTCTGACCATCACCATCAAATTCTCATCGAAGTGCGTTTCACGCTGCTTGGACTAACAGAACGACGAGATATTCATCTACGGCGCGATAGCTAGCGCCGACCCAGCTGCAGATCGCAAGCTCACTTACGGCCGTCCTGCGAAGCATCTCTGGGTACGACCTCCCTTGCTTGCACAAGTATGCAGGCGATTCTGCGACCCTACCACCCACGAGCCATCGATATCTCCCTCCAGCGTCTTTCTCGTCGCAAATCCGCCTGCACCTCGCATACCCACTTGCAGCTGTACCGTGAAGGCGCCACGACATTCGCTTCCCTGATTCTCCGGTCGCTTTTCCGTCCGTTTTCCGCACCAAGTCCTTCGGGGATTATTCTCGCTCACCTTCACTGGCAGCCTGCTCGTCGCGAGGGTATCGCTATCGCTCGAGGGTTCGATGTCTTCTCACTAAGAGCGCCTGTGCTTGTTCCATGTGCCTAGTACCTCTATGGTATTCCGATTCATCCGTCCTTGGGAGTTCTTCGGCGGTCGTTTCGCAGCGTTCCGACGCGGATCAGTCTTTCCTTCGTGTCGACTATGTGCTCCAACATTCGCTCGTCAAGCCGAACGTACACCTTTCTCGTCAAGTTCTCGTTGTCTCATGGTCCTTTGTACTCGGTCGCCAGAGCTACACCAGACGAATACGTGAATTTCTTGAACCGCGGGACGCCAGAGACGGCGGAGGAGCTTACCCATGGCGGTCTGTTATGTGCGTTGGAAAGCCGCTGTGTTTTTACGCCTTGACTGACTCCTGCGTAGTTTCCTTGTCGGCGAGCTCCCAGACAACCCACCATTCGGCGGTCTCTTTGCGAATTCGAATACCGTTCCGTCTCCCCGGGTGGGTCTATCGCCGCAGCCCAGCGGCTCTCCAGTGCCCAGGGCGACATCGCGATAAACTGGGCTGGGCTGGCGGCTGCACCACGCGAACAAAGGCGAGGCGTCGGGGTTCTGCTTCGTCAACGACATCGTTCTGTCCATTCTCGAGCTTTTGCATTCCCACCAGTGCCAGTGGGCTATACGTCGACATCGACATCCACCACGGGGACGCGTTTTACACGACCGACCGCGCCAGCTTCCACAAGCTCGGCGAGTTCTTTCCTGGGACGGGCACGCAGGATGACTGTGGACGGGCGAAGGGCAAGGGATACTCGTTGAATGTCCCGCTGGACGATGGGATTACGGAGTCGTATCTGAGTGTATTCGAGCCGGTGCGTTACACTACTTCCTCTTTTTCATTCTCTAACGTGCACAAAGCAGTCATGGCCCGTATGATCGACCTCTTCCAACCCACCGCCATCGTCCTCCAATGCGGTGCCGACTCGCTCTCGGGCGACAAACTTGGCAGATTCAATCTCTCGCTCTCTGGTCAGGCCCCTGCGAGTATAACCTCCCGCTCGTCCTTCTTATTTGTCCACCGCAATTCCTTCATTGCCGACTCGGTCTTCATATTCTACCTCTACGTATAACCCATCCGGTTCGGCGGTTCCACTGCTTCTTCCATACCTACTCCTCCATTTCGAATGCCCCTTCATGAGCGATATCTCGCTACTGCAGTCTTTCCCCTTTCTTCCGTTCCTCGTCCGTTCTCTCGTTCTACCTCCTCTCCTTGCCTCTTGTTGTCAATCCATCGGTTTTCCATACCTCTTTCAAAGTCTGACCGTCAGCACCTATACTTGCCAACCTCGATATTCCCTACCTCTCTTTCCCTTCTCCTCGTCCGTCCCTCGCACCCACCCATTTCTTCGCAGAACATATGCGCTATGTCTACGAGCTCCGAGGACAAGCCGAGCGCAACGGGAACGGGTCGGCGAGGACAACGAGCGCGGCTACTCATCCGACGACGCTGGGTCATGCATCGCCGGAAAACGACGCAAACACATCGATCGTGACGACTCAATACGTCTGAATCGACACCCCTTCTAGTTCCAAGCCCACCATATCAATCGGGGCTCGCAGGAAATCTTCCCGATACCGTGGGATGTGCGGCCGGCGCCGAGTAGCGTGGTCCGTGCTGAGGAGGTTATCCCTGGTACGGCTGAGCTGGTTGCTGTGAGTCCTCGTGGTGGTGGGCGAACGGGGCGGGGAGTGACCCGTGCAGTGAGGGAAGCGGGAACAAGAGCTGGAGTGGGAGGAGGAGGAGGATATGGACGTGGACGTGGATGTGGACTCGGATGGCGAGCGTGAACGAGGACAAGGCTGGCAACGGGAACACGAGCGAGATCCGCCACGACGGAGGGGTTGGTGGGGGAAGGTGTAAGCTGACTGAATGGCAGGAGGCACCCGGTCCCGGGGAACAATGGCAGATCGATGGCTGGAAAACCATTGTCAATACGCTCAGGTGCGTTATGGTGCTTCCTGAAATGTCGGTAGTAGCTGACTTTACGCTATAGCTCTGGCATCTCTGTCCCGTCAGTCATCCAGAGGCGGCTGGGCAGATTGCTGCCCAGTGGTGGAGTCCCCGTATACGGCCCATCCGCCAGAGTCTCTGCTCGCGGAGTGGGCGTTGGGACGGCAGAAGAGTAGCCCGAGTGGAACGGGGGAAGCGGAGAGGTGCTATGCCGCATCGAGATCGCATCGGGATGTCACCATGCTGCCAGTGTCAGTGCCCTGGCGATTGGTGTCATCGCCGGCGCACCCTTGGGTGTGACGACAGAACAGATCCTGCTGCATGAGAGGCACTACATGGTGCTCTGTCCATTGGCGCCAATCTAAAGTACTAGTAGCATTGGAGCGATTCATCGGCGATAATGTACGTCTGAGTCGCAGCTATTATTATGCATCGATGCTGTCAGGCTGGCCTCGAGGTGCTGTCAGGCTGTCAGATTACACGCCGCGACCTCGAGGATCACACGCTGCGACCGAAGCCACCGAACTCTCCTCCGTCCTCCATCTGCCACTACTCAACCAGGCCCACCGAAGCACCGAGAATGCCTGGAACCCAGGGCAAAAGCAACAACATGCCAGAAGAAGGTGGAGCGTCAGCAGAGACTAGTCCGCAGCGGTGTGTGCCTGCAAAATTGATTGTGGGATCTGGGCTCATCCTTGTGTTCTCCAGCCATTACTCCTGGTTCGGAGCAACCTTCAACACCACTAGGTTCACCCGATCTCAAGTCGAGGCCACAGTGGCGCATGTGGTCACCGACATCATTCAGCGGCTCGATGACTCGGATGCACTCAGCGGAAATTTCAGGAATGATTTGATCTTTCAGGACAATCTCCTGCTCCAAACAAGAAGACTGTTCCTGGAGCTAGATCGTCACTGGAAGGAGATCAAGCTCATCATGTCTTTCCATGACGCCATCTCTCGGGAAGACACCTTGCAATACATGTTCAGTCCTGACTTTGAGCAATTCAAGTCCAATCCTGGTGCATTCATTGCTCGATTTGCTGGTAGCGAGGACTTGCATTCAAGGAAACAGAAAATATGCACTAGGGCTAAGCTTGTCTGGCATGGATTGCACAAATTGGCAGTAGAGGTCCAGGATGCAGTCCCAGCCCAGTTCGGCTCTATCTTCAAGCTACTTGATCAAATTTCTGATATGGCCGAGGTATGGCTTGGACCACATCCATACTTGATATTTGACATTTATTATCTTCTAACAGATGTACATGGACAATGAGAAGGATCTACAAGCTCTGATGGACAACCTCTCATCCTCTCTTGTGCAAGTCAACACTGTCTTTCTGGAAAGAGGATACTACAGCATCCAGGTGGCTGTGAGCAGTGACAAGTTGATAAAGTAGGTTTCATATTCATCATAGTCGCATAAGCTCAAGGTTTCAGACTGATTGTGGAAGGAGCACTTGAGATTCACAATATCCATGCCAACTTCCAGGGAGACAAAGATGGGCTACAGCCTGCACTCACAGACAAAATTCAAACATTCACTCATCAACTGAAGGTTGGTATGCAGACACATGGGGTACGTGATAAAAAACTTGACGATTTTCACTACTGTCACTTAACAATTGCTTGTAGCATGAGGTGACTCTATCCACTACTAAAAATGTCCACCTCACATTAGAGAACACCTTGGTTTGTACTGTCCTCCTTTTATGGAACCTCCTTTGATCTTTGTTGCTTAGGCACAGAAGCTCGCCTATGTCCCCAAAGCACGTTTCAATGGAGTGGACAAGCTTACTCGACGAGGGTGCACACCAAAAACACGGGAAAATCTGCTATCTTGTCTTGAAAACTGGGCTCTTGACACATCCTTGGATGCATCTAACAGCATTTGTTGGCTCAGTGGCATGGCTGGTACTGGCAAATCGACCATTGCATATACCCTCTGTCAGCAGCTGCGCAGCTGTAGTCGCCTGGGAGCATCCTTCTTCTGTTCTCGAAATGAGGAGAACACGAGGTCCCGCAATTTTCTTGTTCCCACTATTGTACGCCAACTCCTCTCGGCATACAGGCCTCTTGTGGCTAGCCTTCAAGGGATCAACCTTGAGTCGTTCAATGGTACTTGGGAGGAGGACATTGAAAATCTCCTTGTTCAGCCCTGGGGTGCAGCCAGGAGGTCTGGATTTGAGGCACCACCACTGGTCATTGTCATTGATGCTCTCGATGAGCTAGAAGACAATGCTGGTGCTCAGTTCATACAGGAACTTATCAAAACTCTTACCAAAACACCACTGCATGGGCTCAAATTCCTCCTCACCAGTCGTCCCCATCCCAAAATTGTGGAATCTTGCAATGCAGTGAAAGCACACTTTCGGTTGGAAGATATTGAGAAAAGTGATGCTGAGGCCGATATTCGCTGCTTCTTGCAAGTAGAACTGCCAAATCTTGGAGACAAAATTGAAGCCATTGTAAAAGATTCTGCTGGGGTCTTCATATATGCCGCAACAATTGTGCGGTACCTCTCCCCAAAGGGTGTCCCACCAACTGCAGGCCAACAAGCCAAGCAGCTGGACCATATTCTGGAAAAGGGCGTTGGACAGGTGATAACAGGCAAAGCTCAACTTGTGGATGCTCTTTACATCCTGGTCATTGAGGAGGTGCTCCAAAATAGTTTTACAGCAAAGATCTGTGAGCGTGTTCTATACGCAGCTGTGACAGCACGACAGCCTCTGACAGTGGAGGCACTTGCCCCACTTGTGGTTGACGCATCAGAAGAAGCTAGTGAGGCAGCTGTGGCTGACAACAAGGCAGGGCGGTCGCTCCGCTCCCGCTCTCGATACAAACTGTAGCTCACCATGTCAATTGACGCCCAGCTGTTTCAAAGTTCTCCCGGGGCAAGCGTCAAGCCTCCATTTTTGTAGAATAAGCAATCTGAACAATCCGAGCTGAAATGTTCTCTCGCTGTTCTCTCAGGCTGAAGCGCAGCAAAAACAGCCATGGCAGAATACAATTATGGGAGCAAGCATACAACCATGTGCAGAGAATCAACCCAAGAGAAACTGACCCTAACTGACCCGTTGCAAGGCAGCTTGCCGCCTCGGAGGAATTTGAGACCGATCGACAGCGCTTGCGTGATACGTTGAGAAAAATCGGCGTCGAGTATGGGCGAGTGAAAAGAAGGGCTCGTTGGCTTAAAAAGAAGCGTGTTGTTCCTTTGACGGATCGGAGAGGGCGGACTTGCAGACTGAGATACAGTGAGAATGGCAGACATCGGGCTTGTGAGGTTCTGAAATCAATGAAGGGCGAGAGCACAATGTCGAGCGCGTAGAAGGAATGGGAGGAAAGCACGAAGTGAGGAAGGCAGAAGCGGGCGCGACGGCCACGATAATCGATGAAGGAATCGAATTGTAATCAAACAGATTGTAGACTGTGAGTATCGCTTGTGAGTTTGGCAAATTGAGAAAGAAGGCTGCACGCACGTATCTCGACGGACAACCATCCTTCCTGCATCCCTCCCCAAGAACTCAACATTTCACCCCTCCAGCCACTCCACCCTGCTCCTCGTTTTGCCGGCGTCTCTCGCGCGTTGGTCTTCAAGTTCGCATTCTGTGTGCTTGAATTTTGGTAGTGTCGTGGGCGCGAGCTCGCATATAGTGGAAGGAAAGATGGTAGAGCGAAATAGAAGGCCGTTGGAGACAGAGCTTGGGGTTGGAGCTGCTCGGGATAGATGGGTTTCGCGATATGCAACTGTGACTTGCTCGGTTTGAGAGGCCGTCTTCAAGTAGTTGATGAGTAGACGGGACGTCGTCAAGCTTGAGGGCGCTAAGAGGTCGAAGTAAGAAGGGATAGCGGCGAGAACAAAGAGGGGTAGCGAGGGCGGGTCGTTATACGATTCGCCGAAGGCGAAGTTTATGTGGCAGATGGCCGCCCGAGCCCGCTTTTGGCGTCAGTCCGGGCAGTTTTGCGCGGTGTCTGCACGTCGGAGTCGTTTCTTGCGGATGGTGTGCTTGACGGGACTTGAATGCGAGGTCGTCGACGCTCATCGTCGTAGAGAAGGAAAGCTGAATGTTAAGTGACGTGGGTAAAGAAGCGCGCCTGACGGCTTCGAATCGCGTCATCTCATTCAGCGTGCGTGTCAGTGCGCTGATTGCGAGGCTTGATTCGAGACGTACGGATTATAGAAGGAGTATATTCTTGCTATCAGAAACAGCTTAGGAAGTCTCCATGCTGTGCTCTATGTCTCCGAGCGAGATCACAAGATTTATGTATATCACAAGTCCTTCGATGATTTTATCATCAACCGCTCAAGGCTGGCAAACCAGGCTGCATCATATTTTGTGGACCGCACACGAGAGTGCTTTGACATCTTGGACAAATCACTCAAGTTCAACATCTGCAACCTTGTCACCTCATATTTACAAGACAATGAAGTGGAAGGGCTGGCTGAGCGAGTTGCAGCAATTGGGCCTGATATTAAATATGCCTCTCAACATTGGGCTAGCCATCTCGATGCAGTGCGACACAGTGATAAAGATGTTGAAGAGGTTGCTGCATTGCTATTGAGGTTTTGTGAGCTGAAGGTGCTATTCTGGATGGAGATAATGAACCTCTGGAAGGTTGACTGCCGTTATGCAATACAATGGGCCCGTGGCTGGACTCTCCAGGTATGTAGCATGAGTAATGTGGCAGCATTTGTTTTCTAAAAGAAACATCAGATTTCAGCCTCCAAAGTACTGAATGAATACACCGCAGCGGTTCAGCGACTCTGGGCAGGGTTCATATCTGGTGCAGCATCAGCTTGCACGCCACATCTCTACCTGAGCTGCCTAGCAACAGAAATAGCCAATTCTGAGAATCTGGAGGCATGGAGGCACAACTTTCCTGGCCTAGGGTTCTTGAAGTGTGATTCTCTAATCCGTAGTATTCCACTAGTGCAGATGGAGAGGCACAGCTACGCGGTCTATTCTGTAGCCTTCTCACCTGATGGGGCTCACATTGTGTCTGGCTCCTGGGACAACACGGTGCACATCTGGGATGCAGCCACAGGCAAGGAGCAGCAGCGCCTGGATGGGCACAGCCGCTCGGTCCAGTCTGTAGCCTTCTCACCTGATGGCACCCGCATTGTGTCTGGCTCCTCTGACAAAACTGTGCGCATCTGGGATTCAGCCACAGGCAAGGAGCAGCAGCGCCTGGATGGGCACAGTGACTCGGTCTGGTCTGTGGCCTTCTCACCTGATGGCACCCGCATTGTGTCAGGTTCGGATGACAAAACGGTGCGCATCTGGGATGCAGCCACAGGCATGGAGCAGCAGCACCTGGATGGGCACAGTGATGGGGTCAACTCTGTAGCCTTCTCACCTGATGGCACCCGCATTGTGTCTGGCTCCAATGACAACACTGTGCGCATCTGGGATGCAGCCACGGGCAAGGAGCATCAGCGCCTGGATAGGCACAGTGACTGGGTCAACTCTGTAGCCTTCTCACCTGATGGCACCCGCATTGTGTCTGGCTCCAATGACAGCACGGTGCGCATCTGGGATGCAGCCACAGGCAAGGAGCAGCAGCACCTGGATGGGCACAGCAACGGGGTCATGGCTGTAGCCTTCTCACCTGATGGGGCCCGCATTGTGTCAAGCTCGGATGACAAAACAATGCGCATCTGGGATGCAGCCACAGGCAAGGAGCAGCAGCACCTGGATGGGCACAGCAACTCGGTCAACTCTGTGGCCTTCTCACCTGATGGCACCCGCATTGTGTCTGGCTCTGCTGACAATACTGTGCGCATCTGGGATGCAGCCACAGGCAAGGAGCAGCAGCACCTGGATGGGCACAGCAACTGGGTCTGGTCTGTAGCCTTCTCACCTGATGGGGCCCGCATTGTGTCTGGCTCTGACGACAATACTGTGCGCATCTGGGATGCAGCTACAGGCAAGGAGCAGCAGCGCCTGGATGGGCACGGCCGCAGGGTCACCTCTGTAGCCTGCTCACCTGATGGTGCCCGCATTGTGTCTGGCTCCAACGACAAGACTGTGCGCGTCTGGGATGCAGCCACAGGCAAGGAGCAGCAGCGCCTGGATCGGCACCGCAACACGGTCTGGTCTGTAGCCTTCTCACCTGATGGGGCCCGCATTGTGTCTGGGTCCTATGACAATACTGTGCGCATCTGGGATGCAGCTACAGGCAAGGAGCAGCAGCGCCTGGATGGGCACAGCAAGTGGGTCCGGTCTGTAGCCTTCTCACTTGATGGCACCCGCATTGTGTCTGGCTCCTCTGACAGAACTGTGCGCATCTGGGATGCAGCCACAGGCAAGTTGCAGCAGCGCCTGGATCGGCACAGCAACTCGGTCTTGTCTGTAGCCTTCTCACCTGATGGGGCCCGCATTGTGTCTGGCTCCGACGACAATACTGTGCGCATCTGGGATGCAGCCACAGGCAAGGAGCAGCAGCGCCTGGATGGTCACAGCAGCTCAGTCAATTCTGTAGCCTTCTCACCTGATGGGGCCCGCATTGTGTCTGGCTCCGATGACAATACTGTGCGCATCTGGGATGCAGCCACAGGCAAGGAGCAGCAGCGCCTGGATGGTCACAGCAGCTCAGTCAATTCTGTAGCCTTCTCACCTGATGGGGCCTGCATTGTGTCTGGCTCCAAGGACAAAACTGTGCGCATCTGGGATGCAGCCACCGTGCAGCTGCAACCTGTGCTCCAGGGCCAATGGAGTACCCCTGGGTGGCTCTCCATGCCTCATATCTCCCCCATCCCCCTCTTCTGGTATCCGCCTGAACTACACACAACCTTTGTGCTTCCACCTTGTCTACTTCAAATCTCCCAACAAGGTGTGACCCATTTAGACACTGAAGCCATCCCCCATGCCCACAATTGGGTTCACTGTTACAGTAGTAATCCGACCACAAGTTCGAGTTCCGTGTTACACGTGAAAAAAAGATCACGGAAAATTTTGCCTAAAATCAAAAGCAAAATTTTCGGCCTCTTCGGGTACAAAAAAATCAAGAATCACTGAACTTACAGTCAGATTATTATAGTACAAGGCAGGGCTGCGCTCCGCTCCGCCCTAGGATCCAGAGCTCGGCATAGGAATGTAGGATGTGTAGCAATTTCATTAGCAAGGTAATTACAGAGTTGGAGTAGCAGAATAATGGAGTCAGATTGCATTGAACGATGAGGGAAAGTTATTGTAAAGTAGTTAGACCAATCCAGGTGCGACTCCATGATAAAGGAAGGACGATAAGTGGATGATTCTCATGTGGATCGAGGACGTGCCGCGACGCCGCAGCTGTCTAAGCGGCGAATATCGGCAACCGTCATCCGAGTCTCCTCACAGCCTGTCTGTCGTCTGTCCGTGGGAGGCCATTGCTTGTCCTCTAGGCAGATTCAGCGGCCATCAATAATTACAGTGAAAGTAGCGCAATATCGGTAACGACGCACTCGGTGGAGTCTTTCCAAGTCCAGTATCTTCACATGGGCACAAATGTCCTGCCGACCACATTGCTACCTAGCTGTGGATAAGATGTGATTAGAAGAAAACACACCCGCAACAAAGACGTACCGATAATGATGGAGACGGTGGAGTTCAAGGGATTTGAAGGCAGGAGCTTGCGAGCCCGGGTAAGCGACGCACAGAGAGCGAGAAGATTTTGATTGTACCTTTTTCCAATGGCAACATATTGGATGCGGCATGGGGAGGAGGAAGAGAACGTCGTGGGCATGGGTTGAGCACGGAGTTTACGCAATGGATGTGAGAAACTAAAAGCCGTCAGGTTCAGACGTGAGGTAAACAACTCAGACGGACCTCCTGGTTGTGCAATACTTAGGTGTGTTCACCGCGGTTCCGCTAGTTGCTCGCATGTGGAGATAGCCCCAATTTATGGTCGGTGGCGAATTGTCCATCGTCGTTGCTGTTTCTCGTCAGCAACGGCCTGGGCATGAAAGGGACACTCACTGAGTGCATAATCTAGCGCTGAGGTAGTGGAGTGTTAGCCAGTATAGCGCTGTAGCAGATATGACTCCCGCTTGATGTCGGCTCGTCCGCCTGGCACTGCTGAGCATTCTCACGAGTCTTCCCTAATGAATTAGCTAACAGCGCACGCGTCAGCGGAAGTGTTCAGAAAAGATATCGCTCACTCTGTTGACGACTTGAGGCCAATCCTGTAGCGAGCGGCGAGGGTTCATCGGCATGCCCTCATCGTTGCGGCGGACTACATGCAGAGCACTGATTGTGTTGTGGCCGCGGTGGAGGACGGGTAGCTGGTGGATGAGTAGGCGTCTTTCCGGCGACTCGGGCTAGGAGGGATGTGATCAAATTGTCAACGCGACGGTGTAAGACGCACCTGGAGACGCATGCCTTTCCCACTCATTCACGTCTTCCCACCGCCGCGCCGGTCCCTCGTCGTCAGCTGCGTGGCATATTGCATGTCTGTTCGTCTTGAAGCCTTGCGCGATCGAATAGCAGAGCCAAGAGCACCGGAAAAGCTGTTGCTGTAGCTTGACCTTGCACAATGGCGACGTCTTGACATGTATTGACAGAGTTGGATAGTTGCGAGTTGCAGCCTTGACATGTCCAGCACTTGAAGAGCTTGACGGGCGGCTTGAAGTGCACCAGGGTATTCCAAGGAAAGCGGGGATGAGGGCGAGAAGAAAGAGAGCGAGGTGATGTGAGGGCCGGCCGAATTCTCCCAACTACATCTGTCAAATGACCTTCCAGCGCCTCAAGGCTCGCTTCTATTGCTTCCATGCGTCAGGAGGGACTCGGGAATGATACGATATACCTTATCTAGCGAGAAAGGTGCATCGATGTGAGACTGAGGTATGCGATGGAGGCACGATAATGCACAATGCAGAGGTTGGCATTGGCTAGACCATGCCAAGCCGTTCACGTGCGATAATTTGAAGAGAAGGAGAATTCTGTGCCGCAGCTTGACTAAGCTTCATATATTTTGTACATCTCACTTCTCTTGCAGGGTCTGGATTTGACACACACTGTAAAAATGAATTCTTTGTATCTTTCAGGCTAGTTTAGAATGAATGTTATATATTTTTGGTGGTTGCTGCAAATGTGACCAAAACTAATTTTCCAGCTGTGCTGAAAAGTTGGCCTAAAATACTGATACAGAACCAGTCAGGCTGTGGTGAAATTAACATCTTCATGTCAAGAACGGGGTCGGGGCTCCACAGTCCCAAGACACCAAGGGCGAACCGGAGTGCTCTCCTCGCGATAGCGAGTCTTGAGAGGCTCCGTGGGGATGTGCACGGTAGAACCCGCAGTCTCAGCGGGGTCTAGGAGTCCAACGGGACACGGGTCGGGATGGTCGGGTTCTACAACGGGAACTCAGAGTCTAGAACCCAACGCCGTCGGCGTGCGTCGAGGATGAACGGAACGTCCAATACGAGACCGTGGAGAGTAAGGCCGTGTATTAGACGAGGTAGAAGCTAGGGCTCCTAGCTTCTACCGCCCCTTCTTATACTACAGGGTATATATACTATCAATCGGTATCCTATCAGTCCCTCCTACATGTCCGATCCACTCCTCCCTGTCAAGCCGCAACAGCGGTCGTCCCTTCCCTTGGTATATGTATATGATCTCCCCTTTCATACGATCGTTGGATATGTCGCAACGGCGCAGGCTGATGATGTGATGCGCCTAGGTGATGCGCCATCAGTGCGGTTTCATGACACTTCGGATCCCATCGAAAGATTCCCTGAAAATACGCAGATCTGAAAATCATTGTATCAGATCAGCTGAAAGCCTCACTGAAATACTAGTTTCAGCTCACTTTTCAGTCAAACTGAAAATACCATAGAACATAAGGAATCATTAGGGGGGTTCACGACGGGCTGTTTAGAGGTCGTTTAAGATTTTGTTTAGAGTCTGTTTAAGATTCTGTTTAACGTCTAAACACCAAAATTCGGTGTTTAAGACGCTTAAACAGCTGTTTAGGATTCAATTACCTAAGCCATGCGGCGACCATTCGCATCATGTTGCCTGCTGCCCATCAACACTTGATCGACACCTCCCGCCCGCTCCCGCCCTCCCCGCCTACAGCCCCCCGACGCGTCGGGTGTTGCCCATGACATCAGACTCCATCTCTACCCAAACTTCTATGCTTTTTTGCCCATTCTGAAGCACAACCCTCACTGGTCCCTGCGTTAGCCTGCCCTTAGGGTGATATGGCTGGAGTGCTTGATGTCCAGCACCACGGTGAACAGCACTTGATGGGAGGGGCATGATAACGATCTTAAACAGAAAGAATTACAAATCGTCTGTTTACATCGTGAACACCCCCGTTTAAGACTTCGTTTAAGCCCTCCAACAAAGGTTTTAAAAATTGTCTAAACAGACTCTAAACAAAATGCTAAACGACCTCTAAACAGCCCGTCGTGAACCCCCCCCTATTGTGCATTCATGGCGTATGATACGCCCTGCAGCTGACCCCAAAACGTTCAAATCCCAGAGTTGTATTTCTTGCACCTCACGGTATCATCATCTGCACCCTGCCCAACAAAACCCTCTCAGGCAGCCCACCCAAAAGAAAGCATGACAAGTCAATTCAGTAATTCAAGTTCTACGTAAATGCAACCCGAAAAAAAAACAGCTCGACTATTAGCGTTAGCGGCTAGCGCCCTACATCCCACCATATGCATCATCCGTGCTATAATGCTGCTGCTGCTCGTAGCCCGGGTGCTGCTGTATCTGCACCATCTGGGACGGCGGGGAGAACCGATTGACGTTCTGCGACTGCTGGGGCTGGCGATGCATCTCGGGAGGGTAGCCGCCGTAAGGCTGAGGCAGAGACTGGACGGAATGCATCAAATGGATCGAATGCACGGAAGGCGCGTAGCCCTGGCTCATCTGCATCTGCATCTGCATTGGAGCAGGAGCATAACCAGGTCCAGGCGAAGGGACAGGTGTACCCAAGGGGGTGTCAACTTTCGAAAATCGGATATAGGGTCGGAATGTTTTTTTTTCCGGCCCTCGGGGACCCCCCCCCCCCCCCCCCCTGCTTACTATATCGGGTAGTGATTTCCCACGATAAGATAAGATAAGATCACGTGCAGCTTCGAACCCAACCAGGGCCAACATTAAAAAAATAAATGAGAATGTTTGTGGTCTTATTACAGTGTAGACTACATATAGAGATGGATTATAGACCTCCTGGCCTTCGAGTCACCTCCCAGGTGCTTTATTTTCAAACAGCGTCTATGTGTGTGTGACAAGAGTGTGACTGATGTAGTGTCACTGGTAAGCACCGAAATACACCGGAAAAATCTGGAAAGCCTCCAAAGTGGGTCCCTGGGGTATTTTGAGCTGTTATGGGGCCTTGGGGTGTTTTGAGCTGTTATGGGGCCTGGTTGAAATACATGTCAAAAGTTTTTTTTCGGACCTCAGGGGACCCCCCCCCCCCCCCCCTACCCCATGTCACTGATAGGCATCTTGGCACCCCCTTGGGTGTACCACTGCTGTAGCCGTAATACTCGGTTGGCGGGGGTTGGGCGAAGCTGGGGTGGGTATCGTGGGTATACATGACAGTGACAGGCGATGCGACTGCGACTGCCGGCGTCACACTCGCGTTGAGACCCGCGCCATACAGGTACGGGTGTACGCCGCCATGGTGGTATGTGCGCTCTGGCCGCTGTACACCGAATGCAGGCTCGCACGGGAGGCGTCGGGAGCTGTTGCTGCCGAAGCGTGGATTCGGTGGGGGCAGTGGGGAGGATGGGTCGTTGTCGAGCCTACACTCGGGCTAAGCACGAGCTAAACCCAACAAATGCAGGTAAAGGGTGACGGTGTGTTGCGGGTCTTCAACCAGCCCGGTTCCGTGGCAGACAACCAACAAGGGGTGTAGAGGGCGAGGGCAAAGGCGGGGCGATGGTCAGGGGCGATGGGCGATAAGGTTCGAGGGCGATACAGCGAGGGATGAAGGCGATACGAGCGGCAGCGGGGACGGGTCGAGGTGAGGCGGAGATGAAGCTCAACGGCGAGCGAAGGCGGTACGAGGCGATACGAGGCGAGGCGAAGCGAGTTTAAAGTCGGGAAGAGCTCGACTGAAGACCTGGGGGAAGGGGAACTTGGATTGAATGAGATACAGACTTGTATTTATAAGTAGAGACGAAATGGGGAAAGATTTGTGTGTTGAAACACAGATTGGTGAGATCCAGTAGCTTGGGTGGATGAGTAAGGTCCGTGGCGTCGTCAGGGACGCGTCGATTGGTAAGAAATGGATGAGAAATGGATGGGAGAGGTGGGAAATGTGCTGAGAAAGCAGAAAGTGTGAGAGCACCAGACAAATAAGGGTAAATAACGCGCGAGGCGCCGGGCGTCGATCCTACACTTGGCAAGGCGAATTGAGCGGTATCCGCATGGGGAGGGACGAGTGGGAAGCCGGAGGAGGTTGTCATTAGGTTGCCGGACCGCGTTTGATCACTGGATGATGCACGTCGGCGTGCTCGTTCTTGGCTCTCACGTCGTCCGTCCTCGGTCGCCGGTGCTATTCTCCGGGCTCTATTCGCCGGTGCGTCGAAGGCGGATGCGATGGGAATGGTGGCTGACGGTTTCCAGGTGCTGACTGTCTCGATAACGGCTCCGTATGACGCCAGCGCGGACACGCGCGCGTCATCGTCGAGGAGGTGGGCAGAGCGGCGGAAGGCCTTTGCGTCGAAATTGACAATGGAGTCGCGAGCCCGAGCTCGGCATTGACGATTCCACCGTCTGAGCACGAATGCGACGAGCAGCCCAGCGATGGCGAGCCCGACGATGCTGCTGACGATGGTGGCGGCGATGGTGCTGACGCTCGCGGCGCTGGAGGGTGTCGTGCTGGGAGACGGGGAGGACGACGACTTTGGTGCGGATTTGATGACGGGAGACTTTGTCGCGGCAGGAAGGGAGGTTGTCGAAGAGGAGGATAAGACGGAGCTTGTCCTGGGTAAGGTCTGGACAGAATGTATCAAGACAGGTAACGAAGGACGAAAAACGACGCACCAAAGAGCTAGACGGAAGGATAGGACTCGAGGGAGACTAGGGAGTCGTCAGTTACAGCCTGAAAGCAGTGCCAACACTCACCAAAGGCAGCGAAGTCGTGGGCAACACAGGAGAAACGACTGGTAGACTGTGACTTATGACGTTAGTTATCACAAAATATTATTTACTCATGAGCGTAGAGATGGGCAGGTTCGGTTCAAATAATCGGTTCGAACCCGAACCTGACCGAACTGAACCCAGGTTCGGGGTTCAGGTTCGGGTTGTAGCAGTTTTTGAACCGAACCTTGGGTTCTGTATAAAGTCATTTTTCGTCGTTTAATAGGAAATACCCGAATCCAACCGCTTGTCCGAAACTGAATGTCGAAACACACGTACTTCGGCAAAGCCGAACACTCAAACTGAAATCCATGTCACATGTCAAGCTCAATGATGAAACTGAAATCTTACTTGCCGAATGCAAAAGGTAACCTTGATTTGCTGAAACCCGGATCACTGATTCCCCTCCACCATCACTGGACTTACGACTGTGCCGTCGGCATCATCAGCGGCCACTTCGATCATCAAACGGCAGGACTGCCCGTTTCGGCAGACGAATGATCATGCAGAAGTACACTCAACATATGGGGTGGAAAGTTAATTTCGACTATCCCTGGCTGTATTTTGCCATTTATGTGCATGGTTCAAGTTATTGCGGTCACATGCTTGTTTCTACTCCCCGTCGCGCCATTTACACGCCCGAGGACGGTCTAAGCGCTCTACAAACCGTGGTAGCCGTTTTACACGTTAGATTCTTTTTGTCTTTTCCTGTCGCCAACTTGCCGTTCTCCGTCTACTTACTCTCCGAGTCACTGAGCGCTTTCAGACCATCTCATTGGCGGAATGACGGCAAGAAAAGATGCACTCGCAATGAGGTGCTGTGGCCTTTGTTTGCTCGTATAGTGTATATATGAGTACTGCGAGGTTAGATTTAGATGGTCGTGGTTTATCAATGAATCGACGCCGGCCCAAAGGCACTAGAAACGATGCGGTGCGACCACTGAGACTTATCAGAGCCACTGTCAATGAACGGGTCTCGAAACTGTTGTTGTGGCTTCCCTTGGCCTAGGTATCGATACAGCAAGCAAGGACAAGATGTACCTTTTGACGTTGTATGGGTCATCCTCCGAGTCCGCCGCGGCGCCGCCGCGTCACCAAGGTCCTCGTTGCACTGCACTGGCAGGATATTCTTCCGAATAATTTCTTCGTCATCTGCTCCACCACTTATTGCTGAGTCGCTTGTCTGACACCGTCCGCGTTGGTCTGCATGAATGATAAATCCAGGGATGCACCCGCTTGGCACGGTGGCACCCGCTCAGCAGAATGCGGGAAAGTTAAATCACTTCAGGCCCTCGGACAGCAATGAGAAGAAAGGTCTACATCAGTATCTTGTCCAGTCCAGAAGATGATATTTTTGTGCTGCCTGAGATGCTTCACGCAATTCTTGGAAGCTTGTGGCGTCGAGAAAAGGAGAGGACAGGTATTGATGTTGTCCTTGCGATGAGAAATGGCTGACTCGAAGCAACTGCGGGGCCTGTGGACACTGTACGTGAGTGCACAGAAAATGAGCGGCAAGAGATATGACCATACACGTCGGACTCTCTGGTCACTGGTGACAAGTAAACTATGCGAGCATCTCACACTGGCATGGCGTGAGCGTTTATGCTGATAATTTCATCGGCGGAGACGCGCGTTAGTGAATGGTCGATATAGGGTAGAGCACAACGAACGGAAGTATCCAAAACCATAGAGGTTGTGGTGGGAGACTTATATTTGAAGAGGAAAATTTTGATGCTGTTGCATGGCTTGCCTGAGGAGGAGTGGCAAGGACACGTTCATCTGAGCCAAAGACAGCGATGGAGAGTTGAAGCAGTTGAAGAAGATTACTTACAAGATGGTGTTGGACAAAGTAGGTGGTGAGGAAGGTCGATCGTCGAAGAGTTTAAGGCGCAACAGAGTAAGGTAGATACCAGGGCAAGGTCCCTGGTGCATCCGAGGCCGCCATATTGGCACCGCACCACGTCGCCGTCGTCGCACTTGATGTTGGTTGACAGCGGCAAAGACGGCATCGTCAACGGCAGGACGCCGTTGATTTCCATCATCGGGGGCTGATCCGGGTGGTCGCCTACTGCCCGAGGTTGTGGTACGAGTTTGACGGAGGGGCGGGATTTCGGTTTCGGTCAAGCAGCTTTCGGTTTGATCATTCGTCATGTCACACATGACTCAGTTTCAGTTTCGGACCAGTCGGTCTCGGCTTTCAGTTTCAGATTAAACAACGATAAATAACCTCATAGTTCTGGGGTCCAAAATCCAGGTTCGAACCGGAAAAAAACGGGTCCGAACCGCCTGAACCGACCGAACTGAACTGAACCTTGAGGTTCAGGTTCGGAAAATCTGGATTTTGAACCGAACCTGGGGTTCGAGGTTCGGGCAAAAACAGTGAAAAACCAAACCAAACCGGACTTGCCCATCTCTACATGAGCGGTGGTTTTGCTTTAGGAGTTTCGGGTTATTGTGTTGGTTGAGCTTTGAGGTTGAGTTCGTTATTGGTGGTTTGAGGTTGAGGTTTGAGGTTTCAGCACTGGTGTGATGCCTGAGCTTCGAGCTTGTGGTTTGTTCGTTGCTGAAGGTGAGGCAACACACATTTGAATGCTGGCTGAGGTGAACGGTGGGCACAACAGGCTACTGCCAGTGCAACAAATTGATAGCAAGTCCATCATTCTCGGGCAACTCGGGTGACGAACAAAATAAGCAAAGAGTCCTCGCGCAAGGAGACTGTTGCTTGGATTTTTGCAGGGATGGAAAGATATGGCTATATCTCATGTAGACACTTGAATGATGCGCCAAGGTCTAGTTGAACTGGATTAATAAATGTTTTGCGCGGGAGTCCAATTTGACGGGGAATTTCAATGATATTTGGTTTATAATTGTCGAGAAGACCAGCCAAGACGGAGATAGATCCTTGAAGCCCTCAGTAGTGGGTACAACTCAATCTCAAACCATCAACCTCCGTGCTCAACCAGATCAAAAACCACAAACCACAAACCCCAACAATGTTAAACCATCGACCACCGAGCGCTACGCTCAACCACTTTTTATTTTGTGAAAACTGCTTTTATAGTGACTCGTCGGTAAAATGACCTTCGCCGTGGTCTTTACGGGTACCGTGGGTTTGACGACCACTGCCGTCGTCTTCACGGGCACGATGACCTTTGCAGTCGTCTTCACAGGCACCACGAGCTCTACGGATCATGCAGGGTTAGCGTCCATGGGCAGCTAGAGCCAACCGCAAACGCACTCTTGGTGTCTCGACTACGGCAGCCGCTGGCAGCAGGTTTCCTCGGGCGAAAGTGCCAGCGCGGGGCATGGCCTAGCATTTGTGGGGGGTTTGGATGCACGAGGGAAAAGGAACGTGAAGGGCGGTGAGCCACGGAAGGAGCGAGGGAGCGAGTCGGGGGTGGTGGCAGAAGAGATCTCGAGAGGAGGACTCCTCCGAGCTTGGCGTCCTTGAACGACATGCTCGCCGTATCGAACGCTGCGAAGAGGTCGTCTGCAGAGGTCGTCACGACTATGGCGGTTTGGGGTTCCTGGCAGGTGTGAATACACCGGCAATAAGAAACGATGGTAACGAACAACGGACCTTGCAGAACATACACTCGTTCTTCTTGTAGAGTGCCCGCAGACACAACGAGCAGACATGGCACGTGGCACGTCCGGTGGTTACATTCCGAGACAGCGTAGTCGCGCAGATCCGGCAGATAGCCTAGTCTTCGTCGTCCTTTGTCGGTCTTGGGCTGCCAGTGAGCTCCCTGGGCTGGATGAGCACCACGACGATTGCCTTTCCCTCTCCCTTGCTTTCCAGGGCCGCGGGGAGAGGCCGGTTTGAGTCTGAGCGACAGCGACGGTGACCATGGATGTTAGGGTGAGGTTGTTCGGAGTAGGTTGGTTGGTGAGCAAGAATGCGGCGAAAAGCAAGAGCAAGCGTGATGACGTCACCCTGAT
This sequence comes from Mycena amicta, assembly GCA_029282125.1. NCBI lineage: Eukaryota > Fungi > Basidiomycota > Agaricomycetes > Agaricales > Mycenaceae > Mycena > Mycena amicta. Next base: position 207,133 of record JARIHP010000049.1, read on the forward strand.
GATGCTAGCGTGATGACTCTTGCTTTCGACCACCACGACCACCATCTGTATTGCCCCAGAACAACTTGTCCAAAAGGCCACTACTTCGCATGGCAGTCCGAGTACTTTTCTTAAAAATTTTCATCTCCATGTCACTGTGGGCCCTGAGGTGCTTGCCCTACACTTCAGCAAGGTCAAACAGTTCCAGTACTACCGAAGACATGTCATCAAGCGCGAAGTCCATCCACCACCACCATCCTTCCCAAGTCCCAGTCCATCTCCGCCAACAAGTCCGACTTGAAAGTCGCCGTCGGCTGGTGCACCGCGATGCTCGTGAGGCGGGTCCTCCGAAGCTGTCACATTCAAATTAGTCACAGGACAAGTTCACGCGAAGTAGCGTACCGTAGGACCGAGTGACGCTGTGCGCGCGGAGTTGACGCGTTACAGGTACAATTAGATGATTTAGATCAGGGAAAAGTGTTCAATGGAGCAGGTCTCAGCATGAAAATAACGCCAGACGCACAACGGCAAGTGAATAGGACCTGTCGATTCACGTTAGTATGAGCTATAATACGACATGGAAACACACCCATGAGCACAGCACACGAGAGAAAAAAGGGTTAACACTGGGAACGACCGTGACGTGCAATGCGCAGAATCTTAAGAATAGCATGCGAGAAAAGTTCAGATGACGATGGGAGCGTTGGAAGGGGGACCACGAATGCGAAAGTAAGAGAGATCGGCTGAATGACGAACAGCCGAGGTCTCGGGATTTCCATACGATGAGTTGGCCCACGGGAGAACGTACCATGCGGTCGCCTGACATCTCAAGCAAGCGCAGGCATGAACGGAAGCCGATGGTGGAGCTGAATCGGATCCTGACAAAGGCAAGGCAGGCGCGACGTTGGCGGAATGCTCGAGACCATGGCAGTGGGGATAGTGGTAAGATTGCGAACAGCGGTGTGCCGCGTGCGACATGAAGGCGAATATGTAGCGTGGAGGGCAGCCGTGTATATCGAGAGCTTGTATCGTCAAACAAGCGGCTGGAGGCGAAGCGAAGACGCACCGGCCCCAAACACCTCTCTTGCACGCATCCAAATTGGCTTGGACCGTTGTCGAGCTGTTCTGTAGTCCATGGATGCTGTCGCGGGAATCCAGGACGGAACGAGCGCTGCCCTCCCAAATCTATCACTCATCCAAGGCGACGCAGGGTCCGGGAGCGCGATGAGCAGAGTAATGGTGGTGAGGAAGAGAGTGGTGCAAATGTCCGCTTTCAAGCACAGGATGTGTGAGAAATACGGAGAGATGCAATGAATGAGCACGCACCAAGGTCCGCATATACTCAGTACCCATACTACCCATCCTCCGTCACGTTTCGTGCAGTCAGCGCGCTTAAAAGACCATGTCAGAGGCTATATGTTGGTAATGGTAGGTGGAGGGACCTTGAGACGCGTGCAGGGTTAGATTGAGTGGCTGGAAGATGGAGTGTAGGCCCCGAGATCGTCCTGGGCACGCGTATGATCTAAAAGAGGTCAGAAATCGCAATCAAGGGAGCAGAGAGATCACGTAACAAGGCCAATATGTCCTCAGCTCGGCCTAAATCGCCCTGCTACCAAGCGCTCGACGCAGCCATCTTGCTGGAGACAACATCGCGTCGACGACGGCGATGCTGACCTCGTACGGAGCTGTTGAGTGGGCTGGAGGGTGCTGGAGAACAATGGGAGGGTTTCCAGGAGCGCCAGAGTCGTCGCAGACAAACTGGTCGCAGATGATGGCGGAGAGAGGAGACGTGTGATGTGACGTGACATTAGGTCATGTGACATTGCGCCGACGCGTCGCGCTTGCTACGGCCTCCCGCGCTCATAGCCCCAAAAATCTACAAAAATTCTGGGATGTAGGGACCTACCATCTGTGTTTAACTGGAGCGATTTCTGAATACCACCTGGTTCTTAGCACGCAAGGAACGGGGTCCGTGTTCAATAGATTGACCGCGGTCAGTGCGGAGTCACAGATATCGTGTGGTGTGACAGAGGCAGACGTCGGGGCGGGCGTCGGGACGTCGGGACGGCAACTGCGATGATGAGTCGGGACGGCAACGCGCTGATGAAGCCTCCAATTATGATGGCGGCGGCCTTTGACTAAAACACGCTGACAAAAAGAACAGCCACTAACGACACTACAAAAAATGTAATGGATTTGAAAAAGACTTCAAATGCCAATCTAATGACTTTCACTAATTTCATTACAAACGAAAATGAAACTAATGATTTTGCGTCGATGCGAAACGCCCCTTGACAGGTGTGTCATAAACGATTACTAAAGTACTCGTAACGACCAGACCGTCTCAGACGTCCACTCACGCCTCTTGAATACCCATGGCCAGCGAGCAGAACGATGGAAGGACGTGTGCAATGGATTATGGATGGCACGACTGCATTGACGGAGGCGACGAGGTGCGTGCGCTGGAGCTCGCCGAACGACTTGGTTCTGACCCACTCGCAGTGCTTCGGCCGTTCCTAAATCTGAGAGTGAAGACTAGGGCCTGTTTCGGACCCCTCCAGTGCTTCACCTTCAAATGACCGAGTGCGTTGTTTTCTTCCCTTCGAATCCCTCTCCTCACCGCGCCGTCCAGCTTGGCCGATGGTTCTTCGCATGCGTTTCAGTACTCCGTGCGGCTCCAAGGACTCCTCGTTCCAGGCTCTTCCTCATTCCGACCTATCGTACCGTGCGTTTCCGCACCGGCACCGTCGTTAAAGCCTGACTCAATTATTGTAGCCGCTTCTCAGTGGATTGCGAGGGCAGGAGTGCCGATATCGACGAGGGACACAGACTGTCTTCGTTCTGGTACACCGGCTTCTTGTTGCTCGTCTACTATTTGCTCATATCCTGCAGCGTCCGCGACGCCATGAAAGCTTCGCCTATCCGGACACCGTTTGTCTTGCCCATTTCTATCGCGCCAAAGCTCCCGGCCTGTGTGCCTCGCACTCCCTGGGCTCAGGATGTCCTCCCGTACGGCTACCACGGCCAGCAAACGACCGAGAAGGTGCCAAGTCATCGCGTCGCATGGCTCGCGGATACCGACGTCTGCGTCCCGCAATAGCGGAGAATGTATCGAGCGCTGCAGAACCTTCTGATTGCTTCTTCCACACACCCATACACCCACGCATTCCTCTGCCGGCGTATATCCACCCTCTCTCGCCCGCCATGGCCTCCCATCCTAGTACGCCCTTCGAGCACTACCACCTCGCCTGTCGTACGCAGCGTCTCCATGGCCATCTCTCAACGTTGCACCATCCGCCCGAGCTGCGCTGGAGCAGGCCACTTTCCCGAATCGAATGCCCGGCCGACGATGAGTAGAACGCCGTCCTCATCGCTTGAGCGTGTATCCTTCCGCTCGGTCCAGATCCTCTCGTCGACGCATCCCGAATACGTCAATCGCTCGGGACAGGAATGGCCGAGCTGGACGGGCGGTCCTTGATTACATCGCCCGCTAATCCTCACCTGGCGGTGTTCCTCGGCGATAGGGAGGACATCGAGATCCAGCTCGTCGTCTTGACCGGCGGTCGCTCCCGCAGCGCGGTCTCGCTTCCGCCCTCGTTCCGTGCCGTCAGTCGCAGGGCCCCGAGGTCGCGTTTGGTGGTCTGGCTAGGAAAGTTGGATGAGGGAAAATCTAGCTGGTGCGTCGGCTCTCTCTTTCCATTCTTCATACACTGGGGGCACGAGGCCCTGTCGACGAAATGGAGCCTAGCACAAGCCGAGCACCAGTCGACAACAGGCAGCTCCCACGCCGTGTCAAAATTGGCATATGTGAGATATAGGCCGCGCGGCCGGCGCCCCGCGGCCCGTTGCGAGAAGTAACTATAAGTAGCACTCTATTTGGTTTTTGACAGCTGGATCAGCGGATGAATGGTGCGCAGCGATAGATAAAGCTGTAGTGAGATGTCGTGCACTCTTCCCTCCCAGGCCCTCCCTTCACTGCATATTTGACACATAATGGCCCGGCTGGTCATTTGTGTATGCTCTCAGTGCATCATCAAGGAGACCATGGTAGATGGTGCACTTGTGAGTGGTTCTCGTATATCAGCAGGCCAGAGACGCAAGCACGAATTGCGAGATATTGCACACCGCTCTGCCAACTCAGGGTCGACGCAAAATGCACCTAGGCCTCGCCAGCCTGTTGATGTGGACTCAGATGAGGAGGAGTTGAACCTATCTCAGCGAGGTGTGCATGCCGCCCTGTCCATCTCTCCTGATATGGCTGAAAAATCAGTAGACCAGCAGCTTCAGCTGAACTATTCTCTCATTGTGCAGTTATGCTGCAATCTTGTTATCTGGATGAATCTGAAGGCTGGTCTCAGCCGAAACACTGCCAACCTTGTCCTACGGGGCCTTCAACTTATTCTGTCAACTCTGTTGAATCTGGTCCAACTCGCGCTCTTGGCGCAAGGCATTACTGTTCAGCTGCCACCGATCACTCTGCCACAAGACATACGTACCGCATATCGTCATTATAGCCAGGAGCCTCAGATCTTGCGCACTCCATGCTGCCCCAAGTGTTATAAACTCTATCCAGATCTAGAAAATACACCTGACGTAAAAGTCTGCACTGGAAAGGTGTCTAGAAAGTCTCGGCTGCGGTGTAAGGAACCTCTCTGGCGAACTCAGCGTCTAGGGAAGACCCGCAAACTGGTACCAAAAATGTATTTTAATACTCAGAAGCTAGAGCCTTGGCTCAGGTGGTTCCTATCTCGCCAGACAATAAATGATCATCTGGAGAAAACCTTCCAAAAGCCTCCCAGAAATCCTCAGGACAACATGCATGATGTGCAGGACAGTCCCCGATGGGAGGAACTCAGGACCTATAGGACTAGCAAGTACCACCTGGTATTTGGCCTCTATATTGACTGGTTCAACCCACTTTCAAACAAGATTGCTGGTATGTTTCTTTCTTTCTTTCTGCAATCTCTGGACAGAGTGCTGATTCAGAGTCCAGACAATAGGCAAAAGTCTCTCGTGTGGGGCTGTTGTCCTCTATTGTCTTAATCTTCCGCCGGAACTCCGCTATCTACCTGAAAACATTTTTGTTGTCGGTTTGACACCATCGGGCAAAAAACCAAATCCTACTGTCTTGACGAATCTACTGGATCCTATTATGCACAAGGTGTTATCTCTTAATACACCTGGGATCAACATGCCTACAGCTCACCACCCTGAAGGGGTGCCGGTAGCACTGCGAATAATTCCTCTGGTCGGAGATCTTCCTGCAGTCCGCGAGACTGGTGGCTTTCTTGGACATTCAGCAAAATGGTTCTGTTCCTTCTGTCTTCTTACGAGGGACAAATGTCAGGACCTTGAATATTGGAGTTGGATTCCACGGACTGCTACCGATGTTCTCTCATCTGCAAGGAAATGGTTCAACAAAGATACCAAAACTGCACGCATTGAGATAGAGAGAGCAACTGGGGTGCGCTGGTCTTCGCTTCACTGGTTACCATATCGTGATCCGGTACAGGATACAATCTTGGGATTTATGCATAACTGGCTCGAGGGAATTCTGGAGCATCAGCTGAGAGTACTGTGGGGCATTGGAAGAGATGCAAAGAAGGCCAAGGCACTTGCCGAGATAGATTCTACTGTATTATCGACATGGCTCGAATCTGCAGATTTAAATGAAATCGGGCGCGCTAATCTGAGCCTCATGTCCGATGCTAATCAATTTTCTCCCACACTTACTCTTCCATGTCTCTCGATCTTGCCAAAAAATACTCGGGGCCCTTGCTCATGTCGTGCAGGAACTACACAGAAACTTTTGTCCTTGCATCCCTAATATCCTTCCAACGGGAAAGGCTCGAGCGATGTGTCGCGCAGGATGCGCAGCCTGTCAAAACGTTGCTTGGCGGATGGCTCTCACGGATCCGCACAGAGCCCGGTGATATAACGAGCGAGCAGGCTAGGCTGCTTACGCCGCCCTCACTCCACCTTTCTTCCCTCTGCGACCAATCCCTCGCCATCCCCGCCCACGTCCTGATTCAAGTCCAGCCTTTCAGCCCGTGTCGATATCCTCAACTCTTGAGAAGCCCTCCAAGAATGCAAGCAACAACGTCAACAGCAAGACCTTCCGCGTAGCGCAACTCGCTCACTCGACTGCCGGCGCAAGTTCAACAACCCACCGATCGACTCACGGACGAGTAATTAGGTGCGACACCGGGTTCTAGGAGACGAGCGAGCAGCGCGAGAGCAGGGGAAACAAGGAATGACACTGCTAGATGAGTGATTTTATGTAATTTCAGTCCGTGCTAACGTTCTCAATGACCTACCTTAAGATCTCGCTGCAGGTCGGACGCACACCCCACCCACCAGCACGATGAAGGCCTCGCCGCGCAGTTGCTCTGCGTCTCCAGCCCAGCCCGCCTCGCCCCCTCCAGCTCTACCCGGTTACGAGGGATATGTGTATTAAGCCTTTAGGTGTGAGCGCTCGAGGTGCGTACCATATCTTCGCCCCGACGATATCTCATCATAATCAAGTCTTCTTGGCTCGGTCCCTGCTCCCTATCTTTCACTGTTTCCCTCAACAGTCTTGCCTCTTCTGAATCACAGTATTACTATGTCTGCGACGGGCATGGGAACATGGCCGCGAGATCCTGGGGCAATGGGGAGTGGAGGAAATAAGATGCAAGGTCCCTATGTATGTTTTCTTCTTGCACACATTCCATTTTTGTTCACGGGCTTCGATCTCCACGCGTTTGGCGTCGAATTCACACCGCCATTGACCCGGTGCCTTCTTCGACGCTCCTGTTGTCCTTCGAGTTCGTTCAATCAGCCAAGGCTGCGACATTTTCACTACTCCAGCTCTTGAGCAGTATTTAAACTTCCTTTCCTTTCCTTTCCAGCTGCTGAGTCCAACAGGAGCGCGACGCGCACTCACTCTGATTTTTTTCGCATCGACGCGATAGAGTCTTTTCACGCTACTTACCGTACATACCATGTTGTTTACTGCTGCACAAGGATATGCATGCATATGGCCTGCGTTCCGCATCAGCGCTGCAGCGGTGAGACTGACAAAAATGAACATCATAATATAATTCCTGTCTCACCGCCGGGGGCGGAGCCCCGGCGTCTCTTGTGTGGATGATACAGATGCATGGACTGACACGGATATATCGGAAGCTGAGACCGAGAGTCAGGGACTTCAACAGGAGGCCCAGCAGTTCAATGATGCTGCACAGTGGTCAAGATGGAGGCTGGAATATCAAGCCAACTATGGGGCTGCTGCCTCAGAAACATCTCAGCCTGGTAGCCACACCCCTCATGGAACAGTCCATAGTGAAGATATAGAGATGGATGCCGTTGATGAGGAGGATGTAACGCCTGTGCCACCATCTGAGGCTCTGGATGATGGAAATGATAACAGTGCAGATTTTGAGGATATTGCTGTCCAAGGTTCATGGGCATTCAGCAAGTCACGTCTGGCTAGGGCTCTAAACAGTAACCGTAAGTGTACGGGTTTACGGACGGTACGGTACGGTTTTTCCCCGTACCGTATCGCTCTAGCCGCTGACCTTTACGGTACGGGTTACGGGACGGGCTGTCCCATCAATACGGGTCAACGACCCGTATTGTGCGTATTGGTTCCGTTTGGTGAGTTTTCCGAATGAATGCGCTGGGTAGAGGTATGGAACATCTCCCTGTGCCAGAATTGTGACCTGCTGAGCGATTTCCGGGCCAGACAACGCACCTCGATGCCCGTATCGAGCCGTATACTGTATGGTTTTTGCGATACGGGTACCGTACCGTATGGGGGGTTCACTCAAACATGTACTGTACGGGTGTGACCGTCCCGTCGCGAAATACGGCCGTAATCCCGACGGCCGTAACCGTATACGGTACGGTTTAGAGCCCTACGTCTGGCTCAGTTGCGGGAAGCTATATCAGAAATCATTCTACCTACTTGGGTTGCAAGACCACCTAGGAATTTGGGCGAAGCATCTCATGGCAAGTTGAAAGCAGATCAATTTTGGGTTCTATTTGCTGTCATACTACCGTTGGTCTTACCTGAGATTGGTTTTGATGATGATCCAATGCGGAATAAGGCAATGTTGACAAGCTTCCAGCATCTGGTTGCTGCCACAAATATTCTTGCCTCATTTGAAACCTCTGCGACTGCTGCAGACTTATTTCAAGCTCACTACATCTCTTATCGACAGTCTATTCAGCTTCTTTTCCTGGATGTGAATGATTTACCCAATCATCACTATGCTACACATTATTGGGAAATTCTCAAACTATATGGACCACTGGCTGTTCTGAATGAGTTTGCTGGTGAAAGAATAAATGGGATGTTCCAGAAGATAAAAACCAACTTTCATTTGTGTGCGTTTCTTTTTCTTTTTCGGCCAGCACTCGCTAATGAGGAATAGATGACATGGACTATACTATGCTATGCCAGATGCTTCGCCTTGGCAGACTGCGTGCACAACAGCAAGAGCCAGAGACCAACCAAGATCCACAGCTGACAAGGTTGAACAATATTCTGGAACCTGAAGCCCAGCCACAGACTACTACAGAGATGACAGAATCTGATGTCTCAATATTTCTTAGTCAAAGACAGCACGCATTGTCTACGAGAGAATATGAAACCATCATGGACTATCTGCTTTTGATTGGAGAACCCTGGCTACACTGGCTTGGCAGAAGGTCTTCTGAAGGCATACTACGACTCCCGGACCCAGCACACAGAAACATAATTCTTCCGCCACGGGCAAAACGGCTCTCTCAATTTATCCAAGATGATCGTACATTCAGCATCCTTCCCTCACACGAAGGAAACAGTTTGATCCAATTTTTGGACCCACTTGCACCACAAGGGCAGAGGAGTACCACCACTGGAAGCATTCAACTGATTCTTCAGATTCCCATGAGTGGATTTATGCGAACTTTTATTTTCATCAATCCCCATTTGGAGCTGTCTGCCTCGCCGGAGCTGATGACCACTGTTGTAAAGGCACTGCCAGAGCACATAGTGAAAGTGATCGAGCCAAGACACATTATCTCTCATCTCTCTGCCAAACGGTGTCCAGCAGGGCTCTATGACCAGGAGGAGGTACTTGTTGTTTGTTCTGCACTAAATCGAGGGCGGCGATAAAGTATTGGTTTGGCCATGTTTTCTTGAACTTTTCCTTTTCCTTGCAATGATTGGTTTGTCAGTCTCAAAGAACAATAATAATAATAATAACAAGCATTGTGGTATGTAAGTTGATTATACAAAGAGATATACAAGAGACATACAGAGTACGAGAACTGAGTCGGGTACACCGCAACAAGCACGCAACGGCCACGTGTTGCTTATCCAGATAAACGACATAATGCACGTGCGTGTAAGCGCGGGCCCAATGTGATTAAGGTTTGTACTCTTATATCAACAAGAAGTTCAATGCTGGAGACCGCATCATGGGGTGAATCTCTTACTCCATTTATTGCCGCTACTATTGTGTCATCCTTAATAAAACCAGATTTTTTTTTTTCCAAAGTAGTACAAGTTCAGCCATAATACTCACACCAGGCGAGTACTGGAGTGGCTCAGTCAAAATAAAGAAAAAGGTTTCATAACGCTTCATCCCTGCTGCTCCATACGCTCCTTCGCCGTACCACTAGGACCAGCCTGAGGCCCGGACTCAGCCTCAGGCTCCGATTCCATCTCAGGCTCCACCTCCATCTCATCCTCCGGATCCTGTTCCGTATCCGCCAGCGAATCATCACTATCCAGTCCACCATTCCCCCCCCTGCTCCTCCTCCTCTGTGTCGGTCCACTCAGCTGCAGCAAGTTCCTCTTCCGTTGGTAGGTCATATTCCTGCAGAACCCGTGATGCATAGAGTTTGTTGAACTGATTCGTTGCCATCAACTTCCAGGCGCTATGATCCTCACGAAAGAGGTACCGCTCGATAGGCATGGCAATTCTGTTGTACATGTAGGCCGCCCGTTCTCGCACGGTGAGGACGGTGTTGTAGTACTTCGGATCAATACAGTCGAGCGGGATCTTGTTCTTCGGTGTGTTGGGAGGTAGGACGAGTGAGAGGCTGGATGGATTTTTGTAGATCTTGGTGCGTGTCAAGGGTTTCCTAGAATTTCGGTGACACATAAACCTTGTGTGGATAGAGATAAAGAGAGATAAACACGCACTTCTGGCCCGGCTTCTTATTTTGTGCCTTCAGCTCCGCAATCTTCTTGTCAAGGTGGCGAACCATGCGCGTCATCTTGCTGCTGCGAGCAGGCTTCGGATAATGGATCAGTTCTGTCTTGCTCCCTGGCGCGTACTCATCATCTGAATGCATCTCCGGCACTCGAAGCCCACACAGAACAGCCCTGCGGTAACGAAGCTGCTTGGCCATGTTGTAGCGCGCAACACATCGCTGCAGGCTGGTGAGTACGGTACCAGAGTGGATAATGACGAACAGTTTTACGCCGCCTGACAACGACCTGGGATGCGCTCGACGCTGCAAGACTTCCAGGGTTGTTCCGTTCCGTAGTAGTAGTGCGTGCCAGCCGCCCATAGACGTAATTCTCATACACATCCGCAAGCAGACCATAGTTGTCCACCACACGAATATCGGTCTCAAGACCATGCAGTCCGAGGATCCTCACGGCGGTCTGGAAAGTCGTGACAGCGAGATGACGGTGGATCTGGTTGTAGGTGGATTGGACGGGGCCAACAACATCCGGGCAGAAGGCCCTTAGACCAGCACGCTGAATGGCATCGAAAGCGAGGCTGAGATGCTGCTCAGGGATACGTCCAATTTTGGCTGCGATCTTGCTGTCGACCTTCGAAGCCGCATCCCGGAGGTTCTTTGCGAGCGTCTGCGCGTGCTCGCTGATAGCGTTGCGGGAGGTGTCGACAAGCATAGCCATGTGCGCCTTGATATCGTCGACAGCCTCGAAGCGCCGGTCGTAATGTTGGAGGTATTCAGTGGCCGGTGGGATGACGGAGGTCTGAGTGAAGGCCCCAACGAGAGCCCGAATCCAGATGCGGAATCCATCCTGGGGAGAAATAAACACTGCTGTTGTCGGACCGAAGCTTAGGAATGCACCATAGTTTTCCGGGCCCCTGCAGTCACCTTCTTGGCCGGAATACCCCACTCAAAACGTGTCTTCTTCTTGGCCGGAGCCTCGTTACCCGACCCAGGTGCGTCCTCATCCAACCCCGCCTCGGCTGCCGTCGCACCAGCTGCCGCCGCACCGGCTGCCGTCGCACCAGCTGCCGTCGCACCAGACCTCGATGCCGCCCCACTCGCCGTCTGTGCACCACCGGAGACGCCCGCCGGCGTCGTCAGGATGGTGGATCAAACGAGCCACGGTATGCTCCCAGGTCGATGCCCATGAGCTCTCGCAGCGTGCCCGGCGCTCGCACGTGTCCGCCTCCTTGTACTGCGGTGCATTGAAGGCCATGTTGTCGCGCAACTCCTTGAGTTTGGCGAGCGTTCGGAGAACCAGGGCCACGGTGTCCTCTCCGATGAGTTCAATCTTCGAGGGTTGGATGAACATCCAGGACATGATCAAGAGACGCCGAAATGCAGGAGCAATCCAAGAATCGAGATGGAAACGACGTGCGAGATAGAACTGGTTGGGGCCGTCAAGCCATTCCGCAAGAGGAAGGTTGGGGGTTTTTGCACGCCGGTCGAATTCGTTCTTGGCATAGTCAATACCATCCGGGACTCCGAAAAAGTCACTGGCTTCCATGAGTTGCATCAGGAATGTGCGAGTTCGGGGGAATTTGCTAACAGCAGACGGTGTCGGTATTACAGGTCCATATGCATACACATAACGCACCTCGGGCCCCAGAGAATATAGGTGAGTAAAGCATCCAAGATCTCCCGAGAGATAGTATGCGGCAGCGTTATAGGATTCCCGTCGGTCTTTCCCTCAATGGAGCCTCCGGTGTGGGGGAGTGTGAACATGTCGGCGAAGAACGATGATCGAAGGGCAAGGCTGTCGGTCGGGAGGCAGTAGCGAAGAGCTGATGCACCATCAGGAGCAACAAGCTGGAAATATGTGTTAGCGCCATACCCGCTCGAGGCCATAGAACATACCAAAAAGAAAAGTTTAACAAATGAAGTATCAGCGAAGTAGAAGTCGGGATGGTTGGTCCATGTGTGGATGGGAGGAAGCTGTCGCTCGGGCTTCTTGCAAATGCACGCTTCTTCCGTGCCAGGGGGCATACTGAATGGGCGGGCAACGGATATTCGACACGGCTGTAGCGAAATAAATGGCAACTAACATGCAGACAACGCATGGCTGGCGGCAATCGGATCGGACGGATCCAGAATCCACGTGGGCACGCTTATCAGATCTTCATTCTCCGTCTTACCCACTGCCATGAACCGTCCCGACTTTCCACCACTACCGCCGTCGCCAACACCGTGGCCACAGGCGACCACGCAGGCATACAATGATATCCAAGGCGCCTATGACCGCGCCGCTGATGTACTCGCCCAAGATGCGCCTGATCCGCTTCGCCTCCAATTCCATTCCAGCCATATCCTCCAGCATGTCATACCGATAGTGCAAGCGTTGGTGGAGGAGGTGGATAACGACCCGTGGACACTCGAGATCGGCAATGCCTTTGGCGCGATGGTCGCGGATCTTAAGCGAACATGGGGAATCGCAAGTCGCCGGTGCGTATTCAGTCAAAGGATTTATATGTAGCTGATTTGGATGTACAGAGAACGGTCGCAGCTGTACTTCTTCAGCCCCGTCATGGTTATGCATACCGGACAGCGTGGGCGTCCGCGTAAAATCATCGACCGAGACTGGCTTGCTGACGCCGTATCACATCACCGCAACATCAGTCTCCAAACACTCTCAGAACACCTCAAGATCGACCGCAAGACCCTTCGATCAGCCCTCAAGTACCACGGACTCTATCATTGTTTTGCTGAGCTTTCCGATGAGCAGCTTGATGATATTACTCGCGAGTTCAAACAGGATAAGCCGGCATCTGGCCTCCGCTATCTCATTGGGCATCTGAGGAGACGAGGGATCAAGATCCAGAAGGATCGCGTACGGGGCTCGCTTCGCAGGGTAGATGCTCTCGGCCAGGCGCTGCGCCGCCGACAGAGAATCACACACCGCGAATATATATCTCCCCGGCCGAACGCCAAATGGCACCTTGACGGGCACCACAAACTCATTCTATGGGGGATTGTGATTCACGGATTCATTGACGGATATGATCGTGTGGTGAGCGAACCTCTTCTGCGTCACATCCACATCTCACGTTCAAAAATTCAAGTGCACCGGAATTCATGCAAGTTCGAATAACAAGTCCACGACTGTCCTCGAGGTTTTTCTCGAGGCTGTGCGAAAGCACGGTGTCCCATCCCGTATACGAGGCGATCGCGGAGGTGAAAACGTGAAGGTGTCCGTGTGGATGATAAAGCATCATGGGCCAAAGCGCGGCTCATTCACGTGGGGATTGTGAGTATAGTTTCAGTCGTTTTTACATGTTCAGATCTCTGCTTTTAGGTCAACTCGAAACACACCAATCGAGCGCTTCTGGGTGGAGGTAGGTTCCCAGGTGGTACGGCCATGGCGCGCATTTCTGGCCCGCCTTGAGCGCTTGCACAAACTCGACGTGGAGAATCAGCATCACCTTTGGCTCATCCACTACCTCTTTCTGGATTGCATCAACGACGACCTTGCCGTCTTTCAAGAGGAGTGGAACCTTCACCCGATGAGCACCCGCCAGGACCTCTCTCCGGAGGTCAGCGCCGCGATGAGCTATCTATTTTTCCACCACTCAGCTGTACTTCTAGGATGCGCGCTTCCTAGGGAGAACCAGGGAGGGTATGTATGCTGATGATGTTCATCGCGTCCACCCGGACCTCCTTGCACAGTATCCCAACCTCTCTGGTCCGTTTTATATTGTGTTTGTTGTCTCCAGCTGATCCTCCGAAGGCATAGAGCTGGATACACAGCTGGAGGCCGATCAACAGCCCGAAATCCGTCACGAGGCCATCGAAACCCCACGCGCTGTTGCCCCATTCCAAACAGAAATCGGCCAACAATGCTTTCAAAATATTCTCCGAGACGCGGCTGAGGCCAATCTCATCCCAGTAGGGTTTGGTGTCGCACTGGAGGAGTGGGGTCAGGACGACTACAGTCAGTTGGAGAAGCTGAAGGTTGGGAAGAAGACGGTGTTGATAAAACTACCCGGCGAGATTTGGTGGGTTCGTGCGGTTAAATGGGCCCAGGCACTAGACACAACGATGCAGTTACAAGAATTAGGGTATGAGTAGGAAAAGAAAAGAAAAGAGTCAGAATTTCAGACGCTACAAGAAGTTGCGGTTGACGGAATGACAGGTGTACCTGGGGTAATGATGCATAAGATGCTGTGAGTGAGAGATGTGTCGTGATCCTTCATGTGCTCTAATGAGCGATGCATTGTGATGCATCAGTTTCCTCTAGTGGGCAGCGCGCTAGTCGCGTAGGCCTCCGCTGGCCCGCGCCTCGCGCTTCTCTCCGACCGCCACGGATACCCACGTGCGATTGGCATCACGCATGTGATATCGTCCGCTTGTGCTCCGCCAGCAGCCTACCGGGATCCGCTAGCTATAGCAGCCCTGCGGCCTGCCAGCATCCTGCCCGCTACCCACCCTTCCGCTAGTACAGCCCGCTAGCACCTAGTGTTCTCCAGGGCCGGGCTTTGAGCCCTAGGCCCGGCCCGGCCCTCCCTCCGCAGGCCCGGCCCTATGCAGGGCAGGGCCGGGGCTGAGTAGGGCCGAGGGCCGGGGCTTGAGGCGCTTGCGGCCCTTGGCCCTAGGGCTGAGCCCTCACCGGCCCTAGCTGCCGTCCGAGGTCCCCGAGGTCACAAGAGCGTGACATCGGCCGGCTTTCGGGTCTTTCGGACATGCCTGGATTTAGTCCCAAAGTTACCCAAATGGTCGATCTCTCGCCTAGAACGCGATATCGTGACTGATGAGTTATTGTCAGGACATCACAACTGTCACAACCTGCACAGACACACGATGCACACCCATCTTGAGTACCAGCAGCACATCTGAGTGAATGTGGGTCATACACTAAGCAAAGGTTGCTAATTAACAGCAATTTGTAAGTGGTTTTTTATTTTATCTGAGCCATCACTCACTTCACTGGAAAAGTAGGGCCGAAACCCTGGGCCCTGGGCCGGGCCGGGCTCCGCAGGGCCGAGGGCCAGGGCCGGGTGCGGGACCTCTCAAGTCTGACACTCACAAACAAAATCAACTCTGACACATTGCTCAAGTCTGACACAACTTGGCGCAAGTCCGACACCTTTGATGGCGGCAGGTGTGATGGAAGTGATGGATCTGCCAACGGCCATCACAGGTTAGGTTGGTTAGGTTAGGGTGTTTCAATGCCGCGCAGCGGCCTGGTTAGTGGTTAGCCGGTTAGGGTTAGTGGGTTAGTGGTTAGCGGTTAGGGTTCGGTTAGGGTTGGGAAGGTATGTGGGAAAAAAAGAATGTGGGGAGAGGGCAGGTTAGTGTTAGCTGGTTAGTGTTAGGTTCAGTTAGGGTTAGCAGGTTAGTGGTTAGCAGTTAGGGTTCGGGTTGGTACACAGAAAAAAAATTGGGGAGAGGCCGGCAGACATCGGATACTTTGATGGCTCTGATGAAGATGTCAGAAGGTGTGAGTGACCGTGTGACATTGTGTCTGACTTGCCGGTGTTTTGTGTCTGTGTTACAATTTTGTGTCAGGGTTGATTTTGTGTATGAGTGTCTGGGTTGACTAGTCCTCGGCCGGGTGGATGAGTCGGCCCTGACCCTCAAAAGCCCGGCCCTAAGTAGGGCAGGGCCAGGGTACCCGGCCCTGGAGAACACTACTAGCACCCACACTGGCGCTTACAAGGCGCGCGCCGCACTACACCTGGCCGCTTGCCCGCCTGCCATTGCAGGGCTTTGCTTGCGACTCGGACGCGGCATCGTGACCGTTAGTCTATTGGCGCTCACCTGGGCAGTAGATCCCTTCAATGACCGCTTGACTGACCGCAGAATTTCTGCGTTGATGCCGAGGATTATGTCATCGGAGTTTGATTTTATACCTCCGGCCGCTCCTGCCGTTACGCATCAAATAGATAATTTTCATTTTGCTCGCCCCCAGATTTTTTGTAGGGAATATATCAGGCCTGAAGCGAATCTAACTGGCCTAAAGCCGTCTCTGGCCATCTAAAATCTTCAAAAGAAACTTGTGGGGCCCGCAAGTATCTCCGCTTCTTGCACTCAATACGCAGTCCGGTGTTTAGTTCAGCGCATAGATTATTGCTGCATGTTTCTCCCCAACCACATATCCTCCTATACTGCCCATCTTGGCGTCTCCGTGCGCCATTAGCGCCCACTGCGCCGGCCATCAAACTCAGCCTAAACGTCCATATTATGTTGTTTTCAACCGCTTTCACAGCAGGCTTCGAGCTCAAGGTTCATGAAAGGCCCTCGGAAACCTATATATGTATCACAGATTGAGTTCTTGAACTCTTTCAACATGCTCATTACTCTTGGCCAACCTTCGAGTTCGTCCCATACACGAAATCATGACTGGGCTCCAAATCAACACCACCAAAGTCTATATCTTGCCTTCCACTTCAGAAACATACATAGAATTTGGCATCCTGAGAACCGCCCCGATCCCCTCTATACAAATATCTAATATTTGGACGCTACATTCGTGTTTTCCGTGCCCCAGAGCTCCAAGGGTGCGTGTTCTCAAATATCAAATTGATCGTCAAGTCAAGAGGGTTGCACAAATGCAAAGCTATACAGAAACACTGACTGTTGATGTTTTTATTTTGTTTAGATTTGATGTTCTTGGCTCAAACGAAGGCCTACATTCGTCCGGGTATGTGTCCAAATCCGGTAATGCCGCCGTCGGCTACAGATCTCCGTTCTTCCCACACAGCCATTCTGCGTCTTCCCACCACAACGACGCCAGCGCCAGCGCCGAAGCTCTTCTGCTCCGAGTCCTTGCCCGGATTTACACTGAGCTCACATCGGCTACACCACCCTTCAAGCTTCAAGTTCCCGCTCGGTTCCTGTACCGCTCTCCCGCTCCGAATCCCAGTCGAATGGCCAGAGAATGGCTTTGCAGAGGGCCTGAATTCGGGATGGACGGACCACGAAGGTACTTGGTCACCAAGTACCTTCGGGTGTCTACACCGCTGGGTGAGTAATTAGTCCTGTTGCCGTGTAGCGAGGTCATCATGCAGTAGTCACTCCCCGGCAGCCGCTACCCTAGCGGCTTTTCGCAGCCGGAGGAATTACCGTGGACCCAGGGTGACGGAGCAGTGGAGCAAAGGGCTGGACGTGGGTGTGTACGCATCAACGGCTGCATCCATTCTGACTGAGGCTTTTGACAAACTTGAAGGACCTGCATCATGTAGCCCACATCGTGACGACTGCAGCTCGACCCCATGCCTTTTCCTTGTGCCTCCACTGTGGGCCCGTTGCCATGGCTAGCTTCTATTCGACTGCCATAATGCCGCCGCTGCTGTAATTCCTGTATCGCTCTCACTATACTGGGGCTCACAGCGCAGGAGTCGCCGCAGAAGGTCGATAGCGAGGCAGCCGGCGTCCCGTACCTCAACGCGGCAAACGGATATAAGATGAACGTGGGTGGACACTGGCTGGCCGGTGCGTATCCCTGGCCCACTTTCGAAGCATTCTGAACCCCCATCGTCGACAGACACCACCTTTCGTCTGCTACGTCATCCTGTCCATACCATCCCTGTCAGAGCTGGGGCGAGTCGGCCAGGGCGGGGAGTCGGGGCTTGGGGCAGGCCGCAGTAGGCGGACGGGGAGGGCGAGCGTAGGCGGAGCCACCTCCGCTGCTGAGCCAGAGGCGGGAAGATCGAGTCGCCGAGTCGAGGGAGCAACGGACGAGGGTTAATAGAAGTGTTCCAGAGCATTGGTATTGACGTTTAGCGTGGGTGGGATGCTTGGTGCGAATCGCGGCCAAAGTGTCGAGAGAGCCGCCCACGCCGGGCTCGGAAAGATTTGTGTGCGTGGAGAGTACCAATAGTATTCTAACACCTGCCGCTACACATTCTCAAAAAATGAAGTGATTCGGAGAAGATTTTGTCCCCATCGTGAGGGACGACGACAAACGGTATCTGCTCGTCGTAGGCTGTGGTTTGATCACTGTCGCGGGCGATGTATCAAGAAACACATGTTCTCGGGCAGGCCTGCTGGTGCAGCCACCGCAAGCGCAAACGCGAGAGAGGGTGATGCATCAAATCACATCTCTCATTAGAGCACATGAAGGATAACGGTCCTTCTCTCATCAGAGCATCTTATGCATCACTTCCCCGGGTTGGGGTGGGAATGATCAGTAAGTGCCGAAAGTTCACAGTACGGTCAAACGAGAGACGCGGCGAGAATATTGTGAGCATGCCAGTCGGAATAATATACCATCTATTATCTCTGTGCCAACAATTTATAGCCCTTAGCGTCAAAGCCCCGTCGAACGGCGGCACTCTTAATTCACCCGCTCTCAATTTTGATGCAGACCGAAACAGACGCCCAACCGGATCAGAATTACATGTTTTTTTTTCGTCCTCTCTCCCTCGCTCACGCTCTCCCTCGTTCTCCCCCTCGCATGTCCGCCCGGCGCTGCAGGAAGGATGGCTGCGTATGCACTGCCAATCCTGGGGACGACAAGCGTTGCTCGGACTGTACCCACAGGGCCAAGTACCACAAGGTCGTCGACATGAAGACGTTGGTGACAACGTGGCACAACCGGGCGAAGGCAACAAAGGCGACCGATGCCGAGGCTGAGAAGGAGACAAATGCAGGGCTTCGTCCCAAGCCCGCCGCGCCTCGTACAAGCTCAGGCTCCACCAAGAAAAAGGTGTGTTATCGTCGCGTCATTGTTGCCCGTATTCATTTTCTTCTAGCCCGCCACAATGGTTCTCGAGATCCGCACCATCGAGATGGTACCCTATGGTCTTGATGTACGCCGTGCTTCTTATGACACTGACTCGCTGCTAACGAGCGCAGGAGGAAGGTCAGGTCCGCCCGTCACCCGCTGAGCTGCGCAAGCCAAAGGCCAATCCTCCCATCGGCGGCAAGGCTCCCGAGGATGGCGAGTCTAACCTTGCTGTCAAACGGGGCCTTGCTGTTGTCTCTACTCCGCCCCATCTCTTTCGACTCGACTATGACAAGATTGACCCTGCTTACCTCGACGAACGCGTGCGTCAGTTCTTCGCGGACGCTGGCTCCCCGTTATTCGAGTTCTTGGATGCTCGGGACCCGGATTCGGTCGAGCCTCACTACGGGCTGGCGAACAAGTCGAATCGCCGCCTCAGCAGTGTCTATGTCCTCAACGGCGCAGAGCTTAAACGGTGCAGCCATGGCACAAAGAAGGCAACAGAGACGAGCCACCTGTACTTGGGTAAGGCTTCCGTCTTGTTTTCCTTCTTACTGACTTTGCACAGTTTTGCGGCGCAGGATCCCCTCCTCCGTCGTACATAACTTGGCCGGCGCACTCAAGAGGCTCAAGGCTGGCGAGCATATCAACTCGGACTCCGAGCTCGAGGAACAAGCTCCCAAGCGCACGTCGCACCGTCCGTCATCGAAGAAGTTTGTTGTCGATTCGTCGTCGTCGGGCTCTGAGGAGGGAGAGGAGACGGAGAGCGAGCTGGAGGGTCATGAGGTGGTGGTGAAAGTCGAGAAGGAGGACAAGCTGGTCTCTTGTGGTGCGGGATTATCACTCCACTGGCTTGGTAGCTGACCGTCTTAAGCTGACGACGACGATGACCTGCCACCCACTCCACGGCTTGGTCCTGTTAGAGGTTAGTCTTTTTCGTTGCTATCTTCGTCAGATCTAACCATGACTACAGGTCGTAAACGCGCTCTTTCGGTCGTCTCCGTCGACCATAAACGGTCCCGTTCCGGCTCTCCCGATGCTGACAATTCCGACGTGGCCTCAATCCGGAGCATATCCCCGCATCTCATTGCCCCAGGTTCCTCCTTCTCTTTCGACCCTGCAGCAGGACCAGCGGAGTCGTTTACGCGCCGCACGCCGCCGCCCTGCCGCTCATCCCGTACCTCCACCGTCGTGCGCCAACCGCACTCCCCGCCGAAAGCGGCTCTTGTCGTTCCGCCCTCGCGTTATAATGCGTGGATTGGCTACTAGCTCAGATATGCTGATGCTATATACCGTGTCCAACTCGTCTCTCACTCCTTCCATCGTCAGTCTCCATTCGTTCCTTTTGGGTTCACGGTCTCTCTACTATACGTACACCTTCCTTTTAACTACTTTACATAGTTCTCTTTGCACATACATATCAACAGTCTGTACATACAGCTAGCTCAGTAGTCTAACCTCTGCTAATGGTAAAGCTTGGTGCACTGCCTGCCTTAACAGAAGGGCGATATTGCGCGGTTGTTATACGATCTGGTGCTGCCCGTAATACGGCCGAAAGTTGAAACCAGCGCGAGTGGAAGTCGGGGAAGAGCGGGTAACGGTGTGACCCGTGACTCTCTTGCCACGATCCTCGACAATTGCGCTAAACTCGGGCCCCGACGGACGACGCTTCCATGGGGCACTAAATCGCGGAGACCGAGCCCTTGTTGCGGAGAGTTGAGACCCATAACGTGTACTCGTATCTTTCGGTGAGTGCTTCCTTTTTTCTCTTAGCGTCGGCCATGCTCATGTTTGTGGCACAGGCATTACAGTAGCCGCCCTACTCCTCCGAATCTCCATCTACGCGCGCCCAACGACGACCCGGACATCGACGACTGTAGGGAGCGACAGCCAAGAGAGAATGGCGGTCATTATCGACTGGGAGCAGCGTACGTGGTTCTCTTTATTACCCTTGCGCTCGACCTCCTCCGTTCCCAATGTCTCCATCATACCCCGCTTCCTTTGTGCTCGCTCTACCTCTCGCTTCTCCTTCCTTTCTTCCCTTCCTTGCTGCGATTCTTTCTCCGTGTCGTACGCTGTCAATCGCCGGGCTGCACCATCGCAAGCCACGGTCGCTCCCTCATCGACCTCGTTCCATCACCCATCCTTCGCTTCCTTACACACTCGCTATCACTCCTTACCGCTATTCTTTCCCCTTCCGCCCATCCTCAATCTTTCTGCTCGTATCCCCGACTCGCGCTGACGTTTTCATACAGCCGACTTGAACGGCCCTCGGGTGGGTCTATCACAGCAGGCCAGCGGCTCACCAGCGGCGGGACCAACATCGCGATAAACTGGGCTGGCGGGCTGCACCACGCGACGTCCGTTTTCTGCCTCTCGCATCCTCGTCAATGGCTGATTCCGTTCTCAGCCACCCCTTTGCCGATGCCAGAAACACCGTTCACCTGCATTTCCTGTACCAGTCCCGGTCCCAGCACCTCAGGATCTTCCTTTTGACACGACGATGCGGGTTCCCGGGCAGTTGGGATGACGACGGCGGGAGAGTCTGCGAGGGAATAGGCAGACAGTCTAGGCGGGTACGGTACGTCCACCTCATGTCCCTGTTGACGATCTTCTTACTCTAT
Source organism: Mycena amicta (assembly GCA_029282125.1). Classification (NCBI taxonomy): domain Eukaryota; kingdom Fungi; phylum Basidiomycota; class Agaricomycetes; order Agaricales; family Mycenaceae; genus Mycena; species Mycena amicta. The sequence goes on from JARIHP010000049.1 coordinate 228,622, forward strand.
CTTAAGCGACCCGTGCGCGTAGCGGTGCCATTCTTCTCTCAGCGCGGCAGGAGGACCCGCATGCAAAACTCGCTTTTGACTCCTCTCTCCATCCTCCCCCGCCGTCCCTCGTGAACGCTGCTTTTTATCTTCGCGTCCGACGTACTCCCGGATCGTGGGTGGCTCATAGCTCATGCCCCGGGGCTCGACTGGCCAGTGGACGATGCGAGGAGAGATGCCACGTCATCATATCGACTGGCAATGGATCACCTCTCCGAGCCTTTGGACGAGTTGGATGGGTGCCCGCAGTGAGTGCGACGCAATCGGGAAGGCGCAACGGCATCTAGCAGCATCCACCTCGCCGCTGCCAGTGCGCCCACCATTCCGCAGCCTCAAGATACCTTCGCAATCCTCAGCTCTCGTCCCCCGACCTCCTTGCCCGCGGTTACCCCTCGACTGCCCCCGTTCCATGTCAAGTCGACCCTGGGGGTATTGCTGGAGGACCGTCCGTTGGAGGATACCGTCCCGAGGCCTTGTCAAGCGGATACTGCGGTATCGCGACTGTCTCCATCCTCCGTCGCACGGTCTTTCCCCTCGGCACATGGGTAGAGGGATGAGCGCAGTGGTGGTCAAGCTGGAACGACGGGCTTGTGCGGAGGAGTCTGGACGAGCCGCACCGACTATCGCGGCTCGTCTTCCGGACGCGGAATCGCGTGTCCTTATCCTTCCTCGTGGAAGGGCCTGCTCGCGACGGCAGACATTCCTCCCCCTTTGCGAGCTGCAGGAGGCTGCTGCTGCAGCTGAATCATCGTTATGCGGGTGCTTCACCTTCCGCCACGGTCGACACCTCTTCGCTTCCCCACATCGCTATCCCAGCGTCGTCTTTCCAATGTCCCCTCCATTGACTTGGACTCGCCTCGACCCAGCCGCGCTGCCTATCGCTCATCGCACGAAGAACGCTTTGAGCTTGCGTTGGGCGAGCAGGTGGTGGAGGTCAACTTCTCCCGTGCACCGGGGTCGGGTCTTGGTCCCGGTCTACGCTGTGAGCTGGTCCGCGGAGCTCGATTCTCCGCATCTGTGTGGACACCGGAGTGGGTATTGCAGGCAATGCAACGCTTGCGTGGGCGGCTGAGGCACCCCAGACAATCTTGCAGAACGGGCTCGATGATTGACCTACTTGCTCACCAGTCCGGTCCAGTCGCTATCCACATTACGATACGCTCTGCATACGCTATGAGCTATACTTTCGTCCTCTTCCTCCTTCCTTTCATCGTGTTTTTTCTGCTTCGTTTGTAGCCGAGCCGCGCGCGTACGGTCTTTTCGCTTTCTCGTCGTAGTACTAGTCTTGCTCGATGTACTCGTATAGCTGCCCCGGTGGTGGAAAGCACAAAATGGAATGGATTCGGTCAAGATTTGTATTCATTGTCGAGTGGTGTACAAAGAATGTGGAACGGCAACTACCACGACAACGGGTGCTTGAGCAAGGTCTGCAAGCTGGTGAGACGTAGGAAAAGAGAGGATGAGGACGAGGGCGAACTCACTCCATCGTCAATCAACACCGTCTCGCCGTCGACAAACCAGTTGGCGACGAGAGGGTGCCCATGTCGCGCAGGGTGCCAGTCTGAGAGCCGGCCTCGGTCGGGACGGTGAAGGGGAATGTCTGCGACTGCGAGAGGAGGGAGAGGGAGAGATGTGGAAGACGCCGAGCGAGTCGACGGATGAGGCGCCCGTGCTCATACCGGTTATCAAGAGGGCTGTGGAGAGGGAGGCCGCGAGCGGGTGTGGCTGGGACTAGACAAGAGGTCGAGGCGTGGGTGGGAGGTCATGGCGAAGCGACGGATAGCAGAGACGAGTAGCGTGTTGTGCGTCGAGGGTGGCTGGTGGTACTAGTATCGATGGCGGTAGATCATGGTCGAGAATGACGGCGAGGATTGCAGCTGTGGAAACTCGTCAGCCGAGCCCTTCGCAAGAGAGAGAACAACGCACCCTGCCAGCCAAAAAAAAAAAAAACTGCAACGTCACCCGTTGCCAGCCAAAACCAATACATCCCGCGCTCTTGACTTTCGTTCATCCAGGCGTCGCCCTCGGAATACGTAAGTACACGAAGCGGGGATCGTGCCGACGGTAGGGTAAGTATTGCAGCCGGACGGTGATACACCAGCGCGAAGGAGTACTTACGTCGTAGCGGTGGTGGTCGTCGATGGGTTGGGGTCTGGGGGCTATGCGGAGACACCATCTCAATGGGAGCTCGCGAAGACATTCTTCCAGGTCTTCCCGATACCGGGGATGTCCGATGTGCGTCCGGCGCCGAGTAGCGTGGGCAGCACTAAGGAGGTTTTCCCTGGTGCGGCTGAGCTGGTGATTCCTCGGAGTGGTGGGCGAACGGGCGAGGAGTGACGCATGCAGCAAGGGAAGAGCGGGAACTGGAGCGGCAGGATGTGGTGGAGCGGAGGAAGCTAGGCCGAATCAGGATGTCACCATGCTGTCAGTGCACCGGCGATTGGCGTCATCGCCGGTGCGCACGCTTGGGTGCGACGGCAGTACAGTCCCGCGCCGCTATAGGGCGGCACTACATGTTGCTATGTCCATTGACACCAACCTAAAGCAGCATTGGAGCGGTCGATAAGCAACGCACGTCGCACTCACTTGCAGCTATTATTATGCATTCATGCTGCCAGGCTGCTGTCAGGCTGTCAGTGGCCTTGAGGATTACACGCTGCGACCTCGAGGATCACACGCCGCGACCGAACTCTCCTCCGTCCCTCATCCCACTACTCAACCCGGCCCACCGAAGCACGAAGAATGCCTGGAACCATGGGAAACAGCAATGACATGCCAGACAAAGGTGGAGCATCAGCGGAGACTAGTCCGCAGCGGTGTGTGGCCTGTAAAATTGATTGTGGGATCTGGACTCATCCTTGTGTTCTCCAGCCATTACTCCTGGTTCGGAGCAACCTTTGACACTGGCAAATTCAATCGATCTGACATCGAGGCCGCCTTTGCACTGATTATCGACGACATCATTCAGTGCCTCATCAATGATGGTGCACTGAGTGGAGATGTCAAGAATGATCTGATCTTCCAAGGCAGTCCACTGCTCAAAACAAGAGGACTTTTCCTGGAGCTGGATTGTCACCCAAGAGATCACAAACTCATCTCATCCCTACTTCAAGCCATCTCCCATAAGGAGACCGGAGGCACTCTGGAATACATGCTCAGTCCTGCCTTTGAGAAATTCAAGCTGAATCCTGGAGACTTCATTGCTCAGTTTGCTGATAGCAAGGGCTGCCTTACAAGAGCACAAAAAATATGTGCCGGGGCCAAGCTTGTCTGGCATGACCTGCAAAAGGTCCAATTTGCAGTCCCTAGTTCTATCTTCCAGCTGCTTGATAGGTTTTCAGACATTGCCGAGGTATGGCTTTGGCCCCATCTGTGCTTGATATTGAATCTGCCCAGATGTACATAAACAATGAGAAGGACTTGCAAACTCTGATGGACAACCTTGCATCCTCCCTGATACAAGCCAACACTGTGCTTCTGGCAAGAGAATACTACAGCAACCAGGTCACTGAGAGTAGCAAGAAGTTGACAAAGTAGGTCTTGTGATTATTATTACTATACAAGCTGAGTTTTGCAGACTGCTAGTTGATGGAGCTTTTGAAGTTCACAATCTGCATGTGCAAATCCCGAGAGCTTACACTGGGCTACAACCCGGGGTCAAAGAGGGAATCCAAAAATTTGGTACTCAATTGAAGGCAGCTCTGCAGATTCATAAGGTGTGTGATTGTGGAAAAATGTGTTTATTTTTCCACATTGACACCCCACAATTTGGTTTAGCAGGAGTTGTGTCAATCGGTAACTGCAAGCATATACCAAATACTGGGGAACACATTGGTCTGTACTGTACTTTAACTTTCCAATACTTTGCTCAACAGTCATCTTTTAGTCACAGCAGTTGACCTATGTTGCCAAAGCACGTTTTAATGGAGTGGACAAGCTCACTCGACGAGGGTGTACACTGCACACCAGGGAGAACATCCTCTCTCGTCTTCAAACCTAGGCTCTATATGTATCTTCAGATGCATCTGACTCCATTTTTTGGCTTAGTGGCATGGCTGGTACGGGCAAATCCACTATTGCATACACTCTCTGTGAGTGGCTGCAAACACAAAGACGACTTGGTGCATCTTTCTTCTGCTCTCGAAATGAAGAAGACACCAGGTCGCGCAAGTCTCTTGTTTCAACTATTGTGCGCCAGCTCCTGTCTGAATACAAGCCCCTTGTCAAGCCTTGTATATCTTGACCCGGTGACCTTGCATAGCCTCCTACCATGTGATTATCATGTGACCGTGTCTGCCATGATGTCAGGGATGACTCGTTGGAGCAACGAGGTCATGGACGACGTCGCTGGAGCCATTGGAGCTATGAGGTCATGGACGACATCGCTATGGAGCCGTACACAGCCACTTACCAGTAGTATATATACCCTAGCTACAGAGTGTACTCCCTAGTGCTTTTATTCCGATCACTTCCCCCCATCTTCGCCCTCTTCTCTCTTACCACTTGTATAACGAGCCTCTGGCACATTGTCCGAGTCCCAGTGCATTGCAACACTATTGTCCCATTCTTACCGGGACCTCTACCTTGCTTGTATTGTTTGGACAGTGTGTTTGAGTGTCACCTCACAAGTGACCTCTCTCTCAGAGACTTGTTTGTGACACCCCTGGTAGCTAGCCTTCAAGGGATCAACCTTGAGAGGTTCAATGATATCTGGGACGGGGATATTGACAAGCTCCTTGTTGAACCCTGGGCTGCAATGAGGAGGTGTGGTTTTGAACCACCACCACTGGTAATTGTCATTGATGCTCTGGATGAGCTGGAAAACGACTCTGGTGCCCAGTTTATCAAGGACCTGATCACTGCATTTGCTGCCACTCCATTACATGGGCTCAAATTCCTCCTCACCAGTCGTCCCCATCCCAAAATTGTGGAATCTTGCCATGCAGTGAAAGCACACTTTCGGTTGGAAGATATTGAGAAAAGTGATGCCGAGGCTGATATTCGCTGCTTCTTGCAAGTAGAACTGCCAAAACTTGCAGATAAAATTGAAGCCATTGTAAAGGATTCTGCCGGGGTCTTCATATATGCTGCAACCATTGTGCGGTACCTCTCCCCACGGGGTGTCCCACCAACTACAGGGCAACAAGCCAAGCAGCTGGACCATATTCTGGAAAAGGGAGTTGGACAGGTGATAACAGGCAAAGATCAACTTGTGGATGCTCTTTACAACCGGGTCATTGAGGAGGTACTCCAAAATAGTTTTACAGCAGAGATCTGTAAGCGTGTTCTATACGCAGCTGTGACAGCACGACAGCCTCTGACAGTTCAGGCACTTGCCCCACTTGTGGTTGATGCATCAGAAGAACCTAGTGAGGCAGCTGTGGCTGACAATGTTCTTGCTGTCAGAAACAGCTTGGGTAGTCTCCATGCTGTGATCTATGTCTCTGAGCGAGATCACAAGATTTATGTATATCACAAGTCCTTTGATGATTTTATCATCAACCGCTCAAGGCTGGCAGAGCAGGCTGCATCATATTTTGTGGACCGCACACGAGAGTGCTTTAACATCTTGGACAAATCACTCAAGTTCAACATCTGCAACCTTGTCACCTCATATTTACAAGACGATGAAGTGGAAGGCCTGGCTGAGCGAGTTGCAGCAATTAAGCCTGAGATTAAATATGCCTCTCAACATTGGGCTAGCCATCTTGATGCAGTGCGACACAGTGATAAAGCTGTTAAAGAGGTTGCTGCATTGCTATTGAGGTTTTGTAAGCTCAAGGTGCTATTCTGGATGGAGATAATGAACCTCTGGAAGGTTGACTGCCGTTCTGCAATACAACAAGCTCGTGGCTGGGCTCTCCAGGTATGTAGCATCAGTAATGTGGCAACATTTGTTTTCTAAAACAAACACCAGATTCCAGACTCCAAAGTACTGAATGAATACACCATAGCAGTGCAGCAACTCTGGGCAGTGTTCATATCTGGTGCAGCATCAGCTTGCACACCACATCTCTACCTGAGCTGCCTGGCAGCAGAAATGGGCAATTCTGAGAATCTGGAGGCATGGAGGCATAACTTTAGTGGCCTAGGGTTCGTGAGGTGTGATTCCCTAATATACAGTATTCCACTGGTGCAGATGGATGGGCACAGCAGCACGGTCCGGTCTGTAGCCTTCTCACCTGATAGGGCCTGCATTGTGTCAGGCTCGGATGACCACACTGTGCGCATTTGGGATGCAGCCACAGGCAAGGAGCAGCAGCGCCTGGATGGGCACAGTGATGGGGTCAACTCTATAGCCTTCTCGCCTGATGGGGCCCGCATTGTGTCTGGCTCCGACGACAGAACTGTGCGCATCTGGGATGCAGCCACAGGCAAGGAGCAGCAGCGCCTGGATGGGCACAGCTCCTGGGTCCGGTCCGTAGCCTTCTCGCCTGATGGGGCCCGCATTGTGTCTGGCTCCGACGACAGAACTGTGCGCATCTGGGATGCAGCCACAGGCAAGGAGCAGCAGCACCTGGATGGGCACAGCTCCTGGGTCCGGTCTGTAGCCTTCTCACCTGATGGGGCCCGCATTGTGTCTGGCTCCGGCGACAGAACTGTGCACATCTGGGATGCAGCCACAGGCAAGGAGCAGCACCGCCTGGATGGGCAAAGCGAAGGGGTCCGGTCTGTAGCCTTCTCACCTGATGGGGCCTGCATTGTGTCTGGCTCCAATGACAAAACTGTGCGCATCTGGGATGCAGTCACTGTGCAGCTGCAACCTGTGCTCCAGGGCCGATGGAATGCACCTGGGTGGCTCTCCATGCCTCATATGTCCCCCGTCCCCCTCTTCTGGTATCCACCTGAACTACACACAACCCTTGTGCTTCCACCTTGTCTACTTCAAATCTCCCAACAAGGTGTGACCCATTTAGACACTGAAGCCATCCCCTGTGGCCACAATTGGGTTCATTGTTACTCTGTGCCGCAGCTTGACTAAGCTTCATATATTTGTACCTCTCACTTTTCTTACAGCATGTTGAAAAGGAGTGACACGTTACAAGCGAAAAAAAAGACTCCGGAAAATTTTACCTAAAATCAAAAGAACAATTTTCAACCTCTTTGGGCACAAAAAATAAAAAAATCACTGAACTTACAGTCAGATTACTACAGTACTCTGTGCCACAGCTTGACTAAGCTTCATATATTTTGTACATACCACTTCTCTTCCAGCATGTTGACCAGGTCCGGATTTTAGCCACACTGTAAAAATGAATTCTTCGTATCTTTCACCCTAGCCGAGAATGAATCGTATATATATATATATTTGGTGCTTGCTGCAAATGTAACCGAAAATACATTTCCAGCTATGCTGAAAAGTTGGCCCAAAATAGTAATTTCAGAACCAGTTCCACGATCCAGGAAACTAACATTTTCGGATGTGGCTGAAAGATACTGAAAATACCCTAGAACATAAGGAATCATTGTCCATTCACGGCGTACGATACGAGTCGGCGCCGCCGTTCTGCATGCGCCAACCTGTACCTACCCCGAAACGTTCGAATCCCAGGCTTGTATTTCTTGCACTGTAACCTCACGCTATCATCACCTGGACACTGCCCGACGAAACCCTCTCAACCAGCACGCCCAAAAGAAAGCATGACAAGTCAATTCAAAAAAAAAATCAAGTTCTACGTATGTAGCCCGAAAAACTCAGCTCGACTATTAGTGTTAGCGCCTAGCGCCCTAGATCCCACCATACGCATCATCCGTGCTATAATGCTGCTGCTGGTCGTAGCCCGGGTGCTGCAGCATCTGGACCATCTGGGACGGCGGGGCAAACCGATTGACGTTCTGCGGCTGCTGGGGCTGGGGCTGACAATGCATCTCGGGAGGGTAGCCACCGTAGGGTTGGGACTGGACGGAATGCATCGGATGGATCGAATGCACGGAGGGCACGTAGCCCGGCGCGGCGTAGCCCTGGCTCATCTGCATCTGCATCGGAGGAGCATAACCAGGTCCAGGCGAAGGGACGGGTGTACCACTGCTATAGCCGTAGTACTCGGCTGGCGGGGCTTGGGCGAAGCTGGGGTGGGTATCATGGGTATACATGACAGTGACAGGCGACGCGACTGCGACCTACTGCGACTGCCGGCGTCACACTCGCGTTGAGACCTGCGCCATAAGGGTACGGGGTGTACGCCACCACGGTGGTATGTGCGCTCTGGCCGCTGTACACCGAATGCATGCTCGCGCGGGTGCCGGTGCCGGTGAAGTGCGGATTCGGTGGGGGCAGTGGGGAGGATGGGTCGTCGAGGAGGTGGGCAGAGCGGCGGAAGGTCTTTGCGTCGAAATTGACGATTGACTCGTGAGCCCGAGCGCGGTGTTGACGATTCCACCGTCTGAGCATGAATGCGACGAGCAGCCCGGCGATGGCGAGTCCGACGATGCTGGTGACGATGGCGGCGACGATAGTGCTGACGCTCGCAGCGCTGGAGGGTGTGGTGCTGGGAGACGGGGAGGAGGATGACTTTGGTGCGGATTTGACGGCTGGGGGCTTGGTTGCGGCAGGAAGGGAGGTTGTCGAAGAGGAAGGCAAGGCGGAGCATGTGGTGGGTAAGGTCTGGACAGAATGTATCAACACAGGTAAGGAAGGATGAAAAACGATGCACCGCAGAACTGGAGGGAAGGATAGGGCTCGAGGGAGACTAGGGAGTCGTCTGTCACAGCCTATGCGAGAGGAGGCAGTGCTCGCACTCACGCCTTTAAGGCAGCGAGGGCGAAACGGGCAGACTGAGACTCGTCGGCGATGACGGTAGGATGACCTTCGCCGTGGTCTTTACGTGCACCGTGGGTTTGACGACCGTCGCCTTTGCGGTCGTCTTTACGGGCGCGACGACCTTTGCAGTCGTCTTCACAGGCACCACAGCCTCTACGAGTCATGCAGGGTTAGCGTCCATGGGCAGCTAGAGCTAGAGCCAACGCACTCTTGGTCGTCTCGACTACGGCAGCCGCTGGCAGCAGGTTTCCTCGGGCGAAAGTGCCAGCGCGGGGCATGGCCTAGCATTTGCTGGGGGTTTGGATGCAAAGGGAAAAGGAACGTGGAGGACTGTGAGCCACGGCGAAGGAGTGAGCGAGTCGGTGGTGGTGGCAGAGCTCCTCCAGCATCTCCTGCATCTCGAAGAACATTGCTAGCCGTATCGACCATGGCGATTTAGGGTTGCTGACAGGTGTGAACAGCGAGCAACGATGGTAACGAGCGACGCACCTTGCAGAAGATACAGTCATTTTTCTTGTAGAGCGCTCGCAGACGCAACGAGCAGATGTGGCACGTCCGGTGTTTACATTCCGAGACGGTGTAATCGCGCAGATCCAGCAGATAGACACGTCTTCGTCGTCAGGGGCGGCGTTGGTAGCCTCTTGGTCGGTCTGAGGCTGATACTGGACGAGCACCGCCGCGACCTCTACCACGATGATTACCTTTCCTTGCTTTTCAGGGCCGCGGGAGGGACGGGCTTGAGTCTGAGCGACAGCGACAGTGGCCATGGATATTGTGGTGAGGTTACTGGGAGTATTAAGATGGTGGTCGCTTGGTGAGCAAGAATGCGGCGGAAAGCAAAGAGCAAGCGTGATGACGTCAACGTGATGATGCTCGCGTGATCATGATGACTCTTGCTCTAGACCACCACGACCACCATCTGTATTGCCCCAGAACACAACGCCCAGCCGCCTCAGACGTCCACTCACACCCTCTCGAGTCTCGAATGCCAGCGAGCGGAACGATGGAACGATGGAACGACTGCATTGACGGAGGCTACGTGGTGCGTGCACTGGAGCTCGTCAAACGAGTTGGGTTCTAACCCTCTCGCAGTGCTAGGGCCGTTCCTGAATCCGACTAGGGCCAGTTTCTGACCCTCCAGCGCTTCACTTTCAAATGTCAGAGTGCGTCTTGTCCGAGTCTTTCCCTCGAACTTGAATCCCTCTCCTCACCGCGCCCTCCAGATGATCCTTCGCATGCTTCTCAGTACCCCGCTCGGCTACACGGACTCCTCGTTCCAAGCTCTGGCCATTCGAGGCCATCGTACCGTGCGTTTCCGCACCCGCACCGTCGTCAAAGCCTGACTCAATTCTTGTAGCCGGTTCTCAGACGAATTTGGATTTGCGAGGGCAGGAGTGCGGACATCAACGAGGGACACTGACTGTCTTCGTCTGGTACGCCTCCTACGTGTCGCTCCTCCACGATTTACTCATATTCTGCAGCGTCCGCGACACCATGAAAGCTTCGCCTATCCGGACACCCTTCGTCTTGCCCTTCTCCATCGCGCCAAAGCTCCCAGCCTGTATACCTCACACCCCCCTGGGCTCAGTATGTCCTCCCGTACGGCTCCCACGGCCAGCAAACGACGCAGAGGGTGCCACGTCATCGCGTCGCATGGCTCGCGGATACCGACGTCTGCGTTCCTAGCCTTCCCGTTGCTTCTTCCCACCCATACACACGCCAGCATTCCTCTGCTGGCGTATATCCACCCTCTCTCGCACGCCATGGCCTCCAAACCCAGTACACCCTTCGAGCAGTACCACCTCGCCTGTCGTACGCAGCGGTCCCATCTCTCAACGTTGCACCATCCGCCCGAGCTGCGCCGGACCAGGGCCACTTTCCCGAATCGAATGCCCGGCCGACGATGGGTAGAATGCCGTCCTCATTGCTTGAGTGTGTATCCTTCCGCTCGGTCCGGATACTCTCGACCCATCCTCTCCCGTCGACGCATGCTCCCAGCCGCTTTGCCTCGTCGTCATCCTTCGTGACCATCCGAGCTCCGAGTCTTTTGGCGGAGGACCGGGACTGCCAGTGAATTCCCGTCGACGTCCTCACTCTCGTGAGCTCGTCCGCTCGCAGTTCCTGTCTACCCTGGGAGGCGAAGCGTCAGGCACCCAGCTAATGCCGACCGGGACAGGAATGGACGAGCTGGACGGGCGGTCCTCGAATGCTTCGCTCGCTACTAATCCTCACCTGGCGGCGTCTCTCTGCGATACGGAGGCCATCGGGATCCAGCTCGTCGTCTTTACGGCGGTCGCTCCCGCAGCGCGGTCTCGCTTCCGCCCTCGTTCTGCGCCGTCAGTCGCAGGTTCCCGAGGTCGCGTTTGGTGGTCTGGCTGGGAAAGTTGGACGAGGGCCAATTGCAAATCTAGCTGGTGCGTCGGCGCTCTCTTTCCATTCTTCATAGCTGATGCTCTCCCGAGTGCTCTCCCGACCGGCGTCCGGCTCTTCCGCCTGCGCGAGATACTCCCCTGCTCTCGCATTCACACATCCGCGTCGCTACCCTCCATTCCACCGTCGTCTTCCCGGGCTTCTGAACGCTCAGAGACGCTGCGATTCCGCCATCGGCTGGTCATGAGCGAGTCCATTGCCTTCGCTTTCTCCCCGACTACAGTGTGTCGAAACGCGCAACCTCGCCACCCACCTCGAAAACGCCGCCTCGTTTTGAAGCACGAAGCACGTGGAGAGGATGCGGCCGTAGGAGATATTGCCTAGGACGAGGTTTCTCCTGTCCGGCGGCCTGCACACACATCGTTCTGGCCTCCATCGATGTCATTCTCCAATTACATCTCCCGTGGCCCAGCGGTGACGGTGGCGATTAGGTCGTTGGGAGTCGACCGCACTGCCTATCCCTCGGGACAGTAAGCGTAGATAATTGGGCATGGTCGTGGCCACGTCTCCCATCCACGTTATGCACACTTCGTACTTCTATTCCTCGCATACGCTACGATTCGGCCACATGTTTTTACATTCCACTTTCTCTTGGACATTCGTAATTCCATCTTCCCCGTCACATTTTAAAGTGAGCCGGCTCGTCAACACCTTCCCGCACGCGTCGCTGCCTAATCTGCAAGAAATTCGTACAACGGCGTTCAAGTTGGTGTTTTCTTTCCTTGTTCCTTGTTCTTTCGGCAGTGTGCTGAGGTGCGCGTTTTGGCAGACGTGATATCGCGAAGAACGCCTGGGTACCGACCGCGGAGAGTCTGTTGTCGAAGAATATAACGTTGAAGGATTCGGAGGGAAAGAGTTGGCGCCCAAGATTGAAGGTTGGGAAGGGTGTAACCGGGGCGGCTGGCGGTGAGGCTGAGGCTGAGGCTTCTCGTTCGAGTAGTCGCCCGACGAGGTCGAGCACACGACGTTGTCGTCTGGGTAATTTGTTACCCTAGGTAGTATCTTGGAATTGACTTTCTTCGAAGAATACCACCAAAGTTCGACTTTAAGGTGATCTTAAGGTTTGAGAGAGTGGTTGAGAGGGTTGGGAGTGGAGAGAAAGATGTTGTTGTAAGATACGGAGTGTGGTTTGGTTAGTATTTCCAAGCTTTCCAGAGCTGAGCAAATACTAGAGAGAATCGTAGGTGAAATAACCTCAGGCGCCGGTTGGCTGAGCGATACTTCCGTAGACAGATAACGTAGGTGAAATAACCTCAGACGCCGGTTGGCTGAGCGATACTTCCGTAGACAGATAGCGTAGATGAAATAACCTCAGGCGCCGGTTGGCTGAGCGATACTTCCGTAGACAGATAACGTAGGTGAAATAACCTCAGGCGCCGGTTGGCTGAGCGATACTTCAATGATTCAACGTGGTAGCCTTCAAAGATCCAAGTCCTGCAGGAGCTGGAAGGCCAGAGAGACAAGAGAGAGAGAGTTGGGGGAACTTCAGTCAAGATCAGAGAAAGAGCAAGAAAGTTAGTTATTTTTGTAATTTTACAGGGGGGGTATATATATGAAAAGCTGTTCCCTACCAACAGGCTATGGGTTGCCTGCTGCGGAAACCTACGCATACCAACAGGCTATGTGTTGCCTGCTGCGGAAACCTGCGCATACCAACAGGCTATGTGTTGCCTGCTGCGGAAACCTACGCGTCAACAACAGGCTACGCGTAACCTGCTGCGGAAAGCTATGCATTACCAATGGCAACGAACTGTGCAAAGCTGCGTACATTGTCCCTCGGCTATGCTTGTTATGCAATCCTTTGATCCCGTGTGGCCATGTTGATCTGTTCTTGTCTAATCTAATCATAAGGATCAAGTTCATCAGATAAATCACTCTGCCCACCCAAATATCTATACGACAACGTGCAGGTAAGAAGTAGTCGGATAGCTGAGAGTTGCCCTGCGTTTATTAGCAGCAGGTGTTTTATGGGCGTTCCAGTGCATTTCCGCGTGCCACGATAGCTTTGTGAGCGAACCTACATATTATATATCTTCAGCATTATTTAATAGAAGCCAGTCTGTAGTGTATTATCTTCCTTCCTTCCTTCCTTGTGTCGCACTTGAATCAATCATCAACGGCCCAACTTGAAGTCCCCGAACGTCCCCACATTACAGCCTACGACGCAGACTTTGCAACTTCCGAGTGCCCGGATGTGCGCATCCACAGTCGCTGAAACTTCCTGTTGATCAGCGAGGTGGGTTTCTCGTTCGAACGGGACTCGAAACGTACATGCTTATCATTGAATTGTTTTTTATCGGTGATTCAGTTATTCTCACTCGTAGACCGAAGACTCGAGGAAATGTATCACACAGTTAGACCGGTACCGACATTCCCGGTGTTCGTGAGACCTGGATTATTATTAACAAGTCTTCGACACAACGACACCCACTAGTGCCAGTGACGAATGACAGCCAAAATCTACTGAGCGAGACGGTAGACTCACCATCCATACGCGCCGCAATGCTCCGATGCAGATCGGCCTCCCTGCGTCATGGACTCGACTGGCATTCATCATGCCTCACCTCCCGGCGTGTTCGCATTGAGATTGAGCAGTTCGCCACGTAGATGAACGATACCGACCCAGAGAACTAGTCACGATCTTGGTGCCGAGTAGTGCGAGTTCGGGTGCTGCGGCTCCTGTGCAATGCCCTAAGATCCAAAAAAAAAGATAAACCAACAATCGATCGCTTTAACCCCAAGTCCTGTCTCGAACGAGAATACGAGCAGCAGTTGGAAGCCGAGAAAGCTCGCGAGCGCATGAGTTGGAAAATCCAGAGATCGAGGATGTAGGAGGGTATGTGCGGCGAGCCAGAGACGAGCTAGTGAGTCGGGTTGAAGACGACGCCGTGCCTTGACGAAGGATAACTAGTAAGTAGCCCAAGGACTTGTGAATGGCGCGGTTCTGTGAAGAGCGCGAAGAAAGAAAGAAAGAAAAACAACAGACAAGAAGACGCACATTTGGTTCCTCAGCTTTCCTCCTGCTCCGCTCTACGGAGAGAGCTGAGCAAGAGCTGAGCATCACTGCCTGCCTTAACACAAGGGCGATATTCAGTGGTTATTATACGATCTGGTGCTGCGCGTAACACCGGCCGAAACCAGCGCGAGTGGAAGTCGGGGAAGAGCGGGTAACGGTGTGACCAGTGACTCTCTTGCCACGATCCTCGACAATTGCGCTAAACTCGGCCCCGACGGACGACGCTTCCATGGGGCACTAAATCGCGGAGACCGAGCCCTTGTTGCGGAGAGTTGAGACCCATAACGTGTACTCGTATCTTTCGGTGAGTGCTTCCTTTTTTCTCTTAGCGTCGGCCATGCTCATGTTTGTGGCACAGGCATTACAGTAGCCGCCCTACTCCTCCGAATCTCCATCTACGCGCGCCCAACGACGACCCGGACATCGACGACTGTAGGGAGCGACAGCCAAGAGAGAATGGCGGTCATTATCGACTCGGAGCAGCGTACGTGGTTCTCTTCATTACCCTTGCGCTCGACCTCCTCCGTTCCCAATGTCTCCATCATACCCCGCTTCCTTTGTGCTCTCGCTTCTCCTTCCTTCCTTCCCTTCCTTGCTGCAATTCTTTCTCCGTGTCGTACGCTCTCAATCGCCGAGCTGCACCATCGCAAGCCACGGTCGCTCCCGTATCGTCTCATCGACCTCGTTCCATCACCCATCTTACACACTCGCTATCACTCCCTTACCGCTATTCCTTCCCCTTCCGCCCCATCCTCAATCTTTCTGCTCGTATCCCCGACTCCCGCTGATGCTTTTATACAGCCAACTTGAATGGCCCTCGGGTGGGTCTATCGCCGCAGCCCAGCGGCTCACCAACGGCGGGACCGACATCGCGATACACTGGGCTGGACTGGCGGCTGCACCACGCGACGTCCGTTTTCTGTTTCTCGCGTCCTCGTCGATGGCTGATTCCGTTCTCAGCCACCCCTTCCCCGACGCCAGAAACGCCGTTCACCTGTGTTTCCTGTACTAGTCCCGGTCCTAGGGTTGAATCTCTCTCCACGAGCCACGATGCGGGTTCTCGGGCAGGTGGGATGACGACGGCGGGAGTCTGCGATTGAATAGGCAGACATTCTAGGCGGGTACGGTACGTCCACGTCATGTCGCCGTTGACGATCTTCTCACTCTCTTAAGCGACCCGTGCGGGTAGTGGGGCCATTCTCCTCTCAGACCCGCCTGCAACACTCGCTTTCGACCCTCCCACGCTTTCGACTCCTCTCTCAATCCTCCCCCGCCGTCCATCGTGAACACTGCTTTTTCTCTTCGCGTCCGACGTACTCCCGGATGCTGGGTGGCCCATAGCTCATACCCCTGGGCTCGACTGGCCAGTGGACGATGCGAGGAGAGATGCCACGTCATCATATCGACTGGCGCTGGATCACCTCTCCGAGCCTTTGGACGAGGTGGATGGGTGCCCGCAGTGAATGCGACGCAATCTGCGCTGAGAACGGACGCGATTTCTTGAGGACGGCGCAACGGCATCTAGCAGCAGCCACCTCGCCGCTGCCAGTGCGCCCACCATTCCGCACCCTCAGGATTCCTTCGCAATCCCCAGCTCTCGTCCCCCGACCTCCTTCCCCGCGGTTACACCTCGACTGCCCCGTTCCATGTCAAGTCGATCCTGGGGTATTGCGGGAGGACTATCCGTTGGAGGATACCGTCCCTTGTCACGCGGATACTGGGGTATCGCGACTCTCTCCATCCTCCGTCGCACGGTCTTTCCCCTCGGCACATGGGTAGAGGGATGAGCCAGTGGTGGTCAAGCTGGAACGACGGGCTTGTGCGGAGGAGCCGCGACGAGCCGCACCGACTATCGCGGCTCGTCTTCCGGGAATCGCGTGTAAGCGCGACGGCAGATATTGCTCCCCCTTTGCGAGCTGCAGGAGGCTGTCGATGCCCGTCTTTACGCGCGCGGGCTCACCCTCAGCGGCAGCCACCCACGTTCCTACCTCGCCCGTGTCCTTGACGCAGTCCACCCGGGTTATCCCACCGTCGTCTCTGCTTCCATTCACCGACTGGCCTCGACCGCCGCGCCGCTCATTGCTCCTCGCGAGGTCGATCTTCCGTGGCAGCCTCAGAAAGCTCGCACACCGGCGTAGGGTATTGCAGGCAGTGCAATGCTTGCGTCGGCGGCTCGGTCATCCAGGAGACGGGTCACGAAGACGATCTTGCAGAACGGGCTCGATGATTCGCGGATACTGCGATACATTTACCTACTTACTCACCGGTCGCTATAAGTTCACAGTACGATACGTTCTGCCTACGCTATGAGCTACTGTATACCTTCTTCCTTCTTCGTTTGTAGGGAGTCGTACAGTTGGCTGCGTCTTACTAGACGACCGCGTGTGTGCGTGTGTGGGCCGCGTACGGGCTTTGGATTCTCTTCCGTTACTCGCTATTCAATGTAGTCATGTGGCCAGGTAGAAGGCCACTGGAAGGCCATGGAATGAATTTGGTCAAGATTTGTATTGATTGTCCAGTGGGTGGTATACAAAGAACGTGCGACGGCGACTACCACGACGTCGGACGGGTGCTGAGCAAGGTCTGCGAGCTGGTGAGACGTAGGAAAAGAGAGGACGAGGACGAGGAAGAACTCACTCCACCGTCAATCAATCCCGTCTGGCCGTTAACAAGCCAGTTAGCGACGAAGAAGAGGACGAGGGTGCCCATGTCGCGCGGGGTGTGGTAAAGGGGAATGTCTGCGACTGCGAGGAGGGAGAGGGAGAGATGCGGAAGACGCCGAGCGAGTCGACGGATGAGGCGCCAGTGCTCATACCGGTTATGAAGAGGCCGCGAGCGGGTATGGCTGGGACTAGACGAGAGGTCGAGGTGTGGGTGGGAGGTCACGGCGAAGGGACGGATGGCAGAGACGAGTAGCGTGGTGTGCGTCGAGGATGGCGATGGCAGCTGGTGGTATCGATGGCGCTAGGTCTAAGGTCATGGTCGAGGATGACGGCGAGGACTGCAGCTGTGGAAACTCGTCAGCCGAGCCCTTTGCAAGAGAGAACAACACACCCTGCCAGCCAAAAAACTGCAACGTCGCCCGTTGCCAGCCAAAACCAATACATCCCGCGCTCTTGACTTTCTTTGCCCTCGGAATACATACTGTACACGAAGCGGGGTCGTCCTCTTCGGATCGGTAGGGGATTGCAGCCGGACGGTGATACACCAGCGCGAAGGAGTACAGCGTAGCGGTGGTTGTCGTCGATGGGTTGGGGTCTGGGAGACACCATCTCAATGGGAGCTCGCGAAGACGATTCTTCCAGGTCTTCCCGATACCGTGCGATGTGCATCCGGCGCCGAGTAGCGTGGGCAGCACTAAGGAGGTTATCCATGGTGCGGCTGAGCTGGTGATTCTTCGGGGTGGTGGGCGAACGGGCGAGGAGTGACGCATGCAGCAAGGGAAGAGCGGGAGCTGGTGCGGCAGGATGTGGTTTGAGCGGAGGAAGCTAGGCCGAATCAGGATGTCACCATGCTGTCAGTGCACCGGCGATTGGCGTCATCGCCGGTGCGCACCCTTGGCCCTTGGGTGCGACGACAGGACAGATCCCGCGCCGCTATAGGGCAGCACTACATGGTGCTATGTCCATTGGCGTCAATCTAAAGCAGCATTGGAGCCATTCGATAAGCAGCGTACGTCGCACTGACTCGCAGCTATTATTATGCATTCATGCTGCCAGGCTGCTGTCAGGCTGTCAGTGGCCCTGAGGATTACACGCCGCGACCTCGAGGATCACACGCTGCGACCGAACTCTCCTCCGTCCTTCATCCCACTACTCGACCCGGCCCACCGAAGCACCAAAAATGCCTGGAACCATGGGAAACAGCAATGACATGCCAGACAAAGGTGGAGCGTCAGCGAAGACTAGTCCGCAGCGGTGCGTGCCTGTAAAATTGATCCAGGGATCTGGGCTCATCCTTGGGTTTCCCAGCTATTACTCCTGGTTCGGAGCAACCTTTGATACCAGATTCAATCGATCTGACATCGAGGCCGCCTTTGCACTGGTTGTCGACGACATCCTTCAGTGCCTCATCAATGATGGTGCACTGAGAGGAGATGTCAAGAATGATCTGATCTTCCAAGGCAGTCCACTGCTCAAAACAAGAGGACTGTTCCTGGAGCTGGATTGTAACCCAAGAGATCACAAACTCATCTCGTCCCTCCTTCGAGCCATCTCTCATAAGAACACTCGGGGCACTCTGGAATACATGCTCAGTCCTGCCTTTGAGAAATTCAAGCTGAATCCCAGAGACTACATTACTCAGTTTGCTGATAGCAACGGCTGCCTTACAAGAACACAAAAAATATGTGCCGGGGCTAAGCTTGTCTGGCATGACCTGCAAGAGGTCCCATTTGCAGTCCCTAGTTCTATCTTCCAGCTGCTTGATACATTTTCAGACATTGCTGAGGTATGGCTTCAGCCCCATCTGTACTTGATATTGAATCTGCCCAGATGTACATAAACAATGAGAAGGACTTGCAAACTCTGATGGACAACCTTGCATCCTCCCTGATACGAGCCAACACTGTGCTTCTGGCAAGAGAATACTACAGCAACCGGGTCACTGAGAGTAGTGAGGAGTTGACAAAGTAGGTCTTGTGATTATTATTACTATACAAGCTCAATTTTGCAGACTGCTAGTTGATGGAGCTTGTGAAGTTCACAATCTGCATGTTCAAATCCCAAGAGCTTACACTGGGCTACAACCCGGGGTCAAAGAGGGAATCCAAAAATTTGGTAATCAATTGAAGGCAGCTCTGCAGATTCATAAGGTGTGTGTTTGTGGAAGAAATTTGTTTATTTTTCCACATTGACACCCCACAATTTGTTTTAGCAGGAGTTGTGTCAATCGGTAACTGCAAGCATATACCAAATACTGGGGAACACATTGGTCTGTACTGTACTTTAACTTTCCAATACTTTGCTCAACAGTGGTTTTTTAGTCACAGCAGTTGACCTATGTTGCCAAAGCACGTTTTAATGGAGTAGACAAGCTCACTCGACGAGGGTGTACACTGCACACCAGGGTGAACATCCTCTCTCGTCTTCAAACCTGGGCTCTAGATGTATCTTCAGATGCATCTGACTCCATTTTTTGGCTTAGTGGCATGGCTGGTACAGGCAAATCCACTATCGCATATACTCTCTGTGAGTGGCTGCAAAAACAAAGACGACTGGGTGCATCTTTCTTCTGCTCTCGAAATGAGGAAGACACCAGGTCGCGCAAGTCTCTTGTTTCAACTATTGTGCGCCAGCTCCTGTCTGAATACAAGCCCCTGGTAGCTAGCCTTCAAGGGATCAACCTTGAGAGGTTCAATGATATCTGGGACGGGGATATTGACAAGCTCCTTGTTGAACCCTGGGCTGCGATGAGGAGGTGTGGTTTTGATCCACCACCACTGGTAATTGTCATTGATGCTCTGGATGAGCTGGAAAACGACTCTGGTGCTCAGTTCATCAAGGACCTGATCACTGCATTTGCTGCCACTCCATTACATGGGCTCAAATTCTTCCTCACCAGTCGTCCCCATCCCAAAATTGTGGAATCTTGCCATGCAGTGAAAGCACACTTTCGGTTGGAAGATATTGAGAAAAGTGATGCCGAGGCTGATATTCGCTGCTTCTTGCAAGTAGAACTGCCAAAACTTGGAGATAAAATTGAAGCCATTGTAAAGGATTCTGCCGGGGTCTTCATATATGCTGCAACCATTGTGCGGTACCTCTCCCCACAGGATGTCCCACCAACTACAGGGCAACAAGCCAAGCAGCTGGACCATATTCTGGAAAAGGGAGTTGGACAGGTGATAACAGGCAAAGATCAACTTGTGGATGCTCTTTACAACCGGGTCATTGAGGAGGTGCTCCAAAATAGTTTTACAGCAGAGATCTGTAAGCGTGTTCTATACGCAGCTGTGACAGCACGACAGCCTCTGACAGTTCAGGCACTTGCCCCACTTGTGGTTGATGCATCAGAAGAACCTAGTGAGGCAGCTGTGGCTGACAATGTCCTTGCTGTCAGAAACAGCTTGGGTAGTCTCCATGCTGTGCTCTATGTCTCTGAGCGAGATCACAAGATTTATGTATATCACAAGTCCTTTGATGATTTTATCATCAACCGCTCAAGGCTGGCAGAGCAGGCTGCATCATATTTTGTGGACCGCACACAAGAGTGCTTTAACATCTTGGACAAATCACTGAAGTTCAACATCTGCAACCTTGTCACCTCATATTTACAAGACACTGAAGTGGAAGGGCTGGCTGAGCGAGTTGCAGCAATTGAGCCTGAGATTAAATATGCCTCTCAACATTGGGCTGGCCATCTTGATGCAGTGCGACACAGTGATAAAGCTGCTGAAGAGGTTGCTGCATTGCTATTGAGGTTTTGTAAGCTCAAGGTTCTATTCTGGATGGAGATAATGAACCTCTGGAAGGTGGACTGCCGTTATGCAATACAACAAGCTCGTGGCTGGGCTCTCCAGGTATGTAGCATCAGTAATGTGGCAACATTTGTTTTCTAAAACAAACATCAGATTTCAGACTCCAAAGTACTGAATGAGTACACCACAGCAGTCCAGCAACTCTGGGCAGTGTTCATATCTGGTGCAGCATCGGCTTGCACACCACATCTCTACCTGAGCTGCCTGGCAACAGAAATAGGCAGTTCTGAGAATCTGGAGGCATGGAGGCATAACTTTAGTGGCCTAGGGTTCGTGAGGTGTGATTCCCTAATATACAGTATTCCACTGGTGCAGATGGATGGGCACAGCAAGGTGGTCCGGTCTGTAGCCTTCACACCTGATGGGGCGCGCATTGTGTCTGGCTCCGACGATAGAACTGTGCGAATCTGGGATGCAGCCACAGGCAAGGAGCAGCAGTGCCTGGATGGGCACAGCAACATGGTCTGGTCTGTAGCCTTCTCGCCTGATGGGGCCCGCATTGTGTCTGGCTCCTCTGACAGAACTGTGCGCATCTGGGATGCAGCCACAGGCAAGGAGCAGCAGCGCCTGGATGGGCACAGCTCAAGGGTCTGGTCTGTAGCCTTCTCACCTGATGGGGCCCGCATTGTGTCTGGCTCCTCTGACAGAACTGTGCGCATCTGGGATGCAGCCACAGGCAAGGAGCAGCAGCGCCTGGATGGGCACAGCAACACGGTCCGGTCTGTAGCCTTCTCGCCTGATGGGGCCCGCATTGTGTCTGGCTCCGACGACAGAACTGTGCGAATCTGGGATGCAGCCACAGGCAAGGAGCAGCAGCGCCTGGATGGGCACAGCAACACGGTCTGGTCTGTAGCCTTCTCGCCTGATGGGGCCCGCATTGTGTCTGGCTCCTCTGACAGAACTGTGTGCATCTGGGATGCAGCCACAGGCAAGGAGCAGCAGCGCCTGGATGGGCACAGCAACACGGTCTGGTCTGTAGCCTTCTCACCTGATGGGGCGCGCATTGTGTCTGGCTCCTCTGACAGAACTGTGCGCATCTGGGATGCAGCCACAGGCAAGGAGCAGCAGCGCCTGGATGGGCACAGCAACACGGTCTGGTCTGTAGCCTTCTCACCTGATGGGGCCCGCATTGTGTCTGGCTCCTCTGACAGAACTGTGCGCATCTGGGATGCAGCCACAGGCAAGGAGCAGCAGCGCCTGGATGGGCACAGCAACACGGTCCGGTCTGTAGCCTTCTCACCTGATGGGGCCCGCATTGTGTCTGGCTCCGACGATGAAACTGTGCGCATCTGGGATGCAGCCACGGTGCAGCTGAAACCTGTGCGACAGAACCGATGGAGTGCACCTGGGTGGCTCTCCATTCCTCATATCTCCCCTGTTCCTGTCTTCTGGTATCCACCTGAACTACACACAACTCTTGTGTTTCCACCTTGTCTACTTCAAATCTCCCAACAAGGTGTGACCCATTTAGACCCTGAAGCCAATTGGGTTCATTGTTACGGTAGTACTCCGACTGCAAGTTCGAGTTCTGCGTTACACACGGAAGAAAGACCCCGGAAAATGTTGCCCAAAATCAAACGCAAAATCTTCGGGCTCTTCGGGCACAAAAAAATCAAGAATCACTGAACTTGCTGTCAGATTACTGCAGTACTCTGTTGACCAAGGTTGCACATCTCACTGCTCTTGCAGGGTCCGGATTTGATCTACATTGTAAAAATGAATTCATTGTATGTTTCAGCCTAGTTTAGAATGAGATCTGATATCTATTCAAATGTGACCAGAAGTGGAGCACCACCCGCAGCTTGCGGAGGGGGGTGCGTGTTCTTGTGATGAGCGAGAGGCTGCCGTCACCGTCTCGTGACGTGGATCTCTCTTGACTGCAGCCTCCATCTTCGACACATCGACTTTCGACTCTTTCCCCATTGTCTCTCTCACCCACCCTCCTCTCCCTTGATTTCTCTCACTTGTTTTTTTTTTTATAGCTCTTTATTTTAGTCTTCTAGGTACATAGACAGTTGTAGCACGTCGTTGGGGCATCCTACGCTCCATCGGCGTGCACCCAGGAGCGGCGTCCACACCGTCTTCTCACCCACAAAATAATACAGCTGTCTTGGATCTGTGTGGCAAAAGTGAAGCGAAGGAACAAGAATAATTTTCCAGCTATGCTAAAAAGTTGGCCCAAAATGGTATTTCAGAACCAGTTCCCGGATGCGGTGAAACTAAAATTTTTCGGATGCCGTTGAAAGATACCCTGAAAGCCTCACTGAAATAGTAGTTTCAGCTCCCTTTTCAGGCGAGCTGAAAATACCATAGAACATCAGGAATCATTGTGCATTCATTGCGTACGATAGTGCTATCACTTGTCCGAGTCGCTGTTCTGTGTCCGCCAACCTGTACCCCGACATATTTGAGTCATATGTAGTCGCGTCTTCAATCCCAGAGTGAAACCCTCTCAGCCAGCCCACCGAACGAAAGAAAGCATGACAAGTCAATTCAATAATTCAAGTTCTACGTAAATGCAATCCGAAAAAAAAAACAGCTTGACTATTAGTGTGAGCGGCTAGCGAGCGCCCTACATCCCGCCATACACATCATCCGTGCTATAATGCTGCTGCTGGTTGTGGCCCGGGTGCTCGTGCTGCTGCACCCTCTGGGATGGCGGGGCAAACCGATTGACGTTCTGTGGCTGCTGGGGCTGGGGCTGACGATGCATCTCGGGAGGGTAGCCGCCGTAGGGCTGAGGCAGAGACTGGATGGAATGGATTGAATGCACGGAAGGCGCGTAGCCCGGCGCGCCGTAGCCCTGGCTCATCTGCATCTGCATCGGAGGAGCATAACCAGGTCCAGCCGAAGGTACTAGTACGGGTGTACCACTGCTATAGCCGTAGTACTCGGCTGGCTGGGGTTGGGCGAAGCTGGGGTGGGTATCGTGGGTATACATGACAGTGACAGGCGACGTGACTGCGACTGCGGGCATCACACTCGCGTTGAGACCTGCGCCATACGGGTACGGGGTGTATGCCGCCACGGTGGTATGTGCGCTCTGGCCGCTATACACCGGATGCACGCTCGCGCGGGAGCTGTTGCCCCCGAAGTGTGGATTCGGTGGGGGCAGTGGGGAGGATGGGTCATTGAGGAGGTGGGCAGAGCGGCGGAAGGTCTTTGCGTCGAAATTGACGATGGACTCGCGAGCCCGAGCGCGGCGTTGACGGTTCCACCGCCGGAGGACGAATGCGACGAGCAGCCCGGCGATGGCGAGCCCGACGATGCTGCTGACGATGGCGGCGGCGATGGTGCTGACGCTCGCGGCACTGGAGGGTGTGGTGCAGTGGGACGGGGAGGAGGAGGGCTTTGGTGCGGATTTGACGGCTGGGGGCAGGAAGGGAGGTTGTCGAAGAGGAAGGCAAGGCAGGGCAGAGCTTGTCGTGGGTAAGGTCTGGGCAGAATGGATCAACACAGGTATTAGAGAGGTAAGGAAGGACGAAAGGCGATGCACCGAAGAGCTAGACAGGAGGATAGGACTCGAGGGGAACTAGGGATTCGTCGGTTACAGCCTATGTGAGAGGAGGCCGTGCTCGCACGCAGTCGTGGGCAACACAGGGGAAACGACGGGTACTGAGACTCGTCGGCAATGATGGTTGGATGACCTTCGCCGTGGTCTTTACCGGCACCATGGGTTTGGCGACCACGGCCTTCGTCTTCACGGGCACGATGACCTTTGCAGTCGTCTTCACAGGCACCACAAGCTCTACAAGTCATGCAGGGTTAGCGTCCATGGGCAGCCAGAGCTAGAGCCAACGCACCCTTGGTCGTCTCGACTACGGCAGCCGCTGGCAGCAGGTTTCCTCTGGCGAAAGTGCCAGCGCGGGTGGCCTAGCATGTGCAGGGATCCAAACCTGGTGGATGCAAAGGAAAAGGAACCGGGATGGTGCGCCATGGAAAGAGCGAGCGAGTCGGTGTGGTGGCGGAAGAGAAGGAGAGTCTCCTCTGAGCTTGGCGTCCTTGAACGGCATGCTAGCCGTATCGAAGGCTGCGAAGAGGGCGTCCGCAGAGGTCGTCACGACCAGGGCGGTTTGGGGTTCCTGGCACAGATCTAGAGGTGTGAACAGCAAGCAAACGATGGTGAGGAACGACGCACCTTGCAGAAGGTACACTCGTTCTTCTTGTACTTAGACCGCAGACGCAACGAGCAGCCGTGGCACGTCCGGTGGTTACATTCCGAGACCGCGTAGTCGTGCAGATCCAGCAGATAGCCATTTCTTCGTCGTCAGGGGTGGCGTTCGCAGCCTCTTGGTCGGTCTTGGCCTGAGCTCCCTGCCAGTGAGCACCACGACGATTGCCTTTCCCTCTCCCTTGCTTGCCAGAGCCGCGGGAGGTGCGGGATTGAGTCTGAGCGACAGCGACGGTGGCTATGGATGTTGGGGTGAGGTTACTGGGAGCGGTAAGATGGTTGGTTGGTTGGTGAGCGCTTGAGCAAGAATGCGGCGGAAAGCAAAGAGCAAGCCTGATGACGTCAACGTGATGATGCTCGCGTGATCATGATGACTCTTGCTCTCGACCCCAGAAAACAACCACCAGCCCGCCTAAGACGTCCACTCGCACCTCTCGAGACTCGAATGCCAATTGCCAGCGAGCGGACCGATGGAACGATGGAACGACTGCCATTGACGGAGGCTACGGGGTGCGTGCGCTGGAGCTCGCCTAACGACTTGGTTCTGACTCTCTCGCAGTCCTTTGGCGTCCTTTGGCCGTTCCTGAATTCCACAGGAAAACCTAGAGCCTGTTTTGGACCCTCCAGTGCTTCACTTTCAAATCACCGAGTGCGTTCTTTTCTTCCCCCCTCAAATCCCTCTCCTCACCGCGCCCTCCAGATGGTCCTGCGCAGGCTTCTCTGGACTCCGCTCGGCTCCAAGGACTCCTCGTTTCAAGCTCTGCCTCATTCGAGCCTATCGTACCGTGCGTTTCCGCACTGGCACCGTCTTCAAAACCTGACTCGATTCTTGTAGTCGCTTCTCAGACGAATTTGGATTGCGAGGGCAGGGCAGGAGTGCGGATATCGACGAGGGACACGGACTGTCTTCGTTCTGGTACGCCTGCTACGTGTCGCTCCTCCCACGATGTGCTCATATCCTGCAGCGACCGCGATGCCATGAAATGATTATCTATCCGGACACCCTTCGTCTTGCCCTCTCTATCGCACCAAAGCTCCCGGCCTGTGTGCCTCGCACCCTCCCTGGGCTCAGGATGTCCACGCGTACGGCTACCACGGCCAGCAAACGACCGAGAAGGTGCCACGTCATCGCGTCGCATGGCTCGCGGATACCGACGTCTGCGTTCCGCAATAGCGGAGAATGTATCGAGCGCTGCAGAACCCTCTGATTGCTTCTTCCACACACACCCATACGCATACGCATTCCTCTGCCGGCGTATATCCACCCACCCTCCCTCGCACGCTCAGCCGTACTAGTATCGCGGTGGCATCCCGTCCCAGTACACCCTCGCCTGTCATACGCACGTACGCAGCGTCCCCATCTCTCAACGTTATACCATCCGCCCAAGCTGCGCTGGACCAGCTTTCCTCTCGTTCTTGTCTTCCCATCGCACCTTTCCCGCCCCTTGTCTTTTGCGCTTCCGCATCCCTTTCCGTCGTTAGCGTCGTTCTCGCCAGTGTATGGGTTCTCTATCGACGTTGCGGGTGTTTTCTTGTGGCCTGCTGCAGTGGATGTCGATTTCGATCGGGTGACGCGTGGGTGTTTCGGCCGTCTCGAGGCCGTGGCAGGAATCCGTCAACACAGTGGCCGGCTTCATCCACAAGATGTCCGTCGGCTGCGCATCACGCTGTGCATCTACGGGCGGCTTTCCAGGCAGCAGTGTATCTGCGTCGTCTCGCTCGTCAATGGCTGCAAGACGACGATCCCGCTGCTGTTCCAGATCCCCTCATTCGTTACTTTCCGCGCCCTGTTCTCTCCATTTCCCGCGACCGCTCGTACCAACTCTTCACCAGTGCCAACGGGTTAGGGTCCTCTCCCATTATTCCGGGGACGCTGCCATACTCCAGTTCGCTTATCCTTCCCTCATCCCCCGTCCATTTACCCCTTCGTCCTATCAATTCTCTTCCTATCAGCTTCCTCTCGCGCGTACATACTGGTTGCTAGCCACTTGCAATTTTACTGGTGCCAGTTAACATCCGCTGTATATTGCATATGTAGCATCGAATATGGTACAACTAATACGGCTTGACGAACACATACGACCGAGAACGAGAAAGACATTGTGTATCGAAGAAACGTACGAAATCGAAAGGAAGATACACCAGTAGTTCAGCAGCGCCGACGCATGGGCACGCCACCCATCGCCTGTTGCTCCTCCTCCATGTCGTAGGCGCACCAAGAGGACCGACCCGAACCCAGATGGGCTCGTTGCCCGCACATGGGTACTCCTGCCATTGCCTTCGCCTTCACCGCCGAGTCGAAGTGGTAAGGGCTCGTATTCTCATTCCTCATTCGGAAGGCCTTGCTGGGCTGCTTGCCGGCGCAGGCGAAGCTCGACCACGGAGGAGCGTCTGCGGGTCGACACAGGGGGAGATGGGGAGAATGGCGAGGGAGTACCAGTAGCAGCGACACGACGGCCACTATTGGGCACGAAGCCGTTCGGAGGGACGATAGCGCGAGTGGAGTAGGTCATGGTAGTTGTTTGGCGCGGGTGGATAGTCAGCGGCAGAGGGTGCATGGGAAGAGAGACGCAGAACGCGACAGTGAGACACCGCTCCTATACGTCCTCGTCGTCGAAAGTGCAGGGAAAGAAAGCCCCGTGGCTGTGGACGAAATGGCAAAGGAGACGATGGGGGAGCCACGTGATGGATCGAGAGGGTGGAGAACGCAGCAGAATGCGACTCAGAGACGTCGAAAAGCGATTTGGCGGCAGTCACCGCGACATCCCTCCAAACCGGCAAGAGACCGAGTATGACATTAGTTATCACAAAATATTATTTGCTGCTCACCTGTGGGTTTTCTACGGAGGTTTTCTCTTGTTTGTCAGGTTGAGCTCCGAGGTTGAGGTGGTTTGAGCTTGAGGTTGGTGCTTTCAGGCATGGTTTTGTGTGAGGCTTTGAGGTTCAAGGACAGTAGTTTGGTGGTCGTCGTGCATGGATTGGGCATACCTGCATGCCTGTACTTAGTGTTGCCGTTGGCTGGCTCGGCTAAGGCTAGCCGATAAGCCGAGCCGCTATGAGCCAGCCAAAGCCGAGCCAATATGATTTGGTTCCATCGTGGCTCGGCTCGGCTTCGAGCTGGCTTAGCCATGGCTAGCTGTTAGCTTGGGCTGTATAAATGTCCTCTATATACATTCCGTGCTCTGCAAGCTGCCCGAAGTGACCCGAAAGGGACGTTTAGTCATCCGTCCCGATTTGGAAGGTGTACGCGCGTCCTGTCTTCTGTCCACCACCCACTCCCATTCTGCCGCTGCAAACCCTCCGCGAGCCTCATAGAGCCTTCACCGACCCATTTCAGGTGTTCGAAGAGCCTTGTGATGAAAATTGAGGCTGAGGGAGACTTGTAACGCTTGTGCCCCAGAGCGCACTATGGAGCCGGGCGGATGTCGAGGTACTGTGAAGGGCCTAGGTGCGTGCTGGAATGCCCCTTTCTGATCCTCTCATCGCTAATGCTACTGTGCAGACGCGGCTGTCCTGACCCAGCGCACCATGACAAGCTCTCCCTTCCACGCATACTATCCGGACCTCTCCCGTGCATCTAGGACATGTTTCCATCTGTCCTACGCCATTTCAACGACTCGAACACATACCTCACCGTCCATTTGAGCAATCAGCAGGCCCACCGATTTACACCCTCTAAGTCACGATCTCCCGACCTTCTCTTGCCCAGAAACCCGCCATACGGCACCCTACGAGTCCGGGAAAACCTGCATTTCGCTGTTGCTTTCACCCTTGGCTGTTTTCAAGCTACGAAGGACACCGAGCCCCCAATCATTCTCCAAGTCCTTACCTAGGCCACCCTTTAGCCCTGCTCACCGGAATTCTGACCTGCGACGGCCCCCTTACACAGTTCCGGTCCCATTCGAGTGATTCGGACATCTTTGAGCCCGCGAGAGTACCGACAATGTTGGGGATTTGGCTCGTCACTATTAAACTATTTCGTGTATTGGGACCCCTTTTGACCCCCATTTGACCTCATTTTCCCGGGATTCGGCTAGAAACATCCACTACAATCATATACATACATAATAATGCCTTTCCTCCATCGAAAATACGTTCAGTAATCATCAGGGAGCTCACTCGCGCTTGACTTCCCAAATGGGTGTCGTGACTCAGCTTCTGTCAGGCTCATGCAGCCACAGTGTATCAGCGACACCTCCCAGTCACCCTGGCCACCGCTGGACCAATTTTGGGCCCCGAGCCATGGCTCAGCCACGGCTCAGCCAAAGCCGGTCAAGCCAAGCCATTTGCTATTGGCTCGGCTCGGCTTGTGACGTTATCGGCTTGGAGCCATATGAAGCCGAGCCAGAGCCAGCCAAAGCCAGCCGTCGGCAACACTACCTGTACTGGTGAAAGGTCGGCGCAAGACAGAATGCCGACAATTGATCAAAAGATCTATCATTTCGGGCTCCTCGGGCAGAGAACACGATCAACCTACGTTCATCCTGTGCCAGGATTTCCCCTTAATTTTCTGGGGATAGGAGGAGTATACTTGCAATGCTTTGGAAAGGCCCTTTTGCTGTTCAATCTCGGGCTAAGTATTGCACGCTGTATTGATTTTGTGGTGTGAGTTGACTTTGATGCAACATTGATGAGATTTTCTTTATGGGCTTTCAAGCTGAAATTTGGGCCTGAAATTGTCAAGATGAAGGACAGTTGTTTGTAAATCCTCAACCTCAATGCTCAATCAGATCTCCAACCACAAACCAGCGAGCACAACATCACAAACCATCAACTACCGCATGCCACGCTGATGTGTGTGCTTGGCGAACTAACTACAAAACCAAACCTGTGAAAACCGAATAACACTATATCCAAAACCTCTATACTCTGAATAAGACTTGTAATAGTCAAACTCATCGTAAATCGGTGTAAGGGAGTGAAACCGAATAAACACAAATCCAATCAAATAGCTAATAGACACTAGCGAGTTCAGAACCCTGGGTACAGGGCCTTTGGTGGGGGTGCAGGGTAGGTAGTTCGAGAGTTTGTAACGCGCACGTAAGACGTACTATCGACGAGCCTTGATGGGGCGGCCAAATACGATGTCCTAGTTCCTTAATCGGTATTCTTCCAAGTTCTTGTTCTTATGTCTCCCTTAATCGGTATTCTTCCAAGTTGTTCTTCTGTCTTCCTTATTCTGTCCTGGTTCCTAAATCACTAATCACTATTCTTGTCAAACACTTTGATATCTTGATGTCCGAATAACACTTTGCTCAGTTCACACAATCCAAATCCGATTTAAAGTTGTAGCCTTTGCAGTTTGTAGCTTAGCTAAACCCCAGATCGCGGCCTCAATAGGTGGGCGATTCCGTGGCTACAGTGTACCAAAATCCTACTTATATACCCTTGTCTGTGTCATATCTGAGTAGTAAATATTATGATGGATCGTCCCTCGAGTCATATTCGTACGCAGATCCCTGATCCGAATTGTGATTGTCGTTATTCGGTTATGATGTTTCTTCAGTTATCCGATTAGCGGCTCTGCCCTTGGTACCAGTGGATAGCCCTCGTCCGTAGCTTTCCGTGCATATGCGATTCGTCCCAAAACGTCCAGTAGTTCCGAAGTTATTGCCTTCACTTGTTTTCCGGATAAGGTCACCAGGATCATTTTGTAGTCACTTGGGTCTTGTAATCTTCGGCATCCGACGGCTTGTCCCTCTTGGCTCTGATTCGGGTTTCCTTGGTCCGATTAGGTCCGGTCCGTGTCTCCCCGCCATCTCATCACAAGTCCGAATAGCAAACGGTTATTCCGAGACTGCCAGGTCTTATTCGGTGTTTATCCCTTTGAGTGTTTTGCACCGGATTGGATAGGTCCAGGCTTGTGGGCTCTGCTGGTATGTGTGGACAGTGAACTTGGAATGCGCCGCGGGTCGTCAACCCCATTGCAGACCTTATTCACTGTTGCAGATATCTCCCAACTAGCTATTCGGGCTCATACTAGTTCTATGATGTGCGCACCGAATAAGCGCGAAAAGGTTGCCCTTCCACGCCTACTCCGTAAAGCGGCTTATCAACGCGCAAGCAGTTTTTATTTTGTGAAAACTGCTTTTATAACCGAGAGAGCGCATGCGGTACACATCCGTCCACGCTGAGGAAGATCCAAGCTCCCTCCGAATCGCGAAAACCACCATCGTGTGTCGTACGAGTCCGAGTCGTACGATATTCCAATTGCTCCCGTCCAGCGTCGGCTGCACTCGAACGACGCTAGCTGGAGCTCAGGGAAAGCCCGCACGACAGTTTCTGCAGACCGCCATCTCCGACGGACGAGTCACAAAGGCAGGGGATGTTCTCGGTTTCGTGGAGGAGGACAGCGATACGACGGCCGGGGCGACGAGCGAGTCGGTGTATGGAAAGGCGCTGAAGACGTCGGCGGTGAAGGCAGGAAGGAGCGAGGCGATGAGGTATGGGCTGGGAAGGCGGTTTTGGTAGCGACGGTGGACGGTGACTCCGCGACGTTTGTGGGCTGGCGAAGGCAGCTGGTGTCGTTGGTATCCGCGCTAGTCGAGTGGCGTCGCCGCTCTGCTCGCATGTCTGGAGCCGACAACCCATCCCAAAGTGGCCATGACGACGACGACTCGGACGTTATGTCTCGCGGGAGTGTTGGCTAGAGAACTGGGAGAGGACGGCGGCACGACTGTAGGCAGCGTGGGTTCGTGGATGGAATCGCAGGGGACGAAGGGGACGATAGGTCTTCCGGGAGGTAGCTGAGGGCAATGTGAGGACAGGAAACAAAGAATCAAAAGTATGGGACATGCACCATGCAAGTTAAGCGCTACGTGAGAGGGTCGCTGTACTATGGGCTAAGCAGCCTGTTGAGGCAAAGTCGCCGAAGCCATGGGAATGGCGCTTGGGCAGGTAACGACAGCGGGTCTTCCGTGTCAGTGGATAACGCGCAGTCGAGAGCACCGATACTCTGTCTTGTTCCTGCATTCAGCGTTCGTGGATCACACGGGACAAAGGGGAGCTGAATCCCCAAGAGCAGACAGTTACATTAAACTTGCGGGGGAGGAAGTCGGCGTCAACACGAGGACAACCGCTCCTGGGTGCAGGCCGGTGGAGCAAGGATGCCCCACCGACCTGCTGCAACTGTCTACGTAGATTAAAATATCAAAACAATACTATCTATGGCTTGACATTGTTCTGTAAATGTCAGAATCCAGGGATGAGGTGGGTGGGTCGAAAAGTCGTCCTGAACAGATGTCCTGGATCGAGAACCTGGAGAGTCGAGGTCGAAAGGAGATGACGGCAGCAGTCAAGAAGCGATCAAGCTTGCACTGCCGCCTGTCACTTGTCACAAGAAAACGCGCCACCCTCCGCAAGCTAAGGGTGGTGTTCCCCTCTTGTTCCTGCATTCAGCGTTCGTGGATCACACGGGACAAAGGGGAGCTGAATCCCCAAGAGCAGATAGTTACATTAAACTTGCGGGGGAGGAAGTCGGCGTCAACACGAGGACAACCGCTCCTGGGTGCAGGCCGGTGGAGCAAGGATGCCCCTGAAAAAAGGCTGCCCAGCCGAAGCGAAGACGGCTAACCCAAGAGACAGGCAGCCCAGTATGCACAATTTCAGAGTGAAAGGACATTATACCTGTGATAGATTTCCATCTGATGAGAACATGAGGAGTGATGTAGGCAACAGCAAGAAGTGGATTAGTTAAACTGCAGTAATATCATGGCACCCTGGAGAGCAGAGCTCCAGTCAAACCGGAGTACTGATTTTCACCGGATGTCCACAACTTGAAGACCAAAATCAGAGAAAGAGTCAATGTAGGCCTTTGGATAGTCTCCGTAAGTGCATGCCTATTAGGCAAGAAACCGACTCGGAATATTCAGTGGAAGCTGTTAGAACCAGAATGCAAGGGACAAAAGGCACTGTTTCATCACAAGCATACTTTGTGTAGACTTGGAATTGCCGTGGGTTCAATAATTCTTGCATCATCTCAGATAATGACATGGAAAAGAACATGAGCAAAATTAAGGAGCCGTGCAATAGAACCTATGAAAGGAATGTATGAGAAGGAAGAACTTGCTGGGCTATCGTCAAAAAATGTATAATGAAAACACCAAAGTGACTGGTGTAGGGAGCAACTTGAAAGGCTCCATTCAAGTTAATGTTGAATGAAGTGCTATCAAGAGGCGGGTTCAACATTAAACCCTGAAATGGAACACCTAACGCTGCTGCAGCATGTGGACAGGTATCAGTCCAGAAAAGCTCCTTTGATCGAACAGAGAATGAGAATCCTGCAGAGTACTTATGGAGCAGGATGAATGAATGAAAATCAACAGTATAACAGTTAACATTGTGTGCTAGATGAACAAGTATAATGCATGTTGCACGAAAGTGGTGCATGTCTTGATCGGATCTCACTGGCCTGGGGAGCGAGTGAACCGGCTAACCTCGTTACCCTTCTCTGAACGAAACTACCTTAAAACTTGATTCGATCACAATGCCTGGCTGCTGCGTGTCATCTGACGCAGGTCTTCTGAAACGATCCCTAAACGTGATAGTTGATATTCTCTAATTAGCACCAGTGTGAAATTTAAAATTAAACCCCCCCCGTAATGATGATGATAGCAAGCATAGTGAGCGACACTTCATGGAAGTGCAACCAGATTCTGCTTATCGCTGGATTCAAAGAAGGAAAAGAAATGCATTGCCAAGCTACTAAATCAGGACTATTCGAAGAAGTCATCGGAAAGAAAACCCTCAGAACAGCGCGCTGTAACATTAGCAGGGAGAAGACCGAGAGAGTGGACAGACATACCAATGAATCACTAGCGAAGGGTTGTCAGCGAGACCGTGCTGAGACGAGACCATGAACTTCGGCATCGGAGGGTGGCGGCGTACTGTTATTTCAAAGGGGGATAAGTACCGAGCAGAAGCAGAGAAATGACACACACTGATATCTAACGGCATTACTCTCCTGCAAGAACCGACTACCGAGGCCGACGAGGTGTTCGAGGGCCGTGGAGGCGTCCATTCCGATACCGAAAAGAGAACCAAAGGCGAGGAACGATGGAAGGTGTTGACGGAGCCAGCACTGAGCTCGAGGATAGCAACGATGACGAGGGTGAGGTTGAACACCAGCGGCCACGACCAACACGATCAGAGAAGACGCCAAGGAGGACGACGCCGACTGAGCGGAAGAGCAGGTCTAAGTGCGGTATGAGCAAAATAAGCGGGAGCGAAGCAAGCAGACAGACGTACCAACGGATGAGCGCCAAGATATCAGCGACGGCGGGGGTCATCAGACGCAGAGCTAGCACGTTGTCAGTTACGAAGAAGGAAGACGGTAACCGAGCAACGTACGGGGTAACTGAGCAACGTACGGGGAGGTAAATTTTGTCGAGGTTTACGGCCAGTGCAGGAGACGGGTGTATGGCGACGGGGGACGGCGGGGGCTAAATTAACCTACAGTATGGTGAGTCAGTGGCGATGAGACCGAAACCACGTACACGGCTTCTGCTTGTGCACTCAGCGCAACTGGCAAACCGCGCCGAATCGTAAAAGGAAAGATCCTTCTACACGGCTGTCCTCCCCGGCCAGCGGGAGACAAGCCCGGCACCTGGGTATGCATTGGCGTTGTCGGAAGTTCGGCATACGCAGCACGACGTTGACGAGGATGCAGGCGGGTCAGAGGTACCTGATGGAGGTGAGTGAGATACAGGTGACCGAGGGAAGGACTGACGGGAGGCGCACGACGGCGGAGTGGCTGGAGCGGGTGGGACAAGGAGGGGGAGATGAGAGTCAGGAAAGAGAAATTTTCAGCCTGTGATGATTGTGACTCGATGTGCTGGCACAATGATGGACACGGAACCGGCGCCGAATGACATTCATGTGCTGACAGAATCGTGATGGGGGACTTGGAAGAATTTTCGTTGATAGCTTCGTCCAGGCTTCGTCGCACCTGAGGCAACTTTGCCGTGCTCCTTTGACTTTGCACATCCATGGGACTTTGAGTAGGCTAGTGGGGACATGTCTCCGAATTTTTCGACACTATTGATCTCTGCTGCAATAATCTGCCATAATCTATGTGAATTATCAGAAATGTTTGGCACTAGCGAAGATTAGCCAGAGTTTCACGATTTTGACCGCTGAGTGCTAATTAGCGACAGATTATGAAATCCCGGTTTTCCTGATGTTGCCGTTCAAGGATAAATTGCACCCCTTATAAGGTCTTTTGTTCCGTCCCGGCTGGCTATTTCGCTCCCATCCCACGCCTCAAGCGCCCAGTAAGCGCCCGAGAAGCGCTGAACCAAATCAAAAGTGGCCTCATGTCAAGTCATCTGGCCTCATTCGCACAGCCAAAACGCTGTGAGCTTCGCGATTCGAGGCGATAACGCGAAGCCCGTAACTTTCGGGGTCAAACGAGTGCTACTTCGATCCCATCTTTCCTTCTTGCTTCCTCCCCTCACCATTGAATGTCGCTCTCCCGCCGAATACAGCAACGTCGCGATTTCAAGCCACCGCAGCCTTCAAGTGTATCACTGGCAAGACCAAGACCATACCAACACTGCAAGTCTGCCAAATGCAATATCTCACATCCTCAACCTATTCATCGTCGTCAAGCTCTCGCATCATCAACCTTCGCGCAACCTTCAGATCAATGTGCAAGCGAACAACGGATGACCGGATGCTGAGATACGAGGGACGAGGGCGAGGGAACGAGTCTGAGGTGAGTCCTCTATTCTCACAAACAGCTCACCCACGTTCTCGCGTTCCACGTTCCAAGCCCCAATAGGTCGCAAGCATGCCGAGTTCTCCGTATGGGTACGTTCAACTTTCGTGCTATTCTTCTTGCTCATACCCAGGTGGCAGACTCCCAATGGTTCCCTCACATTGCTCAGCCGGCATTGCTAGGGCGCTCTGTCCCAGGCGTTTGCATGAAGATGGTGCTGACGCTCATCCGGAGAGGTTGTTCGAGCGGCTGAGCAGAGTGCAGCGTTTACAAGGTGCGTGGTCTATCCCAACCGAATCATTTACTTATTCTTTCGCGTTCCAGGGGAAACAAACCCGATGCGAGCAAGCCCCAGCTTGCAGCAGCGCCTAGCTTCGGCGACGTTATCGAGCTACACTCGCTACGAACGGAACGCACAATGGGATGCACGTAAGCATGACGAACCGATCGAGGGTGAACAGATGCGGATGGTAGCAACGACGGTGCGTTATTCCTCCACCTCAGCCTGAGCCATTGACTGACTTTCCCAGTCAATTCCCAGTCCAGCTCTGCACGCACGCACGACGAGCACTCTGCCCGACGGCAATCGCGATACATAGTACGCGCGAATCGGCGGCACGATCGATATGCGGCTGCAGACTCTCGGACGGTTGCAGACGCGAACGCGTTGGTGCCGAGACAGATGCAAATCCAAATGGTGGGTTGAAGAACTTCGATGATTGCGAGTATCGTAGATTTGTGTACCGTTTTCATCCAATTTGACGGGCATACTCCATGAGTCCGAAAGAAATCGCGAGCGATGCACCTCATATGTGCAAGTATAAACAATGAGCGATGTTGTCGGACTCTGTGCCTACTGATCTGCGAAGACACCGTGGCTGGAACCCGCACGAAACAAGTTATGCTTGGAATCTACGGCTGTCAATCTACTTGCAGAGTCCCATTCGCTCGCTACCTGTCCACTTTAACGTCATGTACACGTCTAAACACACAGATGAATTGTGCAAAATCCGATGCGGATTTTCGTGCGGCTTTCCTTATACTAACTCAGTGAATATCCGCGTGGAATCTGAGGCCAGAGCGAAGCGATGGCCCTGCCTTGTCTGTACTAATACATGTCACGCCAAAATTCCGGAGGTGCTTAAAAATCCCCATGAATAAACATTAAATGAAATTTTTGGGGTTGAAAATGCCAACAAAACCTTTGAGTAAAGATACTAGTCATGATTGCAGCGCTAACACAGCTTAAATCATCTCTGGGAAAATTGAATGGGAAGTTTGAAGACAGCCAGCAAGTCAACAAGATTAATGTGTGCCATTATACGAGCAACTGGGGATAAATTTTAGGCTGAGCTGGACCTAGCGTCATTGGATGACTGGCAGGTGAACTTGCAAGTCACAGTTATATGCAGAGGACACAAAGGGAGAAATTTTGTAACAAGAAGCTGGATTCAATGGTTTACAGTTCCATGGTTCCAAGGTTGCAGCAAAATGAGTAAAATGAGTGCTTGCAAGGTTTTCATGACTGAGTGTATCCAGATTAATCAAGTGTGGCCCGAAAGAACTAGGGTCGCCCAAGGGTCGCCCGTCAGAGACTTGATGAGCAAGAGTACAGAGTGATATTCCTCAATGCAGGGAATTATTATAAGATTGAAGGTCCCGGGCAGGGCACAGCCAAAGATAATCACTCTGTTTCGGATCACAAAAGAAGAAGTGAAGGTTCATTGGAATATTCGATGGGGTGTAATCAAGTAGCAGCAGAACAAGATTCGACGAATGGCTGCACTTTTGAAGAACAATGTGCAGCAAAAGCGGACAAAATTTTTCAAGTTGAATTCGGAGGATGCGACTAGAGTGGGATTTTAAGCAGGAGATTTCTGCAATGCCGCACCTGAAGACCTGCTAATGAACAGAACAATGTGTGAATGATCTGATTCCTCAACATGTAGCAGGAACGATAGGTAATGGCAGCTCATTTTTTTTCTTTCCAAGTTTAACAAAGAAAGTAACAATAGCAACCATCGGGACTGCTGAGCAGTTAAAAGAGATTTTGAGCTGGCTTCTGCCGGATGCAAAGCAAAGGTCAACCGAATTGTGAACCAAAAACTAGGCTGCTTGAAACACGGAAACATTGACATGTACTACTGGTAAGCCTGATGATGATTCAATTTGTGAACAAAGGGACCGCCAGGGCCGGATCCTGGACACAGCACATGAAACGTCACACTGGCAGAGTTTACGATTGGGGGTATAATAGTAGATTCCCAAACGCACAGCAAGGATTTTAATGATTGAGCGAATTCCTTCATGAAGGACAGGCAAGCAACTGTGGCACACAAGCTGAATTGAGAGAGAAGAGATGAGAAGAATATGATGATTCCAATTTTAGTTCGATTGGGAATGGTATGCCAACCGATTTTTGCCAAAGATGGTGCAGAGAACCTCAGAGTGTAGCCAACTGAGCAAGAGTCCTCAACAGCACATGGGAAAGGAATATAACCTAGGACGGAACGGTGCAGGGGTTCCGCTACAACTATCTCAATTTTGGGCATTCCCGCATGGATGAATTTAGTTATCTGGAATTCGGAAAGGCAAAGCATAAACAAAAACTGGTGCAACACAAGCACAGAATATAGCCGAACACCTTTCAACACTGGAGAGCAGACAGCAGATTGAACATTGAACATCTGGGCATTCAAGCTGGAAGTTATAGTAGTAGGTGCTTGTAACTGGTAGCAAGTGTGTGCAACACAAGCACAATGACATGTGGATAAGCTAGCAGGTGCAAGATATGCACAATGAAGAGCGCTCGCTGGAATACAAGGCCAAATCGGCAGTGGGTGGCTTCAACAAGAACACCGAGACAAGAGATTGGCTGCTTTAGATCCTGGGGCACATCGGAGTGGGGACAGGAGCAGGGCTTGTAATTAGATTGACAAACCCGAATTAACTGAGTTACTCGGCTGCATACTAGAGCAGGGGATACATGATTTGAAATGTGAGCTACACACTCAACTGCTTTTAAGAGTGGGGACTTTCAAATAGCCCGTGGAATTGGATTGACTCACCCGAGACGAGAGCTCGGCTGCGTTGGATAGCAGGGATGCAGGAGGTTTGTGAGATCACGGAATTGGAATGCCCACCTGAGTTAAGCACTCAGCCGCTTTTGATAGCAGGGACGTTTGAATAGTCTGTCACTCTGCGAGCTAGATTTGGATTAATCCACCCGAGATAGAACTCGGCCGCATACAAGAGCGGGGACACATGAGGTCCGTGGCAATGGATTTGGATTTTGGATTGACTTGAGACAAGACCTTGGCCGCTTTGAAAAGCGGGGACACAGAAGGTCCGTAAGATTGGATTGTAATGCCTCACCCAAGCTAGGCACTCGGCCGCTTTCGATAGCGGGGACTTTCAAATAGTCCATGAGCTGGATTTGGATTGACCCACCCGAGCTTAGAACTCGGCCGCATGCAACAGCGGGGACACACAAGGTCCATGGTATTGGATTTGGATTTGGATTATGGATGTATGGATTATGGATTATGGATTATGGATTATGGATTATGGATTACAAGGCCCCAATGGCGAATCGCACCGTCTTGGCCTGTGTCGATCTCATCCTTTGGGAAATCATGGAAAGTGATGTCCCTTTCGGCGGAAAAGTCTTCGTGTTGCTCGGTGACTTCCGCCAGACATGTCCTGTGGTCCGAGGTGGCTCTCGCACGCAGGTAGTCGAGGCGTCAATCAAATCCTCTCCTCTCTGGGAACGCTTTACCATCCTGCGTCTCACAGAGCCTATCAGGAACGCCCAAGACCCTGCCTTTGCCGATTTCGTTGACGCAATTGGCGATGGAGCTGGCCCCGATGTTTCACTGCACTTGCTGGAGCATGTCGATGATGCAGACAGTCTCCTGGCATTTGTCTATCCTCCTGACATACTCGGCGATGCTCTAACTTGCCTCTCACGCTCGATCCTCGCTCCAACCAATCGGCAGGTCAACTTCTACAATGATGAAGTTATGACACTTATCGAGGGGACGTCGAGCACCTACACATCCGCCGACTCCTTCCGCGAAGGTTCGGATCTCGGAGTCCTTCCACCGGCAAGCATTCTCGACTATGTTGCTACAAATACTCCTCCTGGACTGCCGCCTCACTTACTGACCATTAAAACAAACGCAATATTCCGACTCATCCGCAACCTCTCCATCGATCGCGGCTTGGTCAAGAATGCCCGCGTCGTTGTAATCAGCGTTGGCATCCGCCTGATTACCATGCGACTAATTCGACTGGGGGACATCCACAACGAGGACGACGAGATTCTCATTCCGCGAATTTCATTTGACGCGGTATTGCCGTCAAAGCATACTCTGCTCCGAAAGCAGTTCCCTTTGGCCGCCGCATATGCTACAACCTTCAACAGTTGCCAGGGACTGACTTTAGATCGCCTTGGAGTGGATCTCACGCGCCCCGTGTTCTCACATGGTCAGTTGTACACTGCACTGTCGAGAATTCGACACCGCACACACGCACGCATCAGATTACCGGCCGGGGAAACTAAAACGACCAATGTAACATATCCCGAGATTTTAGTATGATCTTCTCCTCGACTTGAACGTGGCCGGAGCGAAGCGACGGCTCTGCCTTGTCTGAGTACAGCATATATCTAGACTCAGTGGGATACCGCATCAGCGAAAGCCAGTGGCCCGGCAATCCACTCTGCCAGCTCACTACTGGCAAAGCTTATCGCGATGAGTTCATCAGTGTACGCGGTTGTGCACAATTGAACATGATACAGAGTCAGGTCATCTTCTGCTCAGAGGCATTGATGATTGAACACGGCACACATGGGAGGAGATTGCAAAGCAACATGGTGTATATTGACAATTACAAAGCACCACACATGTATCCGTGGTCTGGAACGACACCGGAACGTTAGTTAGCAATAGAAAATGATTACTTGCGCAAGTGAATGGACAGCAATACTCACTGAGTGCTAGATATCCGCAAGCGATGACTATACAGAGAGTTGACATGCGCCACGACGCCATTGTCAGCGTCGACATCTGGAATAGCCTCAGCCCAGCTTAAAGAACGCGCAAGAACGATCCCGCACGCCAAACATCGTGGCCTTCACACTCTGGCACGGTGCAAGGGAGGCGCAAACTGCCATCAGCATTCTTTATTCCAGCCTGAGCGATGTCGAATGTTAAAATAAGGACACGCACTTCAGAATTGCAGCTGACTGCACCCGTCTACTGTTACTCGCGAATACTTCAAGTTGCCGCGCTGCTAGGTGTTAATTCGCGAATGACGGAACATGGAAAGGAAGCACCTGCGCACACTTCGAGGGCGGTAGCAAAATAGAATTCTGCAACCGATATCAAACCCGCTTCATCTCTTTTGCAGTCAGCGCACCCTTCCCATCCACCGCTCGCTTGCGCCCGTCCCCGCCATTCGTTCGGCGCATTGACCGAGTGCGAGAGTCCGAAGGTCTGTGGCTGGAGACGTGCCAGGGATTTTTTGCTGGCCTATTGAGGCTCGCTGGTGAGCAACAGGGGTAGCCTAGGACTGCCGGAGGTGTGCCACGAAGGACTCGTATGACGACGATGTACTCTGGATCATCCATCGACTGGTCCAAAGCCTGAGTGGGAATGAGAGCGACCGTTTATGTGAAAATGGTCGGCGCACCTCGAGCCTCGAGCGCCGTCCAAGCGGCTCAGACAAAACGCCCTCGTCGTCTGATCCCTCAGCCGTCGCATCGGTGCAGATGGCTTGAATGTAGGAGTGTGGGCTTTGCACCTTAATTGATCGAGGAAGAGTCGAGTCTACTGGCAGGGAGGAAGCTGGAGTGGGGTGAGCGCGGGGCAAGCGCAAGCTCGGCGGCTCGTTATATGACACGGAGCTCTTTGCGGACGCAGTGGGGTCTGTGGGAGCGATCTGTCAAGCAAGGTTTGACAGACAGCGCTTCCTGCACGATAACATCGCTCGACGCTTGCTCAGTGGATGGATATTAGAGATGCAACGTCCAAAATTTCACAGTGGTTTGAGCTCGATGTGTGCGTGGATTTCGAGTCATTTGTGGCGAAATCGAGAAACATGAAAACGAAAGTGTGAGAGAGTTCAGATTAGAATCAAACATGAGGCTCAGATTAGCGCGCCCGATTTCATTTGGATCTGCAGATTCGGGAGACATGGATAATACAGTAGAATGGATTATGGATTATGGATTTGGAGTGACCCACCCGAGATGAGAACTCGGCCGCTTTAGATAGCGGGGACACAGGAGGTCCGTGAGATTGGATTGTGATTGACTCACCGAAGCTAGCCACTTTCGATAGCGGTGACCGAGCTCAGGAGTAGGATTGGGATTGTAAACTACAGGTGAGTTGCAACAAGTGTCATGTTGTTAGTGCATGTATTAACCGAAGTCAGAGTGAGGGTTTGAGGGTAGTCACTCAGCTGTAAGCAACTTGAAAGCACAACGTTGCCAGAAGGGTGATGGAGTCTAGATCGGTTGTAGGTGTCCGTCGTACGCTTTCAGAAGGTCCCGTCGGGTCGCGGAGCGTAGGGCGGGTAGCGATCGATGGGATCGGAGGTGGTGATCGATGAGGACGAGCGGAAACGGTGGTGTACGTCGTCAGTCGTAACAGCATCTCCTCAGAGGTTGCCTTGACTCGAAAAGTCGTCCTGAACAGATGTCCTGGATCGAGAACCTGGAGAGTTGAGGTCGAAAGGAGATGACGGCGGCAGTCAAGAAGCGATCGTCCTGAACAGATGTCCTGGATCGAGAACCTGGAGAGTCGAGGTCAAAAGGAGATGACGGCAGCAGTCAAGAAGCGATCAAGCTTGCACTGCCGCCTGTCACTTGTCACAAGAAAACGCGCCACCCTCCGCAAGCTAAGGGTGGTGTTCCCCGTTCGCGAGGATGTTGTTCATGCTCTGTTCCGGCTTGGGTCGGAGGCAGCTGGTGAGAGCGAAACGAAACGGAGGTAGCACTCCGTCTACGAAGGAACAGTCGCCAAAGATGAAACACGTACCCTGCTCACAGTCGGTGGATCCACCGACAATCCACCTGATTCCTTCTTCTCCTCGCCCTCTGCACTTTCTACCTGCTCCTTGACCGCTGGATATTCGGCGTTCTCAATCGCCATCCGTTCGACGAATCCCTGCCATGCCCGCGGTGTCGACGCATGAACTACGTGGCGTGTTGGAGGTGTGAGGGCTGGCGGTGGCGTTGTACAGCGGCTATTTGATGCATGCGCGCTGGCGGAAAGAGGAGGGAAACGGTGCCGACGGATGGTCGGCGGGCCGTGGATCTGGAGCCTCCGATGAATGAGGATACGGAAGGGAGAGCCGATTCGCCGGGGATGGGACGCTTCTCACTGTCCCTCTGCCGGCACTATATCCCTCGAATCGATCATTCGATTTTCCTTGTTGCGCCGTCGAAAAAAAAAATGCTCCAGAAGGTCCAAAGAAGAACCCAGGGTCGTATCGAACGATGTGCCACGTATTATTGAAAGGGATAAGAACCGACTAACCCACGGGTTCGTGGATGCCGATCTGGTATACTTGAGCAGGAGTGAGCAGGAGTGGAGCCCGATGAGATGAGATGGTATAGAGGGGTGCGTATGGTTGGTTACCGGGTCTGAAAACAAAAGAAGATGCTGACGCTATCAATACGCCCAAGCCTCGTTTCGAACAAGTACCGGCCGACGTGTTGATATAGACCGACAGGATAGTAGTGGGTGGATGCACCAGACAGATGGCATTCCTTAACACGAGTCGAGCGCTCGAGCGCGTATAGTGACAGGAACGAGCCGCCTCGTACGCCAGAAGAAAACAAGGATCGTGAGCGCAGTCCACTGGTAGTCAGTCAATTGGACGCGAGAGTTGGGATTGGGCAGCTGGAAGCTGAGAATCGGGGTGTCGAGTGAGAGGAATTCAACGGCCAAGGCGCCTGCGAAGAGCGATATAAGCCGATAGAAGGGCCATGAGCAAGGTAAAACGCACGAGAATGTACCACGTCCATCCATCCATTGCATGACTAACTTCGAATTGCGCCAGATGGAGTCGGCCCTGCCAGTGGCAGCGGACTATGAAGGACTGATCGTAGAGAGTTGGTGCAGGAAACTTGATTCCACGACGCGGACCGCCGTGGTGCTCGAGGAGAAACTATTTGCAAGTCAGCGCGATTCTGATGGTAGTAACAGTTATACCAGCGCAGGTATTCTGACCCTTGCAACGAGTGGGTGAAGAGGATGGTCCGCTCGAGAGCCGCGGGAGCGAGCGGAATCTAGGGTGATTATGGCGGAAAAGAAAGAGCAAGTTTGTGACTATCGCGTGATCGCTCTTCGTCCCGACCACCACGAACCCATCCGCCGAGCCCAGAAAACAACCCTAGCCTGCCTCCGACGTCCGCAGAGGCCAACCCTAGCGCTGGATACCCCACCCGAATCCCAATTGCCGGCGAGCGGGTCGATGGAGAGCGACTTGTAATGGATGAGGTGGATGTGTGTGGTACGTGCGCTGGGGCTCAAACGACTTGGTCTTGACCGTCCTAGAGTGCTCAGGACGACCCCCCGCCTCTGAGAGGGGAGAGTTAGGCGTGTCTTGAGCCCTCCAGTCCTTCACTTTCAAATGCCCGAGTGTGCGACGTGCGTGTCCCTTCTTCCACCCAAATCCCAGCTCACCGCGGTCTCTAGCCCTACCCTATGGACCTTTGCGACCCTAGCACTCTGCCTGCCTTGGTTCAATGAGTCCTCGTTCGAAGCTTTCGCGTCTGTCGTGCCGTGCGTTTCCTGCGTACAGCACCGTCGTCAGAAGCTGATTCTATTCTTGCAGCAGAGTCTTCGCCAACCGTCCAACCACGCTGAGCATCTGCGTCGGATGCACGAGGCTCGGTTCTTCGTCGCTACAGAGGGTATC
Organism: Mycena amicta; assembly: GCA_029282125.1. Classification (NCBI taxonomy): domain Eukaryota; kingdom Fungi; phylum Basidiomycota; class Agaricomycetes; order Agaricales; family Mycenaceae; genus Mycena; species Mycena amicta. Next base: position 273,165 of record JARIHP010000049.1, read on the forward strand.
GCGCTCATAGACGACGAAGCGGGTTATTGGGCGGATGGGTGGAAGAGTGCGAATATCCACAAGGGTGCACAGAGTGTTTGTCTGGTACGTCCGCTACGTGTTGCTCTGCGACTAGTTGCTCATCTTCTGCAGCCACCCGCGACCTATCGCAGGCTTTGCGTCACCTATCCGGACACACGTCGTCCTCCCTTTCACCATCGCCCACAAACCCTCGGCATGTGTGCCTCGCACTCCCAGGACTCAGCATTCCATCCCATCCATCTACTACGGCCCACAGCCGACCGAGAGACGGTGCCACGTCATCGCGTCGACCGATATCGTCTCGCCGATTGTCCAGATGGCGACATCTGCGGTACCCTGTAACCTTCTGGCTGCTCCTTCGAATATAGACCGGCCACCAGTACCCATCCGCACCTCCTCTGCAGTATTCCTCGCATGCGCGGCTGTATCGCACTCGCATTCCGTCAATCCGTGCTACTCCGCCCTTCGAAATACCAGCGCAGGCAGCGTTTCCCGGTCTCTCGACATCCATCCAGCGCCATATTTGCCATCTGCCGCGGCTACGCTGGACCTGGGCGACATTTTCGCCCTTCCCGCATGGATTTAATGGAGTGCCCGGCCGACGAAGTGTAGAAGCCGCTGGAGTAGATATATCTACGCTCGCCGTCCGGTCCCCTTCCAAGTACTCGCAAACTAGCATCCTTCCCGTCGACGTGTCCTCGACACCCTTCCTCCTCGTCATCCTCCACTACTAGCATCATCCCGAGCTCTTGCATGGACGACCGCGTTTGAATCCACCTCGACATCCTGGCTATCGTGCCCTTGCCGTCTCTCCGTACCGGCTACACTGGGAGGGGATGTCGAGCTCGACTTTCGTACCTCCTTCGACGCATCGCGGAAATCGAGCGAATACGTCGATCGTCGGGCATCCAGTCGAAGCATTGCAGGGCTTGTAGCTGGTGAATGCAGACGGGCTTGCGGACCGGGCCCGGGGTCGGCCGAGCCGGAAGGGCGTTTTTCTCTGCAATGGGGAGGACCCCGAGGACGACATCGTCGTCCATTGGCGGTCGCTCCCGCAGCGCTGCCCCGCTTTCGTCTCGGCGCCGTCAGTTGCGACAGTTCCTCCGTCCGGTCTCGAGGTTGCATCTGTAGATGATAGACGTCTCACCGGGGCTAGGACGAAGACCGAATCTAGCTGGTAGGTCCCTCGCTCTGTTTCAATTCATTGTCGCTGATGCTCTCCGACATTGGCAGACTTTCTTCCGGCTGCGGGCACGCCCCAGCTCTCACATTCCTCCATCGCCTCGCCCGGCTCCCCGAGTCCTACGAGACACCGGTATTCCATCGTCGACACACTATGGGCGAGTGCACCGCCGTCCACGACGACCGTTATTCTCGACTACGCCGAGCTGTGCAGCCTCTCCGCCCGCCGTCGAGAAGGCCTCCCCGTTTGCGGAGTATGTGGTGCTGACTACGGAGACGATCCGGGCATGGGCGGTATAGCTAGGACTGGGTTGCTGGTGGGATCGGTGGGAGGTATCTGGGGAATCGCACGGTCTTCCACTATGGCCTCCCATTCGCCAGCTCTGCTGCCGCCATATCCGCAGTGTCAGCGGACTGAAACCTCTCCGAGCTTCACAAACACCCCCTCCTTCTCCCAAGTATCTGGCGCCGGTCAAGGAGACGATGAGAGCGTCTGGAGACGTCGCAGCACCCAATCTCGCCCGATGATTCAGCTAGACCGAGCGGGGAAAGCCAGGGCCTCGTCGTAGTCTGCTATCCTTCCTCTCTTTCATCTAGTTATGCACACTCGATGGGCACTTATCTCTTCTTCTCTTCGTATACGATCGTTTCCATCCTTCACTTCCTCCTGTATATGTACTATGGGCTGGAATGAATGTGTGATATCCCATTTCCGGATTGGGCATACGTCTTGTCTACTGTTTCTACACCCCAGCCACTCTCTCCCTTGAACGCTCTTCTTTTACTTCCATCTCAAGACCTCCATCCTTGTCGGTGATATCGTACCATGCTCAACCCATTCTATGTTCCTACTCCGTAGACACGTTCAAGAGAGACATGGCATGGAGGCGCTCGATTCGAATAGCGAGATTGTTCACAGGCGAGCGCCGAGGGGGAGGGCGGGTTGGAGGAGAGGAAGGCCGAGAGCGAGCTGTGTTGGAACGGAGTCTAGGAGGTGTGGGTGCGTGCGGAGAGTGACCGCGAAGCGACGGATGCGAGAGACTAGTGAACGGAATGGAATGGAGCTTGTGAGTTGGCGCACGGGTGACGACTTGGGGGCGTATCCCTGCGTGTCCGTCGGTTCGTTTGGTGGAGGGAACTCAGGGAAGTGCATTGGTACTGCTTCAGCGACGAGCCTCGCATTGAGCTCTAGCAACGAGCACGGGCTGCGGTCAGACGACGACCCGTATGATCCACCAAACGAGCGATTGCGCGGGTCATTCTCTCCTCTGAGTCGTCCTTTAGTTACAGGTGGGCTATACGCAAGGCCACCGGTATACGCATGAGAGTGAGAGGCGGGCGCGGGAGGTGGAGGGACGACTACGACCGGAACGGAGAACGAGTCGGCTGCGGGTATCTCTTGAGCTGGTCCCGCTCCTCTCCATCGACCTCCGGGCGTTATCGCCTACACGGAAGAGGCTACAAGCACCGTCAGCGACATTCTGAAGAACACTCAGATGAGCGTACCTAGCACTCTCGTTAATCACCACGCTGCGCTGGGGGTGGACGGGCATCGATGGCGGTAGGTCGAGAATGACGGCGAGGACTGCAGCTGTGGAAGCTCGTCAGCCGAGCCCTTCGCCCTGCCAGCCAAAAAAACGGCGACGTTGCCGGTCAAAACCAATACATCCCGCGCTCTTGACTTTCGTTCATCCAGGCGTCGCCCTCAGAATACGTACTGTACACGAAACGGGGTCGTCCTCTTCGGATCGTGCCAACGGTAGGGTATGCCCACTGGATGGTGATACACCAGTGTGAAGGAGTACAGCGTAGCGTGGTCGTCGTCGATGGGTTGGGGTATCTCAATGGGAGCTCGCGAAGACGATTCTTCCAGGTCTTCCCGATACCGTGGGATGTGCGTCCGGCGCCGAGCAGCGTGGGCAGCACTAAGGAGGTTATCCATGGTGCGGCTGAGCTGGTGATTCCTGGGGTGGTGGGCGAACGGGCGAGGAGTGAGGAGCGGCAGGATGTGGTGGAGCGGAGGAAGCTAGGCCGAATCAGGATGTCACCATGCCGTCAGTGCACCGGCGATTGGCGTCATCGCCGGTGCGCACCCTTGGGTGCGACGGCAGTACAGTCCCGCGCCGCTATAGGGCGGCACTACATGTTGCTATGTCCATTGACGCCAATCTAAAGCAGCATTGGAGCGATTCGATAAGCAACGTACGTCGCACTGACTCGCAGCTATTATTATGCATTCATGCTGCCAGGCTGCTGTCAGGCTGTCAGTCTTGAGGATTACATGCCGCGACCTCGAGGATCACACGCTGCGACCGAACTCTCCTCCGTCCCTCATCCCACTACTCAACCCGGCCCACCGAAGCACGAAGAATGCCTGGAACCGTGGGAAACAGCAATAACATGCCAGACAAAGGTGGAGCATCAGCGGAGACTAGTCCGCAGCGGTGCGTGCCTGTAAAATCGATCCAGGGATCCGGGCTCATCCTTGTGTTCCCCAGCTATTACTCCTGGTTCGGAGCAACCTTTAACACCACTACCTTCACCCGATCTGACATCGAGGCCGCCTTTGCACTGGTTGTCGACGACATCATTCAGTGCCTCATCAATGATGGTGCACTGAGTGGAGATGTCAAGAATGATCTGATCTTCCAAGGCAGCCCACTGCTCAAAACAAGAGGACTGTTCCTGGAGCTGGATTGTAACCCAAGAGATCACAAACTCATCTCGTCCCTCCTTCGAGCCATCTCCCATAAGAACACCCAGGGCACTCTGGAATACATGCTCAGTCCTGCCTTTGAGAAATTCAAGCTGAATCCTGGAGACTTCCTTACTCAGTTTGCTGACAGCAAGGGCCATCTTACAAGAGCACAAAAAATATGTGCCGAGGCTAAGCTTGTCTGGCATGACCTGCAAGAGGTCCAATTTGCAGTCCCTAGTTCTATCTTCCAGCTGCTTGATAGGTTTTCAGACATTGCCGAGGTATGGCTTCGGCCCCATCTGTGCTTGATATTGAATCTGCCCCCAGATGTACATAAACAATGAGAAGGACTTGCAAACTCTGATGGACAACCTTGCATCCTCCCTGATACGAGCCAACACTGTGCTTCTGGCAAGAGAATACTACAGCAACCAGGTCACTGAGAGTAGTGAGAAGTTGACAAAGTAGGTCTTGTGACTATTATTACTATACAAGCTCAATTTTGCAGACTGCTAGTTGATGGAGCTTTTGAGATTCACAATCTGCATGTTCAAATCCCGAGAGCTTACACTGGGCTACAACCCGGGGTCAAAGAGGAAATCCAAAAATTTGCTAATCAACTGAAGGCAGCTCTGCAGATTCATAAGGTGTGTTTTTGTGGAAGAAATGTGTTTATTTTCCACATTGACACCCTACAATTTTTTTTAGCAGAAGTTGTGTCAATCGGTAACTGCAAGCATATACCAAATACTGGGGAACACATTGGTCTGTACTGTACTTTAACTTTCCAATACTTTGCTCAACAGTGGTCTTTTAGTCACAGCAGTTGACCTATGTTGCCAAAGCACGTTTTAATGGAGTGGACAAGCTCACTCAACGAGGGTGTACACTACACACCAGGGTGAACATCCTCTCTCGTCTTCAAACCTGGGCTCTAGATGTATCTTCAGATGCATCTGACTCCATTTTTTGGCTTAGTGGCATGGCTGGTACTGGCAAATCCACTATTGCATATACTCTCTGTGAGTGGCTGCAAAAACAAAGACGACTTGGTGCATCTTTCTTCTGCTCTCGGAATGAGGAAGACACCTGGTCCCGCAAGTCTCTTGTTTCAACTATTGTGCGCCAGCTCCTGTCTGAATACAAGCCCCTGGTGGCTAGTCTTCAAGGCATCAACCTTGAGAGGTTCAATGATATCTGGAAAGGGGATATTGACAAGCTCCTTGTTGAACCATGGGCTGCAATGAGGAGGTGTGGTTTTGATCCACCACCACTGGTAATTGTCATTGATGCTCTGGATGAGTTGGAAAATGACTCTGGTGCCCAGTTCATCAAGGAACTGATCACTGCATTTGCTGCCACTCCATTGCATGGGCTCTAATTCCTGCTCACCAGTCGTCCCCATCCCAAAATTGTGGAATCTTGCCATGCAGTGAAAGCACACTTTCGGTTGGAAGATATTGAGAAAAGTGATGCTGAGGCCGATATTCGCTGCTTCTTGCAAGTAGAACTGCCAAATCTCGGTGACAAAATTGAAGCCATTGTAAAAGATTCTGCTGGGGTCTTCATATATGCTGCAACCATTGTGCGGTACCTTTCCCCAAAGGGTGTCCCACCAACTGCAGGCCAACAAGCCAAGCAGCTGGACCACATTCTGGAAAAGGGACTGGGACAGGTGATAACAGGCAAAGATCAACTTGTGGATGCTCTTTATGCCCGTGTCATTGAGGAGGTGCTCCAAAATAGTTTTACAGCAAAGATCTGTGAGCGTGTTCTATATGCAGCTGTGACAGCACGACAGCCTCTGACAGTGCAGGCACTTGCTCCACTGGTGGTTGATGCATCAGAAGAACCTAGTGAGGCAGCTGTGGCTGATAATCTTCTTGCTGTCAAAAACAGCTTGGGTAGTCTTCACGCTGTGCTCTATGTCTCTGAGCGAGATCACAAAATTTATGTATATCACAAGTCCTTTGATGATTTTATCATCAACCGCTCAACACTGGGAAAGCAGGCTGCATCATATTTTATGGACCGCACACGAGAGTGCTTTGACATCTTGGACAAATCACTCAAGTTCAACATCGGCAACCTTGTCACCTCATATTTACAAGATGATGAAGTGGAAGGGCTGGCTGAACGAGTTGCAGCAATTGGACCTGATATTAAATATGCCTCTCAACATTGGGCTAGCCATCTTGATGCAGTGCGACATAGTGATAAAGCTGTTGAAGAGGTCGCTGTATTGCTATTGAGGTTTTGTGAGCTTAAGGTGCTATTCTGGATGGAGATAATGAACCTCTGGAAGATTGACTGCCGTTATGCAATACAACAAGCTCGTGGCTGGGCTCTCCAGGTATGTAGCATGAGTAATGTGGCAACATTTGTTTTCTAAAAGAAACATCAGATTCCAGACTCCAAAGTACTGAATCAATACACCATAGCAGCGCAGCGACTCTGGGCAGTGTTCATATCTGGTGCAGTATCGGCTTGCACACCGCATCTCTACCTGAGCTGCCTCGCAGCAGAAATGGCCAATTCTGAGAATCTGGAGGCATGGAGGCATAACTTTAGTGGCCTAGGGTTCGTGAGGTGTGATTCCCTAATGCGTAGTATTCCACTGGTGCAGATGGTGGGGCACAGCTCCACGGTCTGGTCTGTAGCCTTCTCACCTGATGGGGCGTGCATTGTGTCTAGCTCCTCTGACAAAACTGTGCGCATATGGGATGCAGCCACAGGCAAGGAGCAGCAGCACTTGGATGGGCACAACGGTGGGGTCAACTCTGTAGCCTTCTCACCTGATGGGGCCCGCATTGTGTCTGGCTCCGACGACAAAACTGTGCACATCTGGGATGCAGCCACAGGCAAGGAGCAGCAGCGCCTGGATGGGCACAGCAACCGTGTCTGGTCTGTAGCCTTCTCACCCGATGGGGCCCGCATTGTGTCTGGCTCCGACGACAAAACTGTGCGCATCTGGGATGCAGCCACAGGCAAGGAGCAGCAGCGCCTGGATGGGCACAGTGGCGGGGTCATCTCTGTAGCCTTCTCACCTAATGGGGCGTGCATTGTGTCTAGCTCCTATGACAAAACTGTGCGCATATGGGATGCAGCCACAGGCAAGGAGCAGCAGCGCCTGGATGGGCACAGTGGCGGGGTCAACTCTGTAGCCTTCTCACCTGATGGGGCCCGCATTGTGTCTGGCTCCGACGACAATACTGTGCGCATTTGGGATGCAGCCACAGGCAAGGAGCAGCAGCGCCTGGATGGGCACCGCGGCGGGGTCAACTCTGTAGCCTTCTCACCTGATGGGGCCCGAATTGTGTCTGGCTCCGACGACAAAACTGTGCGCATCTGGGATGCAGCCACAGGCAAGGAGCACCAGCACCTGGATGGGCACCGCGGCGGGGTCAACTCTGTAGCCTTCTCACCTGATGGGGCCCGCATTGTGTCTGGCTCCGACGACAAAACTGTGCACATCTGGGATGCCGCCACAGGCAAGGAGCAGCAGCGCCTGGATGGGCACAGTGGAGGGGTCAACTCTGTAGCCTTCTCACCTGATGGGGCCCGCATTGTGTCTGGCTCCGATGACAAAACTGTGCGCATCTGGGATGCAGCCACAGGCAAGGAGCAGCAGCGCCTGGATGGGCACAGCAACCGTGTCTTGTCTGTAGCCTTCTCACCTGATGGGGCCCGCATTGTGTCTAGCTCCAATGACAAAACTGTGCGCATCTGGGATGCAGCCACAGGCAAGGAGCAGCAGCGCCTGGATGGGCGCAGCAACTGCGTCTTGTCTGTAGCCTTCTCACCTGATGGGACCCGCATTGTGTCTGGCTCTGATGACAAAACTGTGCGCATCTGGGATGCAGTCACGGGCAAGGAGCAGCAGCGCCTGGATGGGCACAGCGACCGCGTCTTGTCTGTAGCCTTCTCACCTGATGGGGCCCGCATTGTGTCTGGCTCCAATGACACAACTGTGCGCATCTGGGATGCAGCCACTGTGCAGCTGCAACCTGTGCTACAGGGTCGATGGAGTGTACCTGGGTGGCTCTCCATGCCTCATCTGGCCCCCGTCCCCGTCTTCTGGTATCCCCCTGAACTACACACAACCTTTGTGTTACCACCTTGCTTACTTCAAATCTCCCAACAAGGTGTGACCCATTTAGACACTGAAGCCATCCCCTGTGGCCACAATTGGGTTCATTGTTACCGTAGCAATCCGACTGCAAAAAACAAGGCACCGGAAAATTTTGCCTAAAAGCAAAAGCAATTTTTTTCGGCCTCTTTGGGCACAAAAAATAAAATAAAATCACTGAACTTATGGTCAGATTACTACAGTACTCTGTGCCGTAGCTTGACTAAGCTTCATATATTTTGTACATCTCACTTCTCTTCCATCATGTTGAAAAGGTCCGGATTTGAGGCACACTGTAAAAATGAATTCTTTGTATCTTTCAGCATAGCTGAATCTTACGTATATGTACGAGGGAATGTGGTCGCTTCACTCCTGCTCTGGCCCTGGCCAGGCAACCCATAGCCTGTTGGTAGGGAACAGCTTTTCATATATACAAGGGACACCGGAGCTTCGCTCCGGTACTGGTACATGATACGTTGAGTGAACTAAAACATTTGTGGTACAGACTACACCAATATTTCGGGGAAAGTAACATTTGTTGTCGTGTTTTCGCCAGGCGCCAGTCGTACACGTGCGTGCGTGCGATTACAAATCCTAGAAAGTGCTGTATAAAGTTGACCATGCGAGAAGACAGGACGCGTCAGATCTACGCCGAGCCTGTTCAACGTCATTCCCTGGCAGCTGTTAAAGGTCGTCGCGTAGGCTGGAGCAAGTGGGAATTGTCTTCGCATTAGAGTGTGGCTAGAGGGTAGAGTTGCTTCGAAAGGGATTCGAGGAATGAGTAGCTCTTCATCGTCTCCTTGGCCGACTCCCGAAGCCAGCACTCGCAAAATTTGAACGGTGATAAGGCGTTGCCCGACATTCGTGACAACGACACGCGTGTTTTTGACCAAACCACGGTCGATGGAAAAGTTTCGGAGAAGGCGGAAGATAGTGTTGGTCTTGATTGTGAGTGCATGACTCGGAAGGCCCGGCAGAGTGTTTCTCGTGATGTAATCAAGTGTTGCAGCTGGTGGAATTACACTGAGATCCTCTCCCTCTCGGAATGAGTCGGCCGCGAAGTAGGTGTTAGTTACTCCGTCGATCAATTGCAGGGCAGCATCGTTGTACGCGTTCACTTGAAGATTGGTTGGGGCCAGAATGGCACAACCCATGCACGCCAGCGGATCCGAAAGAGCTTCCGGAGGGTAGACAAAGGCGAGTAAAGACTCCGCACTGTCGAGCTTCTCCAGCATGTGCAATGAGATGTCCGGACCCGCTCCGTCTCCGATGGCGTCGACAAAGTCGGCAAACTCGAGGTCCTCGGCATTGCGTATTGGTTCGGTTAAGCGCAAGATGGTGAAGTGTTCCCAGAGTGGAGAGGACTTGATGGATGCATCTACAGTCTGCACGCGAGATCCACGACGAACAACGGGGCAAGTCTGATGAAAATCCCCAAGCAAAACAAACACCTTTCCGCCAAAGGGAAGGCTGCTTCCTGAGATATCGCGCAGCAGTGTATCAACGCATGCAAGAACGGCGCGATTCGCCATTGGCGCCTCGTCCCAGATAATTAGGGAGGCACGGCGAATCAATTCGGCTCGTGGGCTGTCCGGCTTGATGGTAGATTTGAGAAGCTCGTTTCTTTCGTTCACCGGGACCTTTTGAGAGTTAGAAATTGCACAGACAAAGTTCGATTGTGTACAGACCTTGAAAGTAGAATGTGTTGTTCGGCCGCCAGGGTAGAGCTGTGCGGCGAAAGCGGATGTTGCGCTTGCGATGACAATGTGTCCAAATGAGCGGAGTTTGTCGCAGAGGGCTGTGATCATTGCCGTTTTTCCTCGGCTGGCCTTCCCGTCAACGAATACACAGAGAGGCTCACAGGCCATCACAGCGGAGAGAATGTGAGTATACACCTCGGACTGCTCGCGTTTGAATATTGCGATCATATTGTTAGCGCGTGTCTCCAGTTCGTCAGCGATCGAGTTCAAGCGTGCAAGCTCGTGCATGATCTCGGCTGTATGGAGGGTCGGTTCCGGCAGACCGTAGTCTCCAAGGTCCTTCCCGTACTCCTCTAGTAGGCGACTCAAGTCATCGAGTGCCAAGTTCAAGCCCAACTTGAGTACATTTCCATGTTGCAGCGCGAAGTCCCGAGAGAGTTCGACATGGAAGGTTTCCCAAAGGGTGACCGGCGAAGGAACACAGTCGTTTGTGAGGAGATGAACAAACAGGACGCGTAGCTCGCGTGGAGTGTGAAGTAACTGAACTCCCTCCAGTACGGCATAAATTGCCTCATTTCGATCGGCGAAGAGACCTAGAGCATTCGCCGCGTCTTGGTAAGAATCATAGAGCACATTGTCGACCGTTTGCGCCTCGATGAATGAGCGACAGGGTCGCGTTTGGAGGATGGAGTGCAGATAGAAGAGTTTGCCCTGCGACGGGCGTACAGAGTGGATGTGAGACAAATGAGTTCGAACGGAGTTGCGGAGGATTACATGCTGGCGAGGAGAGTTGGTATCATTTGGCTGCTCCAGAAAGTAGTTTGGACGTCCGCTGTTGGCTGCATCTAACTTGTGAAGGCGGAACATGCTGAAGTACTGCGCATATGTCAAGTCGTCAAAGCTGCGCAGCACCTCATCAAGGATAAACGATCCTGTGGGATGCAAAAAGTAACGATTGAGCAAGGAGAGTGTGCTGGCTCCATGCGTCCGAGCATATGAGTGGTATGTGGTCGACTCGGAAGGTGGATTGCTAAGGCAGTTACAGCTGGTTCTTTTTTTGAGACGTTGAAACCCAGGATGCGCCACGCCGCTTCACCGGCAGAGAGATAACGCGCGTCCCAGAAGTCTTGGATCTCATCAACCGGAACCGGTATATCTGGAGCCGAGATTTTGTACCGTGTTGAGCAGCCAGCTTTGAGCCTCTTAGAAAATGGTGTATGAACTTGAGTCGAGTGGCACGTACGCTTGTGAATATATTTGAAAATGTATTGGAACATATGCAACGTGTTGGCCGCTTCAAAGTTAATATGACAGCGGAACTCTCAAATCAGCGCAAGACAGTGGGGGACCACCATTTCATCGCCCGGACGACGGCGGCGATAGTGCACCCAGCCCTCGGTGTCGATTGTGGTGGTTTGCTGGAGAGCCTGAGGATAGTTGAAGCGGCATTTCCGAGAGCCATCGACGTCCCGCTGACAGTATTTTGACGGTGGAGCGGTTGCGGCCGGATGAGAGTGCATCATATAGCGACGAATCAGAGCAGCGTCGTCAGCATCTTCCGGGATCTCGGCAGATATAATCGAGTCGATGTCGGCTGGTTCGACGCAAGCATGAGGACACTTGATGAGGATGTGCGCGTGAGGTAGCCCGCGCTTCTGGAACTTGATGCAGTGAATGCAGTATACTGGTTGCCCAACGTTCGGAAACATGGTCTTCAACGCTTGGAGGAGAAGCGCGAGTTTGCGCTTGAACACACGGATCACAACGACCGGAATATCCGCGTACTGTACTATTTCGACCTCAAGTTCGCGTAATGTGTAAGCGGGACCCCTGAACCAAACTTATACAAATGCGTAATGCGTAAACGACGATTTTCCCATCAAAATCAGGCCCAATTAGGCTATATTACATCAAAATTTCCGGCCGGCGTGACGCCAGCCTTCCATATATAGTAATTTCATCATGATGAACTTGTGACTCCCCCAGAGTAACGCGTAATGCGTAAGACCCCCCGAACTTGAGGTCGAAATAGTACAGTACGTTTGTCCCGGACGCAGCTGCGATTTGATTTCAGGCCAGTCGGGGTTGCACGTCATGGTGATGAAGAAGGACGGGTTTCCGAACGCTGAGGCAATGAGGAAGTACTTACGAGCCTGTGAAGTTAGTACAGGGTCTTGTGCGGAGCGGAGGAATGCGGCGGTGCAAGTGTGACATCACGGTCATTCACGCTTGCTCCCGACCGCCACCTCCTCGAATCGTCGTCTACGGATTCCGCCGGAACCTTGCCTTCTGCTTTTCACACACACGTACATAACCATGCCGGCACTCGACTCTACTCCCGTTCGCTCGACATCCCCCAACAACGACTCTCTCCCGACCCTCAACTGCTATCTCACGACGCAGACCTCCTAACGGACGCGAAGGAGGCTGCAAAGCGATCCCGCAACCTAGCACTTACCCACATGACACACTTCTCACTATCTACTGCGGTTCCGAGGACATTCTCGTCAAACAGCACTCTCCGCCCTCTGCGACTCAGGAGCAAGACCCTAATCGCCGGATGAGTAGTCGTATATGCTGCCCCACCATCTCCGCATTCCTGCTCCTCCTTCCCATTCTTCCCTCCACATTCACCATGGCTATTGATTCCTTTCCTTCCGTACCTGATTTCATCTTTATACTGCCCTAGTCATCGCGATATTCCGCCCATCCAATTCTCATACCATTCCGTTCCCTTCTGTCCTCCAATAAGCCTCAGCACATATTCTTGCTCGAGCATATTCCGCGATTTTCCGCCTCCGCGCATCCTTCCGGCGCTCTTCTGCATCCCCACTTTCGGGTTTTCCAGCATATTCCGCGATTTCCGCCTCCGCACATCCTTCCGGCGCTCTTCTGCATCCCCACTTTCGTTTTCCCTCAGCAGCCGATTCAGCGGCCTGAACTCATCCCTCGCATACTTCAGGCGCATCTCTTCGTTCCACGTTCCAGTTCAGATCAATTCCATTCCGCTTCTTCCTTTCCCTCAGCAGTCGATCCATCTGATCCAACCACCTTCCGTTATCCCCTTCCCTCTCGCTGCTCTGCACAAGATCTGCCAGTACCCATTCAGATCCGGCTCTGACGTGTGCCACCGCGAGTTGCAGCAGGATTCCAGCTGCCGCACTGTATTCAACTGCGCGAACTCAGTCCAGCGTGTGATATCATGCTGCGTTCAAGGTCCTTCCGCGTACCTCGACTCGAGAGTCGCTGGTTTTGTGCTGACTTCGTCTTGATTCCTGCATTATCCCCAGTTGATCATCGTCCAACGAGTCCTCCAACAGATTTATTCCTCTGCTCCTTGCCTTTCCTTCCCGCTTCCCTTTCATCTACCGCTGAGCTCCGACTCATATCCTCGGAAACGGTGCTCCGACACCTCCGGCATCACACACATTGCACTTTACGCCGATTACGTCCACGTTCGTGCCTCGAGGCCAGCGGCACGCATGCCGGATTCACAGACTTGACGCGACTGCGCTTTCTTTCCTTTTGCCAGGTCGGCCGCTCCTCGATTTCCCCGTCATTCCCCATACAAGACAACGATTCGGCCCTTCCCATGTCACGAGCATTCAATTCACGCTGCCTTGAGCGGTTGCGTTCCTGTCAGCACACACCCCGATCTTACTTCTTGGGCCTCGGTTTCTTCTCGCGCCATTACTCTGCCCTGTGCACCATGGACCCCGGCCGATTCAGTCGTTTCAATACGCGGGCTTTCCGAATGTGGCTTCAGTTACGCATACGAATTCTGACCTATCTTGGACGGCTTCAGCTTCTCTACGTCCGCGTCTTGCATGCAAATGCGTCAAACGACTTCCCCGTCACTTCTTCTCCTCAGGCGGACCAGTTTAGGCTAGCGCTGCCTTTCAGACGCGCATATTGCCCATATCTGCATCGCTTCTGATTCTGAACTCGATAAACTCGATAACGGCACTGGGACTACTCTTTCATACTTACAAGGCAGGGCTGCGCTCCGCTCCGCCCTAGGATCCAGAGCTCGGCATAGGAAGTGTGTGGGGCAATTTTCGTTAGGAAGCTCCAGGTAATTACAGAGTTGGAGTGGCAGAATAATGAAGTCGGATTGCATCGAACAATGAGGGAAAGTTGGGAAAGTTATTTTGTAAAGTAGCTAGACCAATCCAGGTACGACTCAACATTGATAAGGAAGTGGATGATTCTCATCGAGAACGTGCCGCGACGCCGCAGCTGTCTAAGCGGCGACTATCGGCGACCTCTCTGTCATCTGTCCGTGGTAGGCCATTGCTCGTCATCTAGGCAGATTCACAGGCCCTCAATAATTACAGTCAAGTAGCGCAATATCGGTAACGACGCACTCAGTGGAGTCTTTCCAACTCCAGTATCTTCACATGGGCACGAATGGGGGCTATTTGTCCTTCCGACCACATTGCTACCTAGCTGTGGATGAGACATGATTAGAAGAAAACACCCGCAACAAAGACATACCAATAATGATGGCAGGCAGCGACGGTGCAGTTCAAGGGATTTGAAGGCAGGAGCTCGCAAGCCCGGGTAAGCGATGTAAAGAGAGCGAGAAGATTTTCACTATACCTTTGCCCGATGGTAAAATATTGTATGCGGCGTGGGGAGGAAGAGGTCGTCCTGGGCATGGGTTGAGCACGGAGTTTGTGCAAGTGGATGTGAGAAGCTAATAGCCCCCAGGTTCAGACGTGAGGTAAACAACTGCGGATGGAGCGAGGACGGACCTCCTGGTTGCGCAATCGGTGTCCATCCCGATTTATGGTCGGTGGCGAATTGTCCATCGTTGTTGCTGTTTCTCGTCAGCGACGGCCAGGGCATGAAAGGGACACTCACCGAGGTTGTCAATGTGCATAATCTAGCGCTGAGGTAGCGGAATGTTAGCCAGTATGGACAACGCACCTCGAGCGCTGTAGCACTTATGACTCCCGCTTAATGTCGGCTCGTCCGCCTGGCACTGCTGAGCGTTCTCGCAAGTCTTCCCTAAGAAATTAGCTAGCAGCCCATGCGCCAGTGGAAGCGTTTGGAAAAGATATTGCTCACTCTGTTGACGACTTGAAGCCAATCCTGTAGCGCGCGTTGCGGCGGGCTACATGCGGAGCGCGGATTGTCTTGTGGGGGCGGTGGAGGAGGAAGGGCAGCTGGCGGGTGAGTAGGCATCTTTCCGGCGACTCAGGCTAGGAGGAATGTGAGCAAATCGTCAATGCGACGGTGTAAGACGCACCTGGAGATACCTGCCTTTCCGACTCGTTCATCCCCATCGTATGTCTTCCTCCCACCGTCGCGCCGGTCCCTCGTCGTCGTCTGCGTGGCATATTGCGTGTCTGTTCGTCTTGAAGCCTTGCGCGATTGAATAGCAGAGGGACTGTAACTTGACCTTGCGTGTATTGACAGAGTTGGATCGTTGCGAGTTGAAACCTTGAGATGTCCAGGACTTGAAGAGCTTGACGGGCAGCTTGAAGTGCGCCAGGGTATTCGAAGGAAAGCGGGGATGAGGCGAGAAGAAAGAGAGCGAGGTGACGTGAGGGCTGGCTGAATTCTGCCGACTGGATCTGTCAAATGACCTTCCAGCGCCAAAGCTCGCTTCTATTGCTTCCGTGCGTCAGGAGGGACTCGGGAGTGATACGATATACCTTATTTAGCGAGAAAGGTGCATCGATGTGAGACTGAGGTATGCGATGGAGGCACGATAACGCACAATGCAGAGGTTGGGATTGGCTAGACCATGCCAAGACTGCATGCCAAGCCGTTCACGCGCGATAATTTGAAGAGAAGAGGAATTCTACACGGGTGATTCAAGCTCCAAGCCTTCTGTGCCGACTGCTCTTTCGCTCTTCCAACTTCAAGACCGCCATCCTTCGCGGACGCAACCATTCCGACGTTCCTCACCTGCGATTCGGGTTACCAGCGATAATCCGCTACTGTCATTTTCAAGTGCCGTTGTCAAGCAGCCCGGTTCTAGACTTTGCAATCTTCCACAGCATCTGGAACGTTGAACCGCTGCCTCAGCGAATACTAATCGCATTCCACTTAGTCTCTACTAATCATTGACGCAACGCTCGCGCCTTCACGCACCTTCCTGCATATTTCGTACAAAAGAATCCTATGAATCTCAGCTACGCATCCCATACTCACTTCGCATTTATTCCTGCTTGGAATCTCCCCTGGTATTCCTCGCCCAAACCTTCAATCTCTATTTCAACTGCCTTGCCTACGTTTGCCCTCTCGTTCCCTTTTCGCAGGTCCGATCTTTCGGCTCGCATAGGATTTTCTTCGAACACCGCTTTGCGCGGCTTTTCCGGGCTTCCCGCTTTGCTCCCATGGTTCAGGCTCGGGTTTTGAGCTGGTATCCCGCTCGTCCGAAGACGCAGCACGTTCACAACGTTTTTGACCTTTTCAACTGTGATAGTTCCGTCTGTGGACGACTTCATCTTCAGTCCGCTGGTACACTCATACACCGCACGGCATTCCGCCTCCGTTTCTGCTGCGCCTCTCAAGTCTACAGTCCGAGTCTCGTCAACCTCGATTCTCTCTGCACGCACATCGTTTCCTGAACTCCGGGAATTATTGATGCTACAGATCTATCCACAACTCACGCTGCCGCGTCGCCTCTCCGCGTCCAGTCCTCATCAGGAGAATGACAAAACCTTTTACCAGGCCTTCTGTACCTTTTGAGACTTTCAAAGCACTTTTGAGCGTCCTTTCAGTCCTTTCAGTCCTTTTCTCCTTTTCCTGGCCTTCTGGAAGGACTCAGAAGGACTTTTGGAAGGACACAAGGACTTTCAGAAGGACGCAAGGACTTACAGAAGGACACAAGGACTTTCAGAAGGACGCAAGGACTTACAGAAGGACTTACAGAAGGTCGTCAGCACTTCTCAGAAGGACATGTGTAGTCGCTTTGAAGATCGGTCATACAGAGACGATAGTGTCAGGAGGGAAGATTGGGTCTTCTTTGAACCTCACGGGCTTCGGCGGCTCTCCACAACTTGCGCACAGCTTGAACTTTGAAGCTCAACGGCGACTCGGTCGCGATGCTCAAGCGGTGCTGGTACTTACGCTCCGAGTCCACAGCAAGATCTAGGATTGTATGCAGGTTGAGTGTGTTTGCCGAGTGGTGTCATTGAGAACGGCGTCGGAGTACCTACTTGGTGCCAAGTATCCGAGTCAAGTCGACGAAAAGTGCTAAGTCCATCCATCAGCACGTGCGATGGCGTGATGGTTGCCTCAGCGCTGTCACCGTTGATCACTATCACCCACTTTTCCTCCTTTCCCCTCACGCCCTCAGCTTTGCCCGCCTCGCGTCTCCGCCGCGCTGCCTGGCCAATGCCTCTTTCTTCCCTCATCAAGCCCTGCCTCCGCCTACTTGCCGTCAACTTCCGTCGTATCAAGCCTCAACGTTCATCTTCAAGCCTCCGCGCTTCTGGTTCCTCAAGCACACCTCAACGTCGTCCGCTGTCTTGCCGCCTAATCAAACACATTCAAGTCCACCTCTGTCAAATCCTGCGCTGCCCAATGGCCAGTGCGAGGAGTCGCGAGGTCTGCTCACCTACACAGGTCAAGCGAATGCTGCGAGCCGCCAATCTCGGTATGCTCATGATCTGGTGTGTCAGCGTTTGCGCGAGTCACTTCCCACTAACTTACTGCCACGTAGTCCCGACTCTCAACGGCTATGTGTCGTTCCCAACCCGCTTTCCGCCTCTATGGCGCCGACGCGAGCCGTTTTGAGGTGCGTGCCATCGTTTCTCCGCCTCATCTCGTCCTAATTCGTTACCTGACGTGCAGCGCCGACCGTACCTCCTGCCTACACCGGTCTGATAGTGGCCTGGGGTGCAGCGTTCTTTTCGGAAGATGCCGTCGACTTGAGCGGCAAGGTGGCCTGGCGTGCAGTGGAGGAGGATGGTGGAGAGGCGGCTTGACGGCGTGTATCGTTGGCTCACGTTGATGTATCCCTGTACCCTGAATACTGAATATATACACCATTCTACAACAGCCTGTGTGGCCTTCTGAAAATACTTATGACATCCTTCTCAAGTCCTTTTGCCGTCCTTTTGGCCTTACAGAAGGACCGAAAGGCCTTACAGAAGGATTGGACTTGGCTTCTGGAAGGCCCAAAAGTGCTTTTGGGCCTTCCAGTCCTTATTGGGCCTTTTCGGTCCTTTTGGTCCTTCTATAAGGCCCAAAAGGCCCCAAAAGGCGTTTTGTCATTCTCCTGATGCTTCCATCGTTCCATGTCACTCGTGCTACCCTCACTACCGCCCCCGCGTCCTTTATGAACTTTCATATCTAACGATGAATTATATGGCTGCGGAGCCTATCTATCCGACTCGGTGAACTCTCCTTCGAACCTTTGTTCGCTTTCCACGCTGCTTTCACCGAGTTGCTACTGCCATTCAAGCCGCCTTCGCGGGGTTTCCGGACGCTCATCGCAACATCCTGTTCTTCGGTCTTGTTCCCTTCGCTCTGCCTTGGCTCTCACGAAGTCCGAGCAGAAGCAAAGCTGAGAAGAATCAATAAGGGCCGACACCGCTATCTTTCGGGGAAGAAGCAGCGCGTCAAGCTCTGGGCGCAGTGCCGATGGGGTTGCCGAGGAAGAACCCAAACGATGGCTGCCCAGCCGAGGCAACAACGAAGGCTAGCCCACAAATGGCAGACGTGAGCTCCTTCCCGAATTATGCGTACAGTCATCCGGGCCACCATTGAGATCGCATCGCTGGTAATATCAGAGTCAGAGGGAGCACGGTTGAGGCAGGTGGAATTTCCAGAACAAGAGTTGGGCAACGAAGGTCGGCATCGTGACATAATGCGAGGTGAACGCAGCGAAGCGAATATATGCATGCTGATTGATGATGGGATCGTCGAGAGCCGGGGGGGCAGCACTTGAAGATAGAAACGTCGGCTCGCAAGAAGCCAAACTTGAAGTATCGGGACGTTGACGCGTGAATCGCGCTATATTTGCCATGGATAGTATCCAAGGCCAACGCAAAGAAAGCAACGTGTCCATGCTGAGCAGGAGTTGGTCACCGACGACCGTCCTTGGTTGAGGTAAACGGAGACAGCGGGCATCGAGAGTCCACATGGATCACACCAGAACGGTGCAGTGAGAATGGTGCAGTGAGAATGGATGGTTGAGCTGACGAGAGATTGGATCTTGGCTGACTCGCAGTTGAGGCTGCAGATATGAATAAAGCTTTAGTTTCCGGTGTAACGAGGTAGGCAGACACCAAATCGTCGTGAAAGTTCGTGAAAAGGCCCGGGGAATAAGTTGTCAAGAGTATTTTGGGTGGCCAGACATGTCATGGTACGATCGTGAAGAAAGCTCGAAGGGATTGAGGACCTGTATCGTGTCCCAGAAGAGCTGCAGGGGAGCAATATCCCATATGAATGTCAGCAGGCCGCGTGTTTAAGTCGGTGGAAGTATATCGACAATATCAATAGCCGGGCAACTTGAAGATTGAACTGCCAACTGGGAGATAAGATAACTGGAAATATCTGGACGTGAACGCGTGAATAGCTCGGTGAACATGATGTTTCGACGCTGGGAAAGATCAAGTCCAGCATACTCGCTGGTATAGGAGCGTCGAGCAAGCGTAAAGAAGACCAGAAATATATTGGGCACGGCGCAGTATCGTTGAAGACCCAAGGAATGTCTCGATGCGGAGGACAAGCGGAACCGTCCATAAAGGCACCAGGGGTGAACACAAGGCTGAGGTAATTATAGAGCGCGGTACTGAGTCGTATGCAAAGTGTACGCAGACGTTTCGATAAGAACCCACACAAGAGCAAGGTCGAAGTGATTGATACATAACCATCTGAAGAGTAGAGCGTTGCGAGCGCATTAAAGGACGTGAAATGTAGAGAGCGGCATTGACTCATGTCCACACTCGAGCACAGGAGTCTAAGAATCGTTTCACGAGAATAGGCGCTGAGAGCGATCAACACAGCTGGTGCAAGGCCGTTGCAGCGTAGCATGGCGAAGTGCTGGGTGGAAATCGAGCACATAAATAATACTGGCACGAGCGCGGGTGCACTGGTAGCGGAGCATCGGAGTTGCGACAATACGTGTACGCACAAGTCTCGCGCTGTGTCGCGCACGATCAAGACAGCGGTGCGGTGGAATCAAATGCCAACGGGAACGAGGCTCGGCAGTATACGATTCGTCCGTATGAGTTAACACTGAACTCGTGGGTGAAAGGCATAATTTGTTATCAAAGCGCGAGGTTTGAAGGCGAGATATGGGATGCCTTGATGCCTGGTTGAAAGGTGCGCATTCAAATCGTGCGCAGGTGAGCATTAAAAGCACATTAAGCGTGCATCGGGACCGGGATCAAGGGCACCAGGCAAGAGGATTTCTCGATGCGTGGCCAAGAGGTGATTGAACCCATACGATAGTGAGTGTCAAATGACCAAGAACGACTGGCGAGCATCGGGGCGGACTTGTAGGAAGTATCAGAAGCAAACGACAAGCATGGATAGAGCCCGAGAGTAAGGATATCGCGGAGAGCATCCTCAGCGCATAACACACGCGCGACTTCAACTCGGACAAAGGCAGGTATCGACGAACCAAGGGGGGGTGCGGTTCGACTGGTGACGGAAATGAGGGTACCACGAAATTCTTCGACACCCTTTGAGACCCAAGCACGACCGCGTACATCGTCTGTGCGAGCAAGGTACAGAATCCTTTGACAGGCAGCTCGAGGTGGAGTCCCGAAACGTCAGGAAATGAGCGTCAAATCGCCGAACACAATTTGCGCGCAGGTGGTATGAAGAATCAAACATGGAAGGCGAAGATTGGGGCTGCTAACGGCGGTAGCAAGCACTAAATTTCCGTGGCAGCTTGAATGGAGGGTACCGTAAGCGGGATTCCTCGAACTACAGCCGCGCGTGTAGTTTTCGAGTCGCACGGAGGCGGGGATCAACGAGCGGAACACAGTGGCGGGGTAACCAGGGCTAAAAACGAGGGTACCATGCAGGGATTCCTCGATGTACGAACACAGGTGGGATTTCGACTAGCGCGGAGGCGGGCGTTGATAAACCAGGCGCCACGAAGGTGCATCGCAGAATGACAAACTCGTACGGACGAGTATCGAAGTGCCGGGCAGACGGAGTTGCATCGGGGCATGACGGACTCGTATGAACGCGAGTATCGAAGGGCCAAGCACAGCAAAGATGCATCGGGCATAAAGCGACTCGTATGGAGAAGAGTATCGAAGTTGGCGGGCAGGCGGAGCTGCATCGGGCCGTGACGGACTCACTCAGAGGCGAGTATCGGGGGGCCAGGCACAACAAAGGTGCATCGGGGCATAACCAACTCGTGCGGAGACGAGTATCGGAGGTCGAGGAGCATTGTGTAAGAAGGGAAGAACCCGACACAAAGTCTGGGGTAACGAATCCGACACGAAGTCTGGATAGAGGAAGTGATTCGACGCAGAGTCAGAATCTCGGGAAGGCAGGAACGCTCGCGCGAACATTTGGTGGTCTGCCTATTGTCAAAAGTGGATGGTTCAAAGGGCAGTATCGAGAAGGCTACAGAGAGAGGTGCATTGAAACGGGAGAAAAGCTCGAGGCGGGACAAGGCCAGGTAGAATGAGGTGTATGAAAGCAGTGTCAGCTGGCCACTATGCGACGCAGCTGTTAGGACGGCTCAGATGGGCCCTGAGACGATTTGTAGTATCGAAACATTGTGAAGAACAGAGGCCCTGAGAAGAGCCGCGAAAGAAAGGCAGAGAATGGGGTGATCAGATTGAGCGTGAAGCGACAGATTGGGTTTGAGTGAGGATGACAGTAATTGGAAGCTATACAGATGCAGGGGTTGAATGCAGAGCAGTAGAGAGGGGTTGAAGGGCGGAAGGGGTGAGAGTTAGCTGTGTGGCTTGAGGCGGATGGTGTCGTGATGTGGAGTCGTCAAGTCGTCGAAGGCTCTTGCTTGAGTCGTGTGGATGGCGAAGGTACTCGGGTAGGCGGGTAGAGAGAGGGATAACGGAAGGATGAGACCCATGGTAGAGGATGCGAAAGCCCATGGCGCGCGAGGAAGCGCGAGAGCTCGCAATCGAGCGCCAGGTCATCGTGGCGGCGTGAGACAAGAAGAACACACCGCCACGCATCACTTGTCACAAGATCACAGACTATGCTCACACGCTCGCACAGTCTCTCGTCCTTAGGCTCGGTCCTCTGCTCACAGCCGCTCTCTACCATATTTTCAACGAGCAGACTCACCTTCAATTCTGGCCATCTCTCCGATTCGGCCCCACCTAGAACTTCAAACGGATTCTGTCCCGTTCAAGTTCCACATCCTGTTAGGACGACTATTCACGACCCCGTCGCCTCTTCGGCCACTCGCAAGCCTTCAGAATCTCTCGTCTGAATTCTCTTCTTTCCATCTGGACATCTTGCCGATTTGCAGCCAACCTTCTACTCCGCTTCCTCTGAGTTGGTAATGTGATTGTTACGGCCTCGGCGGCGTCTCCGACCGCTTATCACGCCCATCGGTCATCATCATCTCCGGCGCGACTCTCTACCACAAAATTTCACTTCACTCCAGTGATTCAAATGCTTCATCCTGACTCTCACTTACAGGTTCCTGTGCGCACTTCCGCCCTATCCATTCATCCCCTGACCTTCCGACGCTCCATATACTAGTACTCAGGCAGATCTCACCGGTGCAACCATTCACGGCTCCCTTAATTTCCGCAGCCGCTCGCACATCCTCAAATTCAGGTTCCATCATGATCTGGAAGTTTTTTCATTCGGCCTCAACTCGGCATTTATTTACAGTGCCTTCGGATAATGCAGTGGCTCAGTCCGAGTCGCAATTCGGACCTCGTAGCGCTAACTTCTCTTCCGACGATCTTTCCTGCTCCTAAAATCAAACTCGTGGAGTTCAGTCATCCGTCAACCACTCCATCCATCTTCCCATCCTCCGCACTTAGAACCCGCGGTCTCTGTATTCCAAGTACTCTCGCACGCTCCGTTGACTGCTTCCAGCTTCAACTCGAGAGCTCCTCGTGATGTATATTCTACACAGGTTTGAAATCACATTCCATCCCAATGTCCTTGGCACTGGCTCCTTCTTCTGTACTCCGCTTCATTGCTAGACATCCGTCACCCCAGGCTCGTTCGGGACACTCTCCCTCAATCCCTATTGTGTTCTCTTCAATCTCACCTTCAAGTTTGAGTGCAATCTCACTCAAAGTTCACGTTCACTGGCAATCAGGTTCATTCAAGTCCAAACCTCTCACCGTGCTTGCTATTAAATCCAGAAGAGTAGTCTGCCTTTCATTTGGGTTAGCCGTTTGTTCCCTCGGCTGGGCAGCCTTGTTTGGGTTCATCCTCGATCCCAACGGCTCACACCCAGGAGCTCGGGCTTCCGACGCCCATCTGCTTCTAGCCCAATGAATATCAAATGTCTTCCGCTCCCTCTTGCCTGATCCCAGCTAGCGGAGTGAAGCACAAGAGCAAGCGAGTCGGCTATCTGCTCGGATGCCCAGCGCCACGATCCCAGGAAAGACGACGGAAGGTAGATGTTCTCCGACGGCTCGACTGGATCCAGCGCGAACGAATTCACGTGAAGCAGCACGTCGCGGAACGCAGTTGTCCAGTGTTGGGGAATCTCTCGGAACCAATCCGAGCCAGAATGCGGTGGAGCGGTCGCATCGTCTTCAAATCCATCATACAGCAGCCAGCGAACCGCCGAGTTTGCATGATTAGGACGCACACGGTGATATACACGACCGCCGATTGCAACAAATCCTGGTGGTCCGCTCGTTGGTCGCGGAAATGGGTGGGTTGTCTCAAGGGAAGCGAATGATAGAATGAGATTGAGCCGGCGCGAGAGCTTTGAGATATCGCGGTCATTGAGGAAGATGTTGAATTCGGGAGGAAGGGGAGGAAGGGGTTTGACGTCGAGGAATCGATTGCCGTTTGGGCCACAGCAAAAGCCAGATTTCTCGCCCGTCAACAGCAGAACACCGCAGGTATGGCATTTGTGCTGACGACCTCCACGCACGGATCCCCAGATGAGTGCTGTCTGCGGCAGTTCACCAATTTCCAAAAGTTAGCATGCGGCATCTGGAGGATCCATTAGGACATGCTTGGTAGGCGCGAGGAGTGACCTTTGGTGCGGGACTTGGCTGTGGTGGGAAGCAAGAAGACCCGACACGCGCGCAGTCTAAATCAGGACAAAGGCTGTTGCTGCGCGGCGCATAGGCCCGTGGCACCGGCGCAGTGCGTCATCAGACACAGAGATCCCTCGTTGTAGCATACTGTAGTATTTTAAACAATTCGGCGGTCACACGTCGCAGACCCTCCAAACCGCCGAATTTTTTTCGGCGGTCACAAAATTTTGCTCAAAATGGGCTTGATTTATGTCAAAATTTCGCTTGCCGGCCCTGCCGGGAGCCCGATGGCGGATCAAATTGCCATTTATGGACATAAATCCGTTGATGTGATCAAAACGCTGAATTGCCAAGTTCGGCGCAGATGTCACAGCAAAAATGGGCGCCAAATTGTTTAAAATACTACAGTACACTCGAGGGCTCACGGTGCTCAAAAGCTCAGGGACACGTCGCATCCAAGTCGGCGAAAGTTGAAGCAAGACAAACATCGAGGACCTGCGCGAAGGATATGCGCGATGGGGTAGATGTTACGTCGGGACAGGACTCGCAAGATGCCGCATCCGCGGAACTTGAAGCTCAGAGATGAGAGCGATGAGAGCGATCTGTTAGATAGGCAGAGTTTGGCAACTTCATCATCCTTCTGACAGCATGCAGATGGGTGGCCGTGAGCTCCGAGCGACGAATCGAGCAGTGGACTTAGAGTGTATGCCAGTGTGTTGGCGTTGAGGACTTCAAGTTGTTTGGCTTGGTGGGGGCAAATTGAACGTCATCCGGGAGGCGTAGGCGCAAGGCGGGCGTGAAAGCGCTAGACTGGCGGCAGAGACGATGATGATTTGCTAGGCAAGTGAGTGAGCTGTGTCCATGTGTGTCGGAGATAGTGGAGCGCCGCTCGCAAGCTCGAGCCATTCGCATGCGCAGGGTAGCCGTCCTTCGAAATCTCCCACTTGAGACGGTGCAGTAGGGAGGAATCCATGCGGTGACTTCAATGGAGCGCCAGAATACGGCTGAATGCGAGCGGTGTAAGCGAGCGTAGGGGGGGACATAGGCGCTGAAAGCAAGGCTGTAGCGTGGAAAGAAGTTGATCAAAATCGCACATTAACTCCGATAGGCGTGCCCGATTGATTTAGCACTGGGCCCGATTTCATTTTATCTTGAGATCCAGGGCATGTCCATAATACAGTAGAATACCCCCCTGTAAAATCACTAAAAATCACTAACTTTCTTGCTCTTTTCTTTGATCTTGACTGAGGTTCCCCCAACTCTCTCTCTCTTGCTTTGACTCTCTTGCCTTCCAGTTCTCTGCAGGACTTGGATCTTTGAACTTGAAGGCTACCACGTTGAATTATTGAAGTATCGCTCGGCCAACTGGCATCTGAGGTTATTTCACCCACAATTCTCTCTAGTATTTGCTCAGCTCTGGTAAGCTTGGAAATACTAACCGAACCACACTACGTATCTCACAACAACTAGGCTTGCCAATCCGTATAATCATGCTCCAATATTGCAGAATTGGCGGCTTGGGAAGGCTCTCGGAGGTAATCGAGCCAAGGCTCGTGGCGGCCTCGAGCTTCGATGGAGAGGCAGCAGTGCTGGCCAGCGTATCGGCCTGGCACCCTATCCCGGGGAAATGATCAATCACTTGCGCTTATGAGAGACATACCGTGATTCTTGTTCCTTTCGCTCTGCCCTGGCTCTCACAAAGTCCAAGCAGAAGCGAGCAAAAATCAGTAAAGCAGACACCGCTAACTTTCGGGGAAGAAGCAACGCGACAAGCTCTGGGCGCAGTGCCGATGGGGGTTGCCGAGGAAGAACCCAAATGACGGCTGCCCAGACGAAGCAACAACGGAGGCTAGCCCACAAAATGGCAGACGCGGGCTCCTTCCGGAATCCATAGTACCCGTCAGCCGAGCCACCGTTAGAACCCGTGGCAACATCATATTCAGAGGTAGCACGCTTGAGGCGGGTGCATATCCAAAATGACATGGAAGAATGGTCTGATAGAGGCTGGCAATGGAACAGAATGCAGGGACATGCATATATGCATGTAAACCAACAAAAGTGACACGCTGGGTGGGAATGGGTACTTGATCAAGGTAAACGAAGGCAGCGAGGACATCGAGAGTCACGCGAGAAGGGTGCGGTGGGAATCGACAGCTGAGTTGAAGCGACAGATATGAACAGCACTTCAGTTGTTCGCGTATATCGACATAGCAGAGACTGGCATCGGCTCCAGAGTTCATGATGATTCATCGAGAGCTCACGCAATCGTGAAACAAGGATCAGAGCCATCTTGGATAATCTAGAGGTAGTCTGTTGTCTTGCAGGAACAGCGGGGGAGGAGTATCCCATTAGAAGCAACGAGTTACAGCGGGATGCAGTTGAAGATTCGGAGGCTTAGCCTGTATCAACTTGAAGGTTCATCAATATCATGCACCCAAAACCACCGGGCATCGAGATTCGTGGAAGAGAGGCATCGTTAGTCAAGGAAAAATCTGATATTCAAGGCATGAGGCTGCCCAAATCTCGAGTTGGTGGAAGCATATTCATTGGAACTGCCGACTCAGAGGTACGAAGGCTTGAAATATCTGGACAAGAACTTGAAGGTCTAGTTAACGCGATATTTCGACCGTGATGCGGAGAAAGTCGGCTAGTGGACTTAGAGCAGCATGGAACAGTACCAGACAAACAACGCAAGTATAGCCGCGGCGGGACATCGTTGTGGTGATGAAACAGCAACGAGAGCGCTGAGATCGGATGGAGAAGGCAGAGATATGCGGAGCAGTGTCGTTAAGGACGCGAGAAACGTCTCGGGGCAGAAGAAAGGCGCGAGCAAAGTACTTGGGGGGTGCACACGAGGCCTCGCATTGGGTGCAACGAAGAGCCAACCAGAGGCAGTGAGGTAAAAAAATAAAGCAGCTGGTAAACACATGAGTGTCGATGTGTGTCAAGTGCGCCGTTGAGTCGAACATAACACCGGTACAATGGAGCGCAAACCAGTCGCGTCGACTGCGAACAGCTCAGATAGCGCAAGTAGCGCATAACCAGGCCAGCATGCACAAAGGTATGGACAGATGCTGTGGAGAATGAATACTTTCGAGCGGATCGAGCACAGAGCACAGCGGGTACATCAAATGCACGAATGAACGGTAAGTTCCTAGCTGATGAGAGCACGGTGAAGGGATTCCTCGACATATATCGACACAGCGCAGCGACTAAGCACATCGAACAGGGTGCTTTCGAGGAGAAGAAGTCAAGCGGCAGGTGGGTAAATTGAGCGTGGGTTCCATATGGCTTGAACATTCCGGTGTGGTTGCGGACAGCAGCGAGTTACGCGGTAATCGCAGCAGTAATGAATATCAGCGCCAGGACAGTGCACGACTTATCGGTGGGATAGGATATCGATAAATCCGAACGAGTTTGCGGCTATACCAGGGCAAACGAGCAGAAAGGAGAAGGTCCTCGAACGAGGATCGCTGCAGGGGAGGGGTATTGCGTCCGGGAAGGCAAGAGCAGTAGTGGGAACGACGCTCAGTTGCGCTCCTCTAAAGGGCGGAGAGAGCTCATGCACACGAAGATGAGCGGACGAGCTTCGAGAGAGCTTATGTACCAGCCCAGATGCAGGAGACGACCAGGATACCGTGGACCTGCACGATGACACTGTCACGGCGTATCTTGACGTGCTAAGGGCACAGAGCTCCATTGTGTGGTTGACGTTGGAACCGAAAGCAGCGTGCATTGGGGCATCATGATGTCACTCGCAGAGACGAGTATCTATAGATCAAGCACCCAGAGAGTAACCCAAGTACAAAGTGACACGAACGTGAAGGTGCTGTAGACGGTATTCCTCGACGCGCTAACGCAGGCACGATTGGGACCTACAAAGGTGGGTATGAATGAGTAAAGCACGAGAGTAGTGCAGCGGAGCTTGGCAACGGAGAGACTGTACACATATTCGTCGAACGGCTACAGGCGCGCTTGGAGGCGGGTATCGGTGAGCCAAGCACTGAAATCGTGCATTGGGGCTGAGCTGGGAGGAGACCGTGCACGTATACCTCAACGTGCTAATGCAGGCGCGATTTTGACCACGCATGAAGGTGGGTATCGGGGAGAAAACTCAATCGATGAGAAGGACAGGTACTTCGGGGCTGGATCGTGGCAAGTTTCGTGATACGCGAGACAAAGGTCAGTAGTGACTTAACAGGAGTCGCACGAGGACGAGTTTCGGGAGTCAAATAGCAAGAGAGCTGTATCTGGATACAGCGGACTCGCACCGAGATGTATCGGTCGCTAGTGAGCAAATCACGGCAAAGGAAAGATACAGGGAAGTCGGGAGAGGCATCAGGACAGAGAGTTCTGGCACAGAGGCCAGCGCCGGGTGGAAAAGTGCGACGGCTGTATCGAGGTATGACAAATCCGGAGGCGCGGAGGAGTATCAAGAAGGTGGTGCACGAACGCGGGTGCAGAGAACTGTCGGGAAAGATTCGTGTGCGAACATAGCACAGAAGAGTATCGAGAAGGAGTCTTACACGAACGCGGGTGCAGAGGACGATCGGGGAAATACAAATGCACAGAGGAGTATCGAGAAAGAGTCGTAGACAAAGGTGGGTGCAGTGGACTATCGGAAAAGACTCATGCACGAATGTGGATGCAGAGGAGTATCGGGAAATAGTCATGCACGAATGCAGGTGCGATGGCCATCGGAAAAGACTCATGCGCAAACGGAGGTGCAGTGGAGTATTGGGAGTCGTACAAGGGCTCATATGCGAACGCGGGCGCAGCGGAGCATCGAGAAAAGGCCGTACACGAGCACGGGTGTAGAAGACCATCGGCAAATACGCGAGCGCAGGCATGGAATCATAGCGGGAAGGGTCGTGCACGAACGCAGGCGCAGAGGACCATCGGAAAGACTCGTACACGAACGCAGGCGCAGCGGAGTATCGGGGACTCATGCACACTCAGCACTGGTGCAGAGGAGTATCAAAGCGAGGGTGCCGACGGAGCGGGATTCCTCGAAGCAGCGCATGCATAGTCGCTGCTGTAACATCGGGGACAGAGAAGCTTCGGAGGGAGGCAGAAGTGTGATGGAGGACAAGCACGAGGCGCGGAATCAACCCGGATTGAGAGTGTAGAGATGGGCAAGTCCGGTTCAGTTCGGTTTTTCGCCCTTTTTGCCCGAACCTCGAACCCCAGGTTCGGTTCAAAATCAAAAATTTCTGAACCTGAACCTCAAGGTTCAGTTCAGTTCGGGCGGTTCGGGCGGTTCGGACCCGTTTTTTTTCGGTTCGAACCTGGATTTTGGACCCCAAGAACCCAAGGTTCAGTTCAAAACCGCTACAACCTGAACCTGAACTCCGAACCTGGGTTCAGTTCGGTCAGGTTCGGGTTCGAACCGATTATTCGGACCGAACCTGCCCATCTCTATGAGAGTGTGATTTAACGCGCAACATAGATTCGATAGAATGACGCATCCGCGAGACGTTGGTGACATCCACAGCGTCGTGGTATCCACCTGGTCATCTGGCAAGGATAACGCCGCAATTAAAAGCGACCTTATTGCAAGGCAGATCGACATCGTCTCTCCGTCTGGCAAGAGAATGGAGGATGAGACTCAAGAGTGAGATGATCTTGTGTGGGTTTGCGCATGGGGTCAGCCGTCCTGGGAGGCGAGAATTTCAAGCTGCAGAACATAGCAGCTAAATGCTCGCGACCAACGATGGGAGATGCAGGAACGGCTGAACCCGTACGCAGAGAAAACCGAGGGTCGGATGAGCAAGACCTGGAGCAACCCAATGGAGTGAAGCTCTGAGAGCCACAGGCTCATGCGAGGGTGAGTGAAACAGACCCGCATGTGTAGAACAATATATGCTAATCGACAGGCAACTCGATGTCCACGGGATGACCGTGCCCGCGTGCAAACACAGCAATACACACATTCCAGGCTCGGGTGATTGCAGGCAGCAAGATTTGCTCGAGGGGTCGCCAATAGATAAGAAAGCAGAGTGAGGACCATCCACCCAACTTCATGATGATCTCCGGTGCAATGCCTGCTTTGAACAATTCAACAGAGCCTCCAATACGATAATTATGGCCGAAAACCTGTTCAAGTCCGGCAGATTTGAAGATTGGAGAAGTCATGTCGAGAAAACTCTGTTTGGTGAGATGACACCAGCCACCTGCCGTGCGGAAGGCAAACAGAGGAGTATGAGCGGGAGGTGAATGATTGATTTCAAGATGGTTTGTGATAGCTCACACCGGACAGAGATCAGCATCTGGTGGAGAGGTCGCTGTGAGATAGCATTCGCCGCCGCGTAGCTGTGTCGTTTTCGTCCAGACAAGTTGGATAGAGTAGAACGAAAGGCCTTTGACTGACTGTTTTGCGCGCAATTGGAGTGCTTCCACACGTATCACGGAGCAGTGAGAACTTCGAAGTGCTCCGGATGACACGGGGGGCATTTACGGTCATGGCAACCCGGGCTGCCATGACCGTACCGGCAACCGTGTGTTACCTCATGCCCACCATGAGGCACACGGCCATCATCGGAACAAGAGTTCCATGGCATCCATGTAAACTGTCACGTGATCTATAGGACTGATGCCGTGCTCTCGGCATTTGCTTCTCATGATGCCACATGTTTGGCGCATGGCCAGCATTGGGCTGCCGGGACGGTCATGGCAACCTGGCTGCCATGATGGTGAATGCCCCCCGTGTGAGGAGTTCACCGAGTCGCCGACAACCCCAGAAGGCGGCGAGAGCTGCAGCCCAAACAGCAGCACCGAAAAGCGAAGTGATGTCCAATGCTGCGCGGAGTGCTCAAAGGTGAAAGAGTGAGATGGGAGCACGAGGTGGGTGTTTGAATCGGGTACCAGACTTGTTGGCAGATTTCTTGAGCACGGGAAGCCATCCCTCGCTCCCGTGCCATGGTGCGTCATTGAAAAGATGCCAGAGCTGTAGGCCGTTGAGCCAGTTCCGGATGCATTTCCCAGTACATGTGCCGATAGCCTCCGCGACAAAGGCCGCGAGGAGGAAACAATCCGCGGGCATGCGTGCAGACTCAGATATCCCATGTTGATCACAGAACTGGATGAAGCGCTTCAGACCCACTGCGTAGGACTCACGTGTTTCGGGCATCGCATGTTTCGAAAATTCACAGCTGAAGCTCCAGGGAGATTCCTGCTTCGTCCATGGCAGTGTGCGTCTCGAGCGAGTGAGGGGTGAGCCACAGAAGAAGACGACGGTCGGCGGGAACCTCAGGATGGAGAGGACTATGAGTGACAGTGTCTTTTGGGTTTCGGCGGGGATTTTTCGGCGGCAGACTGGCAGCGGCAGCATGACAGATTGTATGGACGGAGTCGTATTTGGAGTGGGAGTGGACACGTGGGGAGCCGGGGTAGGAGCAGTTTCAGGATAGTAGACGCGTGGGGAGC
The DNA here is from genome assembly GCA_029282125.1 of Mycena amicta. Taxonomy (NCBI): domain Eukaryota; kingdom Fungi; phylum Basidiomycota; class Agaricomycetes; order Agaricales; family Mycenaceae; genus Mycena; species Mycena amicta. The sequence goes on from JARIHP010000049.1 coordinate 304,461, forward strand.
CGGGGTAGGAGCAGTTTCGGGATAGTAGAGTGGTTGAGAAGAAGATGAGACTGCGGGTCGTGGCGCCAGCGCAGGTGAGCCAGGTGTACTGAGAATACAAGATTTGCATATGGTTGATATATGGTTGCAATATTAGGGTTGAATTGACACAGGTTGAGTATGTTTTCAACACAGGTCAGTGAAAGTTTGACACAGGTTTTGGCAACCTGTGTTGATTCCTTTTTCAGAGCTTTATACCTGGAAATAGACATCGGGTACAAAATGATCTGGCTGATTTAATCATGATACCATCGGCGGCAACCAGCCGGCAGTTACCTGCTCTTAACACTCTGACTTTTCCACTCACCTTTGGGTGAGCCTTGAGAGGAGATATCCTTGTGGCTCATTCTTTACAGAGCTTCTGTCATTTCCAGCATACTTACTTTCCTTTCTGCAGGATATTTGCCAGTTATTTGGCTTGTATTTGGCTCAAGGATCGGGCTATATTCCTTTATAATACACCACACATTCAAGTCTTGTCCTCTGAGCAAGCTAATACCATCTTGGCTCACTTTGATCCCACTGGAGTTGAAATTATTGAACTGAATTGCCATAATGAAGTTGGGTTTATCGAGTAACGGATCAAATCTATTTCGGTCCGCTTGATTGATGTGATGATCAGGATCACATCTGGACCAATTTCGAAAATGCAGAAAAAAAAAAATGCAAGCCTGCCTGACTGTGTAAACATGTGCTCAGATTGGGACAAATTATCAACCTGTGTCAAAAACCTCCAGCCTGTGTCGCAACGCTCAACCTGTGTCATTTTACTCAGAAAAACCCTCACCTGTGTGTATTTTAATTTTGCAACCAAATATGCCCGTATATCCTCTACGCTGACAAGGCCAAACTGTCGTCCTTTGGAACCCAGAAAGGTTATCCCATAATCGCTCGACTTGGGAATGTTGCCGTTGGCATCCGCAATGGCACCGGCTGGGGTGGTGGGCAGATAGTTGGGTGGCTTCCGGTGGTGCGTCATCCGTTTATTTCTCGGCTCTTGAACATATTGTGCAGGTCGCGGACGATACACAGGAAAAAGGTAAACCAGGTTATACAAATTTCAAGATGGCGGTCTGGCACGAATCTTTCTATCAGCTCCTTGAATCCATTGAGGAGCACTCGAAGTTTGGAAGCTTTGTGCGATGTGGCGACGGCAAAAGTCGCATGCTGTTTCCAATGATACTAATCCTTGCGGCGGACTACGAAGAAGCGTGAGTCAGTTTAATGAATGCATCTCATTTGACTTAATGATGGTTAGTACGGTCATGGCGCTCATTCATGGTGTTAAATCGAACTTTCCCTGTCCAGTCTGCCTCGTCAAAGCCGAGGACCTGTCCAATTTGGGGTTAATTTCGCCTCTGAGAACAGCGGGCGATTCCGAGGCTCTTTTCACCTCACTTCGTGAACCTGGCGTGATGGCGGCAGCGCGCGAGGAGGGACTGCAGAAAGTTGGCCTGCGTAACGTCGAGGTAGCCTCTCATTCCCAATACCTTTACAACCTCACCTCAAATGCAAGAATGTATTCTGGAGTATCGGGCTGACCGACCCCCACCACGCCAATTCTTTCGATCGACTCCATTCTCACCAAGCCGGACTCTTTGGTGACCATCTCTTCGGCCAGGTGAAGCTCCATCTTGAACACACGGGACCGCGTCAATCAGCCGCCTTCGACAAACAGTACGTGGAACCCAAGGTTCAAGTTGTCAGTCTATATTTATTATTATAGGTTTGACGCTCTTCCTCGCTGGCGCAACCTGAATCATTTTAGCAGCGTATCGAACGTTCACTTCAATGACGGCAAAAAGTACTGTGACATTGGAAAGATGATCGTGTTCGCCGCCCACAATCTACTGGAAGACGAATTGGGACTGCTTCTGCTGGAATGCATCCGCAGTTACGTGGTACTCGATACATATCTGGCTCTCGAGGTTCAAACGGACGAAACGGTTGCCAAAGGCCGACAAGAACTTCAGAAATTCGGGAAACTCATCAAGGTAACTGCCAAACAATGCCCGACCTAGGCTAATGTATTATTCACAGGAATATTCGAAAGCCTGTATCGGTACACCCTTTGAAAAAAACTGGAATTTCCCCAAGATTCATCTACAGCTTCATATGTTTGATGATATACTCCGCAAGGGCGCTGCAAAGAATTTTGGTACCAAGATCGATGAATCCATGCATGGCCCAGCTCGTGCAGCATACCTTACACTGACAAATAAAAAGGATGTCGCACCACAGGTGTGTACAAGCACTCCACAATTTTCCGCCGTTATTCACAGATATAGATTCTTCGTTTCATTCACCGAAGTACCGTTGGCACGTACATTCGGGAACAACTAGACGACCTGGATGTACTCGACCAACAGCGCGCATCCGAAGAGCTCAACGGAAATGGTGACGATGCACCAGAAGTCGTGAAAGAGGTTGAGCTGGAAGATGTTGAGCCACTGGGCAACACGAGCATCGGTAGCATTGGCAAGAATATCTCCTTTGCCGCGCTTGAAGCAGAAAGGGCGGACAATCCGCCAGCCAAGGATAAGGCCCTGGGCTTTCGTCGTGTTCGTGCAAAGCCTCGACGAGACACCGAATTCGTCTCAGTTCACTCCATTATACGAGGGGCTCTGTTGGCGCCGGCATTCGACAGAGAGGGAGAGTATTTGGTCGTTGATGATGTGGACACGGACATGTTCTTTAGGCTGAAGTCGATGTAATATTCAATTGGGCCATACGGTGTGAAATACATCCGCTGAGGGACCGTCCGAGTTACTGCTTGGCCAAGCTGCTACGCGTTCATAGACGGTGTACATGTCCATTCCCCGCTGGAAACGGCCCATCTCTGCCTTGACAAACGACTCCAACTCCTCCGCCGACATCCTTCCCCTGGCCTTATCTGCGTCGCCCTCCAGCTTGAACCCATGTTCAACGAAGCGGAAGATCGCTCCCGCAGAAAACTGTGTAAACGAATACCGTGTCTCGCCTTGTTGAATGGAGATGTTGGAATGGCGGAGGAGGGCGGACGGGATTGCAATTCGTATGATGCGCTTGATGTCCCAGAGAACGAGATGGCCACCCTTGCATCAGGAAAACCACTTTTCTATAAACAAGAATAATCGACCATAACCGACCATAATTATGGTGCTTTATGACATTATGATCATTATGGCGTTTAGCTATGTGTCCCCATAAGCATCGACGATTATGAGTCAGTTATGAATGGATTATGCGCCGTGTTCGTCAGTTATCATGCCAGTTCTAACCTCCTTACAGCTTATTTCAGGTAGAAAGAGGTCCAGAAACCGATCTATTCATGTACGGAACTACTACACAAACACATATCTACCGTAGCTCCACCCTCCCATATCCCTAACCCCTGCCCAACCCGTCGGAGTTCTTGTTGACCGGACGCAGGCGTATGATTGTGGCCCTAGTATTTGTGAGCAGAAAATACGATGACGGGAAGGATAGACGCACCAGCGCAATGTGTCGATGACGAACGAACTCCGTGCCGTATGAACAGAGGTGATGTACGAGGTGTTGATATCATAGAGGTAGGTGACAACGTCGGGACGTGAATGGTGACGTTCAGTTGAGATAGTCTACAGGCTACAGGGGTGGGAGTTGTCAGCATGGGGGCCGAGCAGGACGGATGTGCGAACCATGTGGCTCCATGCAATAGCTGCTACGATCGTGCTGTCGGATCGTCTCAGCAGTGGAATGGGGGCAGGCAAGAAACACATACACACATACTCGTGGAAAGGCGTGGCACCGGGACACCGAACGAGCCGAGGATATCTGCTTCGGCCAAGGACAAAATCTGCAAAACCAAAGCCACGGATTAGCAATGTGGAAAGGCCACAGGGTATTACGCACGAGTACAACGATGACGGCGCCAGTGGTAACAACGGCCATGACCGGCACAGCTGTGGTGAGCTCGTACAGCGCGCAGGTGCGGCCTTCGTGTGCTGCTGCCACAGGTAACATTAGCATTTTTGAGGAAAAAACCGGGCAGAAACAACATACGGGGATGGAAAGGCGTGGCGGGGAGCCGCACCGGTCGATATCGTCGGGCTGCAGAAATGGTTACTGTGGGCGACAGGAAGGAGTAACGCTACGAAAGGTTAGAGACAAGTGCTGACGTGGCACGACGGACGACTCAACGAAGCCAGAATGACTTGGGACTCTGGGGATACCAGCTGAGGTGCTGAGAGGGTCGGGAGGGTTGCCATCGAGAGAAGGGATGGCGGGGGCATTGAGTGGAATCGAGGGCGGCGTGCAGAGGAGATGAGAGCGAGAGGGAAGAAGTTTTCTGATCCCCATCAGCCATGTGTCACTCTGACACGTAAGCTTTGCGGAAGCTCGGCGGAGTGTATTCGCCGATGACATGGCATTGCTGACAGGCTGGTGATGGAGGGACTTGGTAGAATTTTTTTTTTTTTTTTTTTTTGGAGCGTTTGGTGTAATGTGACTCAGTCTGCAGAAGCATTCTAAATAACATCCGCTGGGTTCACTGGAAAATAGACCAGTATATGCCGGGAAAATAATTCAGCTCGAGAGGAAATGCCTTTATGCACGTTTATACCAGTGTGGGACTCCTGCTGTGTCGCTTATCCGACACCTACTTTCAGCGGCAGAATACCCACTAAAACCCCTCTGTCTTTAGTCCAATCATCCGGCAAGGAGTCTTCATCCAGCAGTAGCCCACTCCACGTGTTCAGGACAACTTGTTTATCGAGAGTCAGTGGGCCAAATTTAGATTTATCTGTCAAGATGCGCTCTCTTTGTAAGGTTCCGTTGACAGTCTTTAACCATTTATTGTGAATCTCAGTTTTTTCAAACTGTTTGCCTGGAGTACGTAATCGCCGTTCAACTCGCATGTTCCAAATCATATACCAGGCTGTTGAGGTGAGGATACTGAATAATCTATCCTTTTGAGGCATGGGTTTGCCTCTGCGAGTGCAGAATTGAGTGAGTTTGCAACCGAGGACCAGTCCCCATGTAATTCTTGGCCAGTCGTCAAACTTCATTTTCCAGAGTTGTTCTGTGAGTAGCCAAATTAATTCCCTCTCTGGGGCGTTGCATTCTAGCATAATGTGTTCCAGTGTTTCAGGCACTTTGCAAATGGGGCATTCCCCAAGTATCTCCAATGTCGGGATGTGTTCCCAGAAATTACCAACTCTGAATGTGTTATGGAATGTCTTCCATAAAAGATCTCGAATTTTAACAGAAAAGGTTCTGGAGCGGATAGATCTCCAGATTGTTGTGTTGGATGGGTCATATTTAGCCATATCGGTGATTGTGTCTCGGACTCTCTCTACATTGACAAAGGAAGATTGTCGATGGGGTAGAGAATATTTCATTTTAAGAATTCTAGAAAATACTCGTTGTGAGCCTGTTTGGAGGAGTATTCCAGGATTGTAGAACATGATGTCTGGGGAAGTATCAACTTCAAAATCATACCAGGGGCTTTCAGTGGATACTGATGCTAAATTGTGGAGTACCTTTTTAAATTGGACTCTCTGTGTCTGTTCGTTCAATTTGGAGATTGTGGCATTCAACAATGCAAAGGCTGGATTGGCCATGTCATTCTCTGCTTGAATTCTGTTTGTGACTAGTAATTGTGCTAACAGGGGAGTGTGTGTGCATATAATGAGAGGGGAGTAAATTTCAGTATTCTGGAGTATCATGAGAAGAGCTCCGAGCCAAGCTGTTTTGAAGTTTTTTGGGATCGTGGAGTCGCTGAAGGTAATTTCAAACCGTTCATTTGGTCCAGGAGCTCCCTCCCTGCCCATGCGGAGTGCCACTTGAATTGTAGGGTCATATTGTCCCATTTTAAGGATCCTTGTATCCAAGAACACAATTATTGGATCTCCAATGATTTCATCTCTTGGTCTGCGCTTTGCTGGAAGTTGGTTCATGAATTCTGTGTCTGTAAATATTCTGCAGCCATTTTGTGCACCTTCAACTCTATAGTTGGGATCAAAGATCTTGACGCTGTCCACCAAAATGGGGGTGCTGTTCTCAAGTTTCTCCTCCTCAGTCAGTGCAAGGGTCTCAAGGAGGTCAGGGATATTCTTTAGCGGACTCCACTTTTCATTTATGCTCATGATTAACATTCGGGCTGTCTCAATGCATTCTCCGGGATTTTTGCAATCCAGATATGTTCGGTCGTGGTGGCATTCCTTGCATCCGCAGTTTTTTTGTCCCATGCCTGAAGGGTTGACTGAGTGTGGATGTCGTTTATCTGTTGTTTTTTGATTTGCTATCTTTAGAGTGTCTCGGACTGTTCTTATATTATGGTTATTTCTTAGGCATTTGGCTGAGTGGCGTGCACATGCCGACTTGTAGGCCTCTGCTGAAACACTGACGTGATGCCAAATCAGCATATCTAGCTTAGTCTCCTCTTCAATTGTTAAGCCGGTGAATGCAAAGCCATGTTTCTTTGCCGTTTTTATCATCCTTTTTATTTCATGTGGCAGTTTTGTTTTCGAGGATATTGGTAGGTCAATTGTTTGTAGGAAAAGATTGGAAATCATTCCCGGGCTTTTCGTCAAGTAGCTGTTCTCCCATACGTTTCGGATTAGTTCATCTACAAAGTAACACCATACTGGACGTTCACCATGTTCTGTCATGTATGATTTCAAGTTCCACAGGTCAATTGCCTCATTCCGGGTTTTAACGTACAGGATTTCTCGTCCTCCAAATGCAGTGGGTAGTCTCATTGTATCATGTCCAACTCTGGCTCTCTCATCATGCCAAACAAAGGCATGAATCATTCGTTGTAGAGCTTCGTCAATTTCATCTGGCATTCCTTGCGTTCTTGTTAAGTATTGAGTTCGTCCTCCAACACTCATGTTAATAATATGTCGCATTCCTTCAAATCCAGGGTTAGCCCAGATCGCTCTTCCCAAGTCTCCACGGATTTTCTCCAGCACTGAAGGCCAAGGTGTTATATCGTGTACGCGATTTCCCAGGAATGCACCTAGCATTCGGAAGCATTCTCCATCGATTAAGAGTTTCATGCTGAGGGGAATGATGTTTTTCGGAGAATCCTCATTCAATCTGCGTTCATTGATGACTTTTTTACGATAGTTCTCTGAGCCAAACGGTACAATAACTGTTTTTGATACATTAAATTTAGCGGTTGAAGCCTTACACCATGTGTTGAGGATTCTCCATAAGTCACTCCACGAGTCTGACTGTGAGAGGTAGATAGTTGTGTCATCCGCAAAAAGGGACACTAGTATTCTTCGTGTGGTTCCGGGGACTTCAATGCCCTGGAGGTTGGAATTACGTAGCATACATGCAAGTGGCTCTATAGCCAGGTTAAACAGTAGGCATGAAAGTGGGTCACCTTGGCGGACTCCACGTGTGACTATGAACGGAGAGCTTAGCTCGCCGTTTATCATGACAGAAGTTTTTGCTCCTGTGTATAGGTTCATCACTGACTCATAAAAGCGTGGGGGGAAGCCCATATGTTGCAGAGTTCTGCGGAGATAATCATGGTTTTCTCCTGGTCTAATGCTACCAGGACTCCGTTTTCCTCCACCGCATCTGCATAGTCACGAAGGAATTTTGCAAGTTTAACTTGGTCTTCAATTCTCCTGCCTTTCATAAAGCCGGCTTGGTCAGGGTGAACAAGTGATCCTGCTACTTTCATAAGTCGCAATGAGTATGTCTTGGTCATCAATTTATAGTCTGTGTTTAAACATGTCACTGGGCGGTAGTTTGCAATCGTAGCCCGATCCCCTTTCTTATATATTGGGCACATCCATCCAGTGTTGAAGTGGGATCCAGGATTGATGCCATACAATTCAACATCTCTGAAAACATTTGTTAAGAAGGCCATAATGTCAAATGCTGGTTCATCTTTGCCTTTTAGTTTCTTAGTCCAGATATCTAGTATTTTGTAAAACTCGTATGAGAGTCCGTCCACTCCAGGAGCCTTTCCATTGTTAGAGAGTCTGAGTGCTTCTCTAATCTCACTCTCTTCCAGGACTGTATCCATTTCCTTATATTGATCCTCCGATAGGTGCACTTTGCATTGTTCGAGGACAATCTCGGTATTCATCAATTTTCCATAGCCACCATCATTGTCTTCGTTCAAGTCTTTTGTTTGAACATCATCATGATAATCCCGGGCCATCTCAGCCATCTTCTTAGGATCCATTTCAAATTCCGTCTTGCCTCCAGAATGTGTTCTGAACTCAAATATGTCATCTTTCTGCTGGTAGCCTTTCAAGGATTTTGTCCATCCATTGGTACGTAGCGATTCAGTTTCTGCGTGGAACTTTGCATCACGCAGTTCTTTCTTCTTTTCTGCGTCTTCACGAATACATTGAGCAATTCGCTCTTCTAATAGATATGCTGTTAAGGATTTTTCTTCTTGTGACAGGGTGTCATTGTGTAGCACCAGGTCGATTTGTACGTTCCACTCTTTGACTCTACGATTTGTTTCGGACACTGTATGCTGTGTGCATGTTTTTCCAAATGCAGCTACGTCTGTCTTAAATTTCTCCATAAGTGTCTGGTAGTTCATGTCAGGGTTACGGTTCACAGCATCAAGCTGCTTGGCCTCTTGTTCCATTTCTATACCCAAATTATTGACATAGTTCATAAATTTTTTCGTTCTGAGGAGGTAGGTTGGTAGACACCATCTTCCTTCCCCCCGTTTGACATTATGGCGAGAAACCAGCTGTACTGAGGCTAAAAAATGGTCAGACTTGACTGCATGACGCTGAATTTTCCAATTTCGGTATTTCATTAATGAAGTGCTGTCGATGCAGATGTGATCGAGCCTTGCGTAAGAGAGGTGTATCTCTCCCGTTATTCTATCTGTGCGGGTCTGAAGACATGTATAGTCCCGAGTATCCGGGAATGTTGACCGCCATCCATCTTCGAGGCGGAGTAAGTCTTTTAGTCTTTTGAAAGCATTGGAGACTGAGTCACCCACTCCCGAGTTTCGATCCCGTCCATCTTCAACAAAATTCCAATCACCTAGTGTGATATTTGGGAGTGGTAGATTGGGATTTGTGGACCATAATTCCCATAGTTTACGCCATAATAGAGTCCTCTCAGGGGCGGTGTTAGGCGCATATATATTCAGTATTACAATTGGGGTGTCTTCGTGCCAGGGAATTACAAGCAGAAGTGCTCACCCCTCTACCAATTCATGTTTAATTATGTTCTCAGTGTCAATTAATTTTTTGTTAAGGAGGAACGCCACTCCGGCTGTTGACGAGGGCTTTGTTGGGTGTGCAGAAGAGTGTATCTTGAACCATCTGTGATAAATCCCATGGAATTCTGTCTCTGCACCGCTGTCCATATGACTTTCTTGTACAGCCAGAATTCCAATATTATTTTCATCAATCATCCGTTTAACATGTCTGAATTTGTGGTTGCTGTCACCCATCCACCGTGTAACTTCTCTGCCTGCTATGTTCAGAGTGCCTATAGTGATTGCAGACCGTGTATATTTATTCGATTTTATTTTCGGTGGTGGTTTATTTTTCCGCCGAATGTTTGCATTTTCGGTCTCCCAGTCATAAATTTGTATGTCGTCTGGGGTGACTTGGTTGTTCATTATTTCGGGTTGTCCCGTAGTCAGGTTAGTACCTGTGATGTTGTTGATATCAGTGCTTATTCCATTTGCACCACCCACTGGGGTTTCTGTTAGATGTGGACCAGGTCGTGGTCTTTTTAAGATCTGTAATGTGCTTTCCACCGACTCATCATCGAGACGTCTTTTGTGGTGATTCAAGCGGGAATCTGACGTTCCCTCCTCATTTCCGTTACTTGTTGCATCAAATAATATACCATCCAAGCTCAGGCCTGAGGCTTGGGTCTCCGAATCATCACTCACTCCGGCTACTGGGGTCAGCCAGGGAGAGTCATGTTCCTGAGACGATAAGCTTGGCAAGGTACGTGGTTGCTGCCCTTCGCCCGTCGCTGTAACAGCCAGAGCAGCGGAGCTATCACAGAAGGGGCCGCACATGGGATAGTCGGGACTAGGCCCCGTATCACCCCGACTCCTGCTGGTTTCACTCTCTGAACTCGCAGCCTGCAGGCACTGATGAGAGGGATGTACCACGTCCCCGAAACCCTCCCGTGAACCAGGAGGGCCTTCGGTACTAATTCAATATGCATTGGTTGTATTGGACATGGTGAGGTTGTGTTTTAGGACCGCCGTCAGCAAGAACTGGGTTTGAGGACACTTGTCAGGTTCCTCAAATTTATTTGAAATCCTCTCAATGCTAGAGCAAAGAGGGTTTGTAGGTTTAATGAGTTATCTTATGCCACGGACAGTTCAAGGATCTTGAAACAAAATATATTTGAAGATACAAACGGTGGGTACGCACACGCGAATGTATACAATGTGGAAGAGAGAGAAGAGTATTTAAAATATTACTAGTACGGCGCCCGCTTGTGCGCCGTAAAGCCCTTCCCACGTTGGTCACGTCCACCCGGGGTCTTACGGTCAGACGAGTATGGAGTAAGGGCAATCGCAGTGATGAGCAAAGCCGGTGCGCAGCCGGGCTTGTTGCCGTTGAGCTTGTGGGTAACAAGGTGCGCAGGGGAGTGGGTGATCGGACAGTTCTCGGTGTAGTGGTCGACACTGAGGCACTCCCAACACGACATGGCCTTGGGGAATTTCGGGAACGGGCCCCACCACGGACGCGCCATCCCGGAGTGCCCGACACGGAAGCAGAAGGTAGCGTGGGTAAAGAGGGCATAGAAGGCTTCGATGTTCTCGGCGTTATCGAGGGAGAAGGGGAAGAGGTAGAGGCGCGTGCCGAGGATACTGGTGGCTATACTGCCAGTGGCCTTTTTCTGGCGGGGGGTAAAAGTAATCTGGTCGGCACGCGCAAAGTAGAAAAGAACGTCGAGGGCCTGCTTGAAATCCATCGGATGGGTGGCGTCGGGGTCTGGGACACGCGAGTGGTCCTTGTCAAAGAGCATCTTTGCCGCTGGCAGGGCAAGCAGCTTCTTGTAGACAGCCTCGAGGAAGGCCGCCATATCCGGCAGCTTGGGCACGTCAACGAAGAGGTGGGTGAAGTTGGTGCGGGGAGGGTTGGTGGGCAGGAAGTAGCCTGTGGCCGGCTCGCCAGACTCGAGAAGGGTAGACGTCGAGGTGTTGGCGAGGGATTTGACAACGTCGGGGGCGAGCCCAGTGATGATAACGCAGTGGGAAAAGCAAGTCGTCCATGGCCTCCCGACCAGCGTCCGTATCGGGGTCTGGGAATGGAACGGACACGTCATACTCGTCTGGCGACATGAGCTTGTCCGCCAGCACCGACTTGGCCGCATCCCCCATCTTTGACCTCAAGCTTTTCTTGGCGTCAGTGGAGATGACGACAAAGCCTAGTGATGTGTCTGTGTCATCGTTAGCTAATGCCAGTCGGGGCGGGGCTTTCATTACGCACCCGGGTGAGCTTTATCCTGTACCTCCTTCATGTGGCCATCGAGTATGAAGGATCGCGTCCAGCCGTGCGACACGGCTTCGATGAACTTCGGGCCAGCCAAGAGATCCTCCTCTGGCGGCGGAGGGGTGGGTGTCTTGGGAGGATCAGCCGGACGGCCATGCTGAATGTGGTCAGCGTGTGGTGTTATAGACAGTTGCGGTGCTCACGGTCATATCAACGTCGTCGCTCATATTTTTGGTAGGTGGGGTGGACTCTCGGATTGCTTCAAACGGGCTTATTAGGGATCAAGGAAGTGGGGTAGCTACGCCGCCCGGTCTCGCACCGGAACACCGGTTTCCAGGGACCATTCACGCTTAATTTGAAAATCGTGGAGCGCAGGACGGCGTGTGGAGCCCGTGTGGGAACCTTCGGGCATCATTGCCGAGTGCGAGTCAAGGTCGTCGTCGTCGTCCCCGTTGTCGGGCCCGTTATCGAGTCCAGTAAGTAGCAGCTACTGGGGTAAGGGTATGGAGACTGTTCTGGGCACGGGAGTCTCGCCAGGGAGCTCATGGGTGTATATTCCGGGCTGTGTACACAAGTACATTGTGCGTGCTGGCACTGCGATATTGTCACTGGCAGGGGTAGCCATGGGTGTATGCCCGGTTGTAAGACCCTCCAGCATCCTTAGACTCACCCTGTCTGGCCCGAACGTCGCCACTGCGGTGAGGCAGCGACGGCGTCGAGTTTGATAGTGGTGGTACCGGATCAAGGAGCCCCCCGACTTGGTAGAATTTCAGCAAAACGGGTCTTGACTAACGGACCTAAGTTTTGCCTTCCTCATCCATCTATACTCCCTCATTCTTCTTCCCCGATGCACCCCTTCGTACTTGGCTCTTCGATACATGCCTCCGCGCCAGTTTAAGTTGTGCCAGCTAGTAGGAGTAAAGGGAAATGGGGGCACACGATTGGCAAAGCCAACGAGACGCCTCAATGGTGTCTGTGCCGTCAGGTGCATAAAGACCGCGTTGCAGAGCACGCTGTGAAGGAATTGCTTGAGCCTGTCGCGGCCCATGCCCATCCCGACGCCGATTGTTTCCGCTCGATGCGTTCCACGACGGTTTTCTATCAGGGTCCGTTTTGCGTGCGAGCTGACATCCAGGAATTTGCGCGCGAATGGTACGTCCTGTCGCTCCTCCTTGGGCTTTTCCATCTCCCGGTCCGCTTGAGAGAGTGCAGCGGCAGCCTCCTCGAAGCAAGCATTGAGAGGCTCGACGACCTTGGTCTGCCATTCCGAGTTTTCGCCGTCGTTAGCTTGGCGACCAGGTTGACCACACAGAATGGCGAATTGACGCCGCTTCCTGTCAGTGAAGACCCACGTCTCAATCCTGGGAGGTGTTAGTTACTCGGAAGAGAGGTCCAGTGACCGACGAACCCATTCCAATCCTCCTCCTTGAACCCATGCTCCTCCACCAGCTCCTTCAGCGTATACTCGCGCTGCTCCGGAAGCAGCTCCACGCGCCTCTTCTTGCATTTGGCCTCCTTCACTCTCCGCGTGTTGAGCGTTGTGTCTGGAAGACAGGTGTAGCCGGGATCGCTGATGGCTTCAGTGTTGGTGGCGACTTCAAAGCCGTCAATCTGGACGCGGGGGGTGGCCTTGACACGAACGCCTACAATCACATGCTGGCTGGATCCAGATGCAGCCTTGCTGTTGAGCCGCTCGGCTTTGCGGCTCTCCTTCCGCCTCCGCTTGGAGCGAAGGGCCTCACGAGCCTTGCGAGAAAGGCCCGCGGCTGGATCGGAGGGCCCTTGCTTGCGTTTGAGTGGGCTGGCAGGAGCGAGGGGATCGGAAAGCGGCTCGGAGTTGCAGGGAAACGTGAAGGGAAAAGGGCGGTGAGATGTGGTGTTACTGGTCGAGGCAGCTGGTGATTCGCATACCGCCACATGATGCTCTGGCGCGTCCTCGAACTCCGCCTCCTCCTGGGCGGCAGCATTTTCAGCGTTGCAACGAGCGAGCACATCGAGGTCGACGTCAAACTCCTGTGCACGTGTGAAAGCGCCGTACTCCCTCTTGCTTCGCGTCACTCGGGAAACTGGTGCTTCGTTAGCCCGTTCAGGGGGATATCGCGTCGGAACACGTCAAAGTCGTCTCTTATAAAATCCAAGTGTGTTGCCACACGGAGTAGGAAGCCACAAGTGCGGCTTTGACGTGTCTGACGGCACAGTGGATAAAATGGCACGCACCCCAGTCATATACTGAGTCCATCGCAACTAGACTTGCACTTGTTGAGGGAGAGGAGAGGCACCAGGCCGAGCGATGTAGAACGAGTGTGTAGGAAGGAATGAGAAAATTTCCAGAGTGGCACCAAAGTTTATTCGACCGCTTGGTCCGTGATGCATCTCATCCACGGCCAAACTTTTTCGCGTTTCGGTAGGTTAACGTTTACGATGGCCTGGATACTTATACATTTATTACGACTGTACGATACGCTACTACAGGCTACAAAGAAATGATTGAACGCTCTGCTGTGGGCTGACGTAGAACATGCAATTGTTGTGCAATGTCGACGATCTCGTCAAACGAGCATGATGTATTTGAATATCGACTGCGTCAACTAGATGCACCGCGTCCAGCTCCTCAGCGAGGAGATCCGCGTGTTCCACAGTGTACAACACATTTGCGACAAGATGGTGTCGCACCATCTTTTCTGACTCATGAGAGCAGCCGAAGATGGCGAGGAACGGCAATGGGTGTTTCTTCAGAGTGGCGAATGGTAGACTGTGAATGGAATTAGTGGGAGAACCCGGCAAAGCTATGTTAGACACACCACAGACCCTACTAGGAGCTCCGTCGACCGATCCATTTCGTCCGCAAGTCAGCAAGGGCAGGGCGAACAGCGTAAGCGAAGAGGTTGAAGGATGAATAACTTGAGTGTGGATACAATGGCGGTTTGCGATGGGTGTTAAGCAATGATTGAGACGCCAAGGCCGCTTGGGCAAGCGGGAAACTGAGGATTCAGAATTCTGAATATGAGATCGGCACGGAGGAAGCAGGACTGTGTCATTGACATACTTGACAACTGGTATATGTTCTCTTCATTCATCGGGAGATTTGGAAGGTCGGGAGTGCCACAATATAAGCAAGCGAAGGGCCAGAGAGGTCGCTGTGTGGTTGGAAAAGATTGTCGCTTGTGTGGCCCGCAGCAGCAACCTAGAGGCCTCAGACGTCGTGCGATACGGTCAAGTCGAAGAATGATGACGCTGAGAAGGATAAAAGTCGTCCTTGGGGCAGCTACAGTGCTGTATGGCGCTGAGACGGGTGTTGTGACGCATGTGTGACACACGGCGATAAACGGCCGACGTTCAAGGCTTTAAACTGCACACACTGAGGTCCTTGGCCAAAGCACGCAGGATTATCACAAGATAGGAAAGAATTACAATGGGCTTATAAGGATTCGAGGCATATTATCAGGCTCTTATAAGATCAATATAAGGCTCAAGCCTTGCAAGGCATCAATCATTTTTCCCGACAAATATTGCAACCATATATCAACCATATGATCGCATCATATATGATCAGTTGGCAACCCGACTGTGACAAAGTTGAGCAATTCACCTGTGTCAGGAAAATATGGCGGTGTGGCTCAAATCTGTCCGACCTGTGTCTTCATTTTTCTCTTGTTCATATGGTTGATATATGGTTGCAATATTAGGGTCGAATTGACACAGGTTGAGCGTGTTTTCAACACAGGTCAGTGAAAGTTTGACACAGGTTTTGGCAACCTGTGTTTAGTCCTTTTGCAGTGTGAAAACAACATCTTTATATGAACTGATCAAATGATCTGGCTGATTTAATCATGATACCATCAGCGGCAACCAGCTGCCGGTTATCTTGACACTCTGACTTTTCCGCTCACCTTTGCGGTGGAACTTTCAAGGAGATATGCACCTTCTAGCTCATTTCTTATGGAGCTTCTATCCTTTCCAGCATACTTTGCACTGTACCATATTTTCCAGTTATTTGGCTCAAGTATCAGGCTATATTCTTTTTTAATATACCACACATTCAATTCTTGTCCTCTGAGCAAGCTAAGAGTCTTGGCTCACTTTCATCCCACTGGAATTCAACTGAATTACCCTAATGAAGTTGTGTTTATCGAGCAACGGATTAAATCTATCTTGGTTGGCTTGATTGATGCGATGATCCAGATCAGATCTTGACCAGTTTCAAAAATGAAGAAAAAAGCGTGAACCTGCACTGACTGGGTAAGCATGTGCTGAGATTGTGACAAATTATCAACCTGCGTCAAGAACCTCCAACCTGTGTCAAAAACACTCAACCTGTGTCATTTTACTCAGAAAAACCCACACCTGTGCGTATTTTAATTTTGCAACCATATATCAACCATATGTTCAACTAGAAAAAACGGACACAGGTTGGACTCAACCTGTGTTTCCACAATCCCAACCTGTGTCAATTTGCCCATAATAATGTCCCAGTATTTCGGGGAATACTGTTACACTATTTCAACCATACATATGGTTGAAATACTGGGTCATAATTATTCGAGAATTGACACAGGTTCGGACGGTGTGCAACACAGGTTGAGCCCAACCTGTGTCGTTTCTTTTAGGTAGAGGAAGAGAGAAAAATCGACACAGGTTGGAAGTTTTGACTGACACAGCTCGAGTCTCACCTTTAGTCGACAGGGTCACATCCTGATTGCAACTGATGAATTTGATGTTCATCATCAGCTATAAAATAGCTGGAATAATTGAGTAGAAAACTAAAAAGAAATGAAGGAATACAACTCTGTTGTCCATGAGGAGTCTACTGTGTGTCTGTTCTCATCCCAGATGTGATATTATGCTCTGCTATTTGATGACTGCCACTACTTATCCGGTGCTCTCTGCCAAAATTGCGAATTGCAACTGTGTTTTGCTGCATCGTTGCACCGGACTAAGTATATTCAATGTCAACCGAATCAGGGTCTCCCAACTCTCTCTCTTCAAGTTAGTCACACACGTCTTGAGCACCTCCGAGGTTGCCGGCAGTGCTTTTCAATGCACCTCTCAGGGCGACTTTAAGAACCCTGCAGTTGAGGGATCACCTGCTGATGATGGCGCTAATGTGTGTGACTGTGAAGGTTTGTGTAGAATTTCTGCCATGGTCCCAAGCTGTGCATTCGTAGTTTATGAATCTACAACCTGCAGCATAAGATGTACATGAACTTCCTGCAGCTGTGTCACATTTTTACCCTCAAACAAGGTGGTGGTGATTTTTTCAACCTGTGCGTCAATGCTTCCGACCTGTGCCGAAAATGTGAAACCTGTGTCAATTTTGGTCAAAAAACACTAAGCTGTGTCAATTTTCAATTATGACCCGCTATTTCACCCATAATTTCAACCATAGATGGGTGAACGCACGTGGAGGTGGGAGCAGGAGAGGGGACCAAATCTGAGCGAGCGCAGTGCGCTGTCATGAGGAACGATCATTCGGCACAGAATCATCACGAAAAGTGTCAGATCCTAGTCGGGTCTCGGCGCTGTGACGAGATGTGACTAGGCTCCCACGATCCTCGGCGTCTCCTCACTAGACCACGACGATCATCGTCACCGCCGACTATGCTCGTCACCACCTCGCCCGTCATCCGCTAGCATCCAGCTAGCATAGTCTATTCTCGCCAGCTGCCCGCCAGCCGACCGCCAGCCCGACTCGGCCACGCCAACTGATTGGATGTGTGGGCCGTCGGTACACCGTCAGAAACTTCATCAAGCCCTCTGTGCGCGTGGGGACGACATTGGGCGGCCTGGGGCTCTATTGCAGCCTTGCAAGTGCGCTCATGTCCGTTTCTGACGCTCTACTGAGGCTAATTTCCGTGCACAGTGTCCGAGTTTCACATTTTGTGACCGTTCTGACGCATCCACTGGCCAACGGCCGAGCTACACCCAGAGCGTATCACAGGCACGCACGTCGAGTCGATACGAACATAATTTAAATCCTTCCAGTTGCACCAAACCCACCATCTTCTGCGCCTTGCTTATGAAATTTCCTAATTTGTGTGGGAATCTCTCCACAATTTCTGAACGCTAGACGGCCAGGTAGTCCCTGTCGCAGCTCAAGCCCGAGCGAGAGAGCGACGCAAGACGCGTTCCCGAGCCTTGCGCTCGTTATAGCCTACGTACTGACTATCCACAGCCGTTCATACGCACAGCAACGTCTACTCCCCGCTTGCCCATGATGTCTTCGTCCTTCCCGCCTGTCCAGGACCGTGCCCCGACCCGCACTCGTCATCCCCGTGTCCCTAGTCGTTCCAACGGGAAACGGAATGACGCGGCTGGCGGGACGTACCGGAAGTAAGGCGATAGCTGTACGCGAAATCAAGATTAGCGGCTGCTACGAGCACTATTTCCACCATCATTTCCACTGTCTTTCAGCTTGACGACAAGAAAACGTTGACTGGCGCGGAATACGACGTGAGCATGCTTTGGCAGCTATTCGGTGTGATGCTGATAAGTTTTTAGAACCATACGCACAAGGTTCCTGCGTGGATCGAGGCTGCTCGCGTTTCCGCCGCGGATCGCGACGTCCCTGTCATACGCCAAGACGACCACCCACGACTGCTGGTCTATCCATCTCATCGACGGCAAAAAAATCAAGACCCTCACGCCATCGTATCGAAATGCCCGCCGACGACTTGAACAAGTTTCTTGGCCTGCGAAGTGAGGCTGACGCCAAATACGAGGTGAGAGAGCCAGCACAGTGATTCAGCACCATCTAACGAGTTGTGTAAAGCAAGACGTCGCATGTTGACACACCTTCGCCGTTCGCGTCCATCTTAGCCGGGAGACTAGGTGAGTATGCTGCTTGTGAATGAGCCTACTGCGCGTGGCTAAAGCTACAAGAGTGACCGCAGGGTGTAGATGTTGTATCGCTTACTCGGGGAAAGCTCTTTCCAATGGTAGCAGCGGGTGTGCATGGTGCTGGGTCATCCGCGAAGGAGTTCAAAGATGAGCGCGATGGGGACAATGGGTATCTTCACTGAGTGTCAAACTAGGTGGTGTCGCAGGAACCCGAGATTTCACTCAGATTTGCGACTACTCGTAGGACTCCTCGCATATACACGACTACCACCCCCGCCTAGAAGATGTCTCCCCCGATTATATACCGCGACCAAGATCTTATTTACTCGTTATCAGCAGAAAAAAGTGAATTTGATTGAATTCTCTGCCAAATAAAATCGCAAAAAAAGTCAGAAAATTTCAGAACGATTGAAAACAATGTAGGACTGGTTTTACATCCAAACCATAGCGATAGTCGCGTTGCCGGTGGCGAAAGACCGCGAGGCAAAGAGTGTAACACATTGTGACACTCCGCCTATAAATGGAGACGCTGTGTGACAACGCGCTCTTTACCTCTCTCCATCATGTCCTTCCCTCACCCACCAGCATTGAAAGACTCCATGTATGCAGCCCCGCTTCTCTGTTCCGTTCGCATCACTTACCCATGTACAAGGGCCGCGTGCGGAGTGTGAGGAGGCTTTTCCATCGTCCTACCGACCACCGCCGCACCCAAACCTGTCGTCGAGCCGCTGGATGTCGACTCCATCCACGAACGGGCGCCCTGGGCTGTGCTCGAAACCCACGTACACCTCTATTCGCGCGCATATATCCACTCCGAGTCTTGACTTTCTGGTTGGCAGCTGCCGCTCACAACGACGACAGCGACTATCGCAACGACGGTTCCGTCTCGAACCTCTGAATCCGGGCTGGCGACACGCTCCACCGTCTGCTACCAGGACTCCAATGACAAGTGTGTTATTTCTTAGTGCATATATTCACCTACTCAGATCTCTTTCTCGGGCTGCGTAAGGACTCGGAGGAGATCGTTGGGCTCATCGGGAACAACAGCTTTGTGCGTCTTTCCACCTCTCTCTCTCGTCCTCGCACCTCAACCCTTCACAGAATACTTCGACATACCCCTCGGACTACTCAGCCTCACCGTCCCCTCCACATCTCGTCCTACTCCACGCCCCGCCAGCTCGTGCACGCGCTCAAGCTCACAAAAGCAACCCGCCTCTTCGTCGACGTGTCCCTGCTCGTGAACGTCCTCGCCGCCATCGAGGACCCCGACGTCCCAGCATGGTGACCAGCTTTGGAATAATGTACGCGTACGCTGACGTTCAGGTATACCTCTTCTTGTGGCTTGGCGCGGCTTATTCATTCTCATAGGAACGAAGAATGCTCACCAAGTACTCGCGAGACGACGACGACTATTCCAAGCTGTTTTCTCTAGTTCTAACTTGCTCTGGTTCTAACACATCTTCTCGGACGACGACCTGGTCTCGGGAGACGCCTGGGTGGCTTCGAATGTGCGTCCTTGGCTTCTCATTTTCGCTTCCTGCTTCTCATGTGCCTGCAGCGATGTCTTCGGTGCTACGATCTCGGCACCCACCTCTTCACCCATCACCGCTTCCAGCAAGCGCGACATATCCAGCACCGCGCTCGTCGCCCACTCTGCCGGTCTCGCTTAATGCATCCCAGCTATTCATTAGTCTCGCTCATGGTATATTTCGCGCTACTCCTGCTTTGTTGCGCTGACCTCTTGCTTGAAGATCAATCACACTCGCTCGTGATCATGACTAGTACGCTGTCCTTCCACCATCGCGTTCATGACTGACCTCCCGGTAGCTCCGATAATCCGTTGTATGATGTGCGTGCGTGCTTCACAGATGTCTCGTTACCCCCGCTGACGCCGTTCCTAGCTTGTTCATCCATGCACTCCTTGGTCGCCCTCTTGCATACTGTCACTCACTGGACGCTCTCGCAAATTTTCTTGCTCGCTCGGACTCTCGAATCGAATGTCACCTCGCTCTGTTGCTCAGCTGCTGGTCTCGTACGTACGTGTTCATTCACCCGTCGCGCCAACTTGACTGACTTATTCATTTGCAGAACGAACCCAATCTACATCACATTGTGCATTTATATCCTTACGCATTGGCAATTCCATCGTTCTTTCTCTTTCGTCTGCGTCATTTCAGTGTGTATCGAGTTTGAGACTTTGAGTGTGTATCGAGCAAACTCGGCCAGAGTAAGGACACTGGTGGTGAGCTCGCGAGTGGCACAAGGTCGGACAATGGCGGCCAGGATTGGGACTGTAGCCATGGACATACGAGCACGAGTAGCCCCAACGACGGGCACGAGAATCGCACACCTAGCGAGGGCGACGAGCCCCGACTAGGGTCACTAGCCTCGGTGACCCTAGTCGGGGATGGTGATTCGGTCAACGTCCTAGTCAGCCTGGGGCGAGCCTAGTCGCGCTAGTCCGGGATCGTGCGGCCCGCGAGGTGCGGACTAGGGGCCGACACTTTTGGTGATGATGCGGTTTATGATCGACAGGTTGCTGATGTGAGCGGAACTTCTCTTGTTCCGCTCCTCCATCAGCAACCAGCGACACTCCGTTGCCGCCTCGCATCCAGCTCATCTGCCGCCGGTTTTCTTAGCTCTTTCGGGAGGATGACTGGAGGAGCAGAGGATTTCCACAGGGCTGAAAAGCAGAGGGTGGAGCAACAAGCTGTGTCGCAGTCCCCTTTTCATTTCTCACCATTGACTTGTGCTGCAATCTTCACAGCCGGCGCTCTGACAAAGCTCATACACCCTTACCTCCCATACATTATCAATCCATTGCATTAAAAAAACCTCCTGCGGCTCCGCGCCGTCCGCATTATTACACTCTTCCACTCCACGACATATCCTTTCACTCCGTGCAGGCTCGTGAAGTCCAATCTCATCGGGGTTGCATCACACAATCACTATTGGCACCCATTTGCGAACCACGCATCCATTTGCCCCATTTTGCGCTCATTTGCAAACCATGCACCCAGTCGCACTCATTTTGGCACCCATTTGCGATCCACGCACCCATTTGCCCCATTCTGCGCCCATTTGCGAGCCACGCACCCGGTCGCCCGCATTTCGGCACCCATTTGCGATCCACGCACCCATTTTCCCCCCACTTTGCACTCATTTGCGAATCACGCACTCATTTGCACTCATTTTGGCTCCCATTTGCGATCCACGCAGCCATTTGCAACGCACCCATTCCACGCAGCACATTTTGCGAAATCATGCAGGATCATGCACATAGCCCACTCGCGATTCACGCTCTCTCATTTTATCTCGGGCACGTATCCCTCCCATACTCCCTCACTTTGTCCATCCAATATATTCACACCGACTATGCTCGAAAGCGTCCAGCGGTCATTTTGCGCGCTTCATTCGGCCATCCTATACTCACTCATCGACTGGCAAGCAATTATTTTACTCCTCCCTTTTCAGCGCCCATCCATCCGCTTGTCCCTCAATCCTCCATTGTCGTGCCTGACTGCTACTATCTTATCCTAGGTTTCTATCTCAACCCAGTTCATCTAGCAAATCACTTTCCCTTTCTGCTCGCACTCGCCGAACGTGGTCCTTGGCGGCCCCTAGGATCGGGGAGCTCGGTGTTCGCTCATTCGTATATCCGTCACTCGGTCCTATGCATTCAGAGCTGCGCCTTCATTACACCTCATCTGCATCTATCTCAGGTCCTCGAGCCGTTCATCGGCCCACTTGCTCAGAGTTGGCTCACCAGTCGAGTTCTATCGCTCAATTCATCAAGACTTGCACTCACAGCTGCTGCTGATGCCGCTGGTCGTCCGTCAAACACACAAGGCAGGGGCTGCGCTCCGCGCCGCCCTATAGCTAGCACTCAGGCTAAGGAGACCAATAATGATTGTGTACCTCAACCTCTGACTTGTTCTTCACTCCATAAGTATCGTACTACGTCTCATCCATCCGTCCGTATCTTTTTCAAAGAAACTTTTGATTGTATTCATTCATTCCTTCATGGCATGGTAGTGCTAAGCGCTGCACAGACACATATATACCGGGTGAGAAAATTGAAAGACAGCAAAACGTACTGAAGCGCGCGGGTACGCATGTAGATTGTGCGTGGCGGACGATCCCGACGCCGGCAGTTTCTTGAGTCAAAGGGACCTTTGAGATGAGCTATGACAGCTAAAGTGTTCGCATAAGCCGACAATCTCATGATGCAACAAAGAGACAACGTACCCGACACTGCCGGAGGTAGGTTGTGCGGAAACAACGCGGCAGAACGTGCATGACTGGGCTTGTGGAAGTGTTGGGCACACACCTTAAGTGCGACTCAGCGCTGCTGACTATCATTCTCGTTTGCGGGCAGTCCTCGCGGATGCTGGCCACTGGTACTCCTGTGTTATCGAGTCGGAGGCACTTCAGGAGCGAGTCGTCGGAGTATTGAACGTGGTTGTTGGGAATTTCCGTGGGCGCAAGGCATCGAGAGGCATCTGCTGACCTATTCGGGCTGGTTGGTGATCAGAATGGGCGGTAGAAAGCAGCGGAAGAGTGCGAGGATAGCCTGGAGTGTCTGGAATGCGAACGGATCCGAGTCGGCGGGCGCTGAATACGGTGTAAGGAGTTGAACACGTTCGCCCCAATTGGCCACACACCTTTTACAATGACCAAGCGCTCACATCCAACCTCAACTCGGCGGCATCAGCTTTGCGGAGCACGCACCTCGAGCCGTGGCCAAATTCTTCCTTCATCGACTCGTTGACTCTTCGCATTCGAGTAACTTGTGTCGTGGCTCGGCGTCGAAAGTCTTGCTCAGATCGTTTGTGTTGTCCTGCGCAGTTCAAGTTTGACGGCCCGGGGTGTGTCAGCGTAGATGGAGAGCTTGATATATTGCAGAGATTGAGGAGAGTGCTGAGGCTTGACGGGTTGAGGGGAACAGCAGCTTTGAACGTTGCAGATGGGCAGCGTAGCGACTGTGCTGTTCTGTCCTGATTCTCGCCGTCGTCGGTGTTTGGTGCGTGTCTTGATTCCTGGCAACGTCGACCTCAAGGGATACGGGGCGGAGAGGCAAGTATTGATGTTAGCGTCGCATGACAATCGATGGCGGATGCGTCTGGAGCGTTGTGCGGATGCAAGATCGGTGTCGGGAGCAAGGAGGGATGTCACGGAGTGACTGAGTCGCTTTCACCACGTTGGCACGACGTTGACGTGTCTGATGCCCGATGCCCGAGCTGCGCCAATTCAAAGCCGCTAATAGCGCATCAAATTGCGAGGTGTACGACTCATGGACTGCGGATCTTTGCCTGAAGTGGGAAGGTCAAAGCTTCAAAGGACAGCGCAGTCAACGCGCAGCCGATATGCAGTGCGAAACTGCGAGATTTCATTTAGATCGGCAGTAATGGTTTAGAGAAGGGAGGACTTCGCATAGACATCATTCTACGTCCATGTCGCGTTTCTCCTCACTCGGTCTTGCCCTCCGCATCAAGGCCAGTTAACTGTCTAACGGGTGCCGCGCTTGCTCTCGGATTCGTGTCCTTCACGCGGAGGACTAGTTGCACTCCGGACTAGTTGCTCACACCGCTTTAGTTTCTCTGCCCCCTTGCCGAACGCGGTGCTCTGGCGCACCTAATATTGGGGGAGCTCAGCTTCGGACTTGCGGCATCCCTTCTGCGTCGCATGGCTCCTAGCGTGTGGGGATCAGCGCTACCGCAACCCCTCAGCCTTGGTGAAGCCAAGTCTACCGGAATTTTCCCGCCGTCTCAGGCGTCGGGAATATTCTCCCGTATTCTCCTTCATGCCCAATCATTCCCAGTACAATCTCTCAACCAATCTCATTGCTCACGACAGCTTATGGAGCTCATAAAGGGCATTGGGAGGGCTGGACAGCTGGTGATAGGCGCAAATGGCAGGAGAGACCGTACACGTCACCGACCATAAAGTGGCATATGCTGGGACTTTGAGCAGTGAGGGGACGCTGGAGAGGGCGTTGGGACGGCGGAGGGGTAGCCAAGCGGCGGAGGGGTGGTGGAGCGGAGGAAGCTATGCCGAATCGGGATGTCAGCATGCTGTCAGTGCACCGGCGATTGGCATCATCGCCGGCGCGCACCCTTGGGTGCAACGACAGACCAGATCCCGCTGCATGAGCGCTGCTATATGGAGGCACTACATGTTGCTATGTCCATTGGCGCCAATCGAAAGTAGCATTGGAGCGATTCATCGACGATAACGTACGTCGCAGCTATTATTATGCATCGATGCTGTCAGGCTGGCCTCGAGGTGCTGTCAGGCTGTCAGTGGCCTCGACGATTACATGCCGCGACCTCGAGGATCACACGCTGCGACTGAACTCTCCTCCGTCCTTCATCTGCCACTGCCCACCGAAGCACCAAGAATGCCTGAAACCAAGGGAAAAAGCAATAACATGTCAGAAAAAGGTGGAGCGTCAGCGGAGACTAGTCCGCAGCGGTGTGTGCCTGTACAATCGATCCGGGGATCCGGGCTCATCCTTGTGTTCCCCAGCTATTACTCCTGGTTCGGAGCAACCTTTGATACCAGATTCAATCGATCTGACATCGAGGCCGCCTTTGCACTGATTATCGACGACATCATTCAGTGCCTCATCAATGATGGTGCACTGAGTGGAGATGTCAAGAATGATCTGATCTTCCAAGGCAGCCCACTGCTCAAAACAAGAGGACTTTTCCTGGAGCTGGATTGTCACCCAAGAGATCACAAACTCATCTCGTCCTTCCTTCGAGCCATCTCCCATAAGGACACTCCGGCCACTTTGGAATACATGCTCAGTCCTGCCTTTGAGAAATTCAAGCTGAATCCTGGAGACTTCATTACTCAGTTTGCTGATAGCAAGGACTGCCTTACAAGAACACAAAAAATATGTGCAGGGGCTAAGCTTGTCTGGCATGACCTGCAAGAGGTCCAATTTGCAGTCCCTAGTTCTATCTTCCAGCTGCTTGATAGGTTTTCAGACATTGCTGAGGTATGGCTTGGGCCCCATCTGTGCTTGATATTAACATTTCCAATCTGCTCCAGATGTACATAAACAATGAGAAGGACTTGCAAACTCTAATGGACAACCTTGCATCCTCCCTGATACCAGCCAACACTGTGCTTCTGGCAAGAGAATACTACAGCAACCAGGTCACTGAGAGTAGTGAGAAGTTGACAAAGTAGGTCTTGTGATTATCATTACTATATAAGCTCAATTTTGCAGACTGCTAGTTGATGGAGCTTTTGAAATTCACAATCTGCATGTTCAAATCCCGAGAGTTTACACTGGGCTACAACCCGGGGTCAAAGAGGAAATCCAAAAATTTGCTAATCAATTGAAGGCAGCTCTGCAGATTCATAAGGTGTGTTTGTGGAAGAAATGTGTTTATTTTTCCACATTGACACCCCACAATTTGTTTTAGGAGAAGTTGTGTCAATCGGTAACTGCAAGCATATACCAAATACTGGGGAACACATTGGTCTGTATTGTACTTTAACTTTCCAATACTTTGCTCAACAGTGGTCCTTTAGTCACAGAAGTTGACCTATGTTGCCAAAGCACGTTTTAATGGAGTGGACAAGCTCACTCGACGAGGGTGTACACTGCACACGAGGGTGAACATCCTCTCTCGTCTTCAAACCTGGGCTCGAGATGTACCTTCAGATGCATCTGACTCCATTTTTTGGCTTAGTGGCATGGCTGGTACGGGCAAATCCACTATTGCATACACTCTCTGTGAGTGGCTGCAAAAAAAAAGACGACTTGGTGCATCTTTCTTCTGTTCTCGACATGAGGAAAACACCAGGTCTCGCAAGTCCCTTGTTTCAACTATTGTGCACCAGCTCCTATCTGAATACAAGCCCCTGGTGGCTAGCCTTCAAGGGATCAACCTTGAGAGGTTCAATGATATCTGGGAAGGGGATATTGACAAGCTCCTTGTTGAACCCTGGGCTGCAATGAGGAGGTGTGGTTTTGATCCACCACCACTGGTAATTGTCATTGATGCTCTGGATGAGCTGGAAAACAACTCTGGTGCCCAGTTCATCAAGGAACTGATCACTGCATTTGCTGCCACTCCATTGCATGGGCTCAAATTCCTTCTCACCAGTCGTCCGCATCCCAAAATTGTGGAATCTTGCTATGCAGTGAAAGCACACTTTCGGTTGGAAGATATTGAGAAAAGTGATGCTGAGGCCGATATTCGCTGCTTCTTGCAAATAGAACTGCCAAATCTCAGACATAAAATTGAAGCCATTGTAAAAGATTCTGCTGGGGTCTTCATATATGCTGCAACCATTGTGCGGTACCTCTGCCCAAAGAGTGTCCCACCAACTGCAGGCCAACAAATCAAGCAGCTGGACCGCATTCTGGAAAAGGGACTGGGACAGGTGATAACAGGCAAAGATCAACTTGTGGATGCTCTTTACATCCAGGTCATTGAGGAGGTGCTCGAAAATAGTTTTACAGCAAAGATCTGTGAGCGTGTTCTATACGCAGCTGTGACAGCACGACAGCCTCTGACAGTGCAGGCACTTGCCCCACTGGTGGTTGATGCATCAGAAGAACCTAGTGAGGCAGCTGTGGCTGACAATGTTCTTGCTGTCAGAAATAGCTTGGGTAGTCTCCATGCTGTGCTCTATGTCTCTGAGCGAGACCACAAGATTTATGTATATCACAAGTCCTTTGATGATTTTATCATCAACCGCTCAAGGGTGGCAGAGCACGCTGCATCATATTTTGTGGACCGCGCACGAGAGTGCTTTGACATCTTGGAGAAATCACTCAAGTTCAACATCTGCAACCTTGTCACCTCATATTTACAAGATGATGAAGTGGAAGGGCTGGCTGAGCGACTTGCAGCAATTAGGCCTGATATTAAATATGCCTCTCAACATTGGGCTAGCCATCTTGATGCAGTGCGACACAGTGATAAAGCTGTTGAAGAGGTTGCTGCATTGCTATTGAAATTCTGTCAGCTCAAGGTGCTATTCTGGATGGAGATAATGAACCTCTGGAAGGTTGACTGCCGTTATGCAATACAACAAGCTTGTGGCTGGGCTCTCCAGGTATGTAGCATGAGTAATGTGGCAGCATTTGTTTTCTAAAACAAACATCAGATTCCAGCCTCCAAAGTACTGAATGAATACACCACAGCAGTTCAGCGACTCTGGGCAGTGTTCATATCTGGTGCAGCATCAGCTTGCACACCACATCTCTACCTGAGCTGCCTGGCAACAGAAATAGGCAATTCTGAGAATTTGGAGGCATGGAGGCACAGCTTTACTGGCCTAGAGTTCTTGAGGTGTGATTCCTTAATACGTAGTATTCCACTGGTGCAGATGGAGGGGCACAGCTCCCCAGTCTTGTCTGTAGCCTTCTAACCTGATGGGGCCCACATTGTGTCTGGCTCTGATGACAAAACTGTGCGCATCTGGGATGCAGCCACAGGCAAGGAGCAGCAGCGCCTGGATGGGCACAGCAACCGCGTCTTGTCTGTAGCCTTCTCACCTGATGGGGCCCACATTGTGTCTGGCTCCGATGACAAAACTGTGCGCATCTGGGATGCAGCCACAGGCAAGGGGCAGCAGCGCCTAGATGGGCACAGTGACAGCGTCAACTCTGTAGCCTTCTCACCCGATGGGACCCGTATTGTGTCTGGCTCTGATGACAAAACTGTGCGTATCTGGGATGCAGCCACAGGCAAGGAGCAGCAGTGCCTGGATGGGCACAGCGACCGTGTCTTGTCTGTCGCCTTCTCACCTGATGGGGCCCACATTGTGTCTGGCTCCGATGACAAAACTGTGCGCATCTGGAATGCAGCCACTGTGCAGCTGCAACCTGTGCTACAGGGCCGATGGAGTGCATCTGGGTGGCTCTCCATGCCTCATCTGTTCCCCGGCCCCCTCTTCTGGTATCCACCTGAACTACACACAACTGTTGTGCTTCCACCTTGTCTCCTTCAAATCTCTCAACAAGGTGTGACCTATTTAGACCCTGAAGCCATCCCCCGTGGCCACAATTGGGTTCATTGTTACTCTCCGCAGCTTGACTAAGCTTCATATATTTTGTACATCTCACTTCATGTTAAGAAGGTCCGGATTTGAGGCACACTGTAAAAATGAATTCTTTGTATCTTTCACCCTAGCTGAGAATGAATCGTATGTATATATATGTTTGCTGGTTACTGGAAATGTGACCGAAAATAATTTTCCAGCTATGCTGAAAACTTGGTCCAAAATACTAATACAGAACCGGTTTCAGGATGCGGTGAAACTAACATTTTCGGATGCCATTGAAAGATTCCCTGAAAATACGCAGATCTCAAAATCATTGTATCAGATCAGCTGAAAGCCTCACTGAGATACTATTTTCAGCTCCCTTTTCAGCCCAACTGAAATACCATAGAACATAAGGAATCATTCTGCACTCACGACATACGATAGTGATATCACTTGTCAACGAGTCCGAGTCACCATTCTGCGTGCGCCAACCTGTACCCCTCAACGTTCGAGTCCTAGTCGCGTCTTCAATCCCAGAGTTGTATTTCTTGCACCTTGCGCTATCATTATCTGGAAACTGCCCGACGAAACTGTCTCAACTAGGCCACCGAAAGAAAGCCAGCGCCCTTCGCGTGCTCGTCCGCCAAGCTTCGCATCGTCTGCGTCGTGGACGAATACCTTCGATCCCCACTCGTGAATATCGCGCAAGTCGGGTTTCTTCCCGTGAAATGCTTCGTACGGCGTGCAACCTCTGACTGCCTTCGTCGAGGTCCGGTTCTTCAGCCATACAGCATGCTTCAACGCTTCGCCCCACAAGTTCTTCGGCAAGTCTGCGCTGTGAAGCATCGCTCGCACCTTCTCCAGAAGCGTGTGATTGAGTCGTTCTGCAACTCCGTTGTGTTCCGGTGTGTCATGCACTGTGAGTCGACGCTCAATCCCTCTCTCGGCGAGGTAGGTGTCAAACGCGCGGCTTTTATACTCACCGCCGTTATCAGAATGGAAGATCTTGATGTCGACGCCGCGCTTTCTCCAGCGCGCGTCTAAGTCTTGAAATGCTCGCAAGGTCTCATCCTTCGAGCGCAGTAACATCGCTTATGAAGGTCCGTCCTGGACAAAAGTATTTCTGGCATTTTAAAACCGAGATCTACAGAGATTAGTCCAGAATGTACGAGATCTACAGAGAACTGTCAAGAACTGTCAAGACTGGTCCAGAATGACCGAGATCTGGGCTTTTCCTGAGAAATACTGGAGAACCCACTTCAACCCAGATCTGGGTCGCCAGTCACAAAGTTTGGTTGAGATCTGGGCCCACAACATTACAGGACTTTCAATAGCTAGCCTGATTCTTGGCTTGGAGTTATCTGAATATTTTATTTTGAGGACTTAGTCTTCATACCAAATCTATGGTATGTTAGAAATTATACAATTTCACCGGATTGAAAACTTAAATTTGTCTTAAAAATTGCAGAGCTTGTCCAGACTCTTGAAATGCATCAGCAA
The DNA here is from genome assembly GCA_029282125.1 of Mycena amicta. Taxonomy (NCBI): domain Eukaryota; kingdom Fungi; phylum Basidiomycota; class Agaricomycetes; order Agaricales; family Mycenaceae; genus Mycena; species Mycena amicta. The sequence goes on from JARIHP010000049.1 coordinate 334,280, forward strand.
AACTCAAACGTGCTGGCTTGGTCTGGCACGTCTGGCACGTCTGGCAACCTGGCGCCAGCCAAGGGCCAGCGGTGCCAGACACCAGCCAGCAGTTTCGTGTCCGCCAGCTCTCCGCCAGAGCCCCAGAGTAGCCAGAAGTGAGAACCCAGCCAGTACTTATGTATGCCCTCTCACACCAGTCCTGCCGGACGAATCAAGCAGTTTCGTTGCGGCGAGTGTAGTAAGTAGTATACCCCTTCTCTAATCCGTACGTCTCAAATCAATCCGCCTAAAGCCCGCAATGACATCACTTCCAACGCGCCGCTACTTAGCGCGCGTCTAATCGTTACTTAGCGCGCGTCTAATCATGTAGCGCGCGTCTAATCCTTATCAGCGCGTCTACTATCTCTTTTCAGCTTCTCAGCTTCTGGCAATTCACAAAATCTGACAGCTCTATAATCCAATGGTGCTTCTGTGCTTCACCCTCTCCCTCGCATGTCCTAGGGCGGAGCCTATATCTTGTGCCGTGAACGCCTATGGCACCAGTAAGCGCTTAGGCTGACCGGAGGCGTCGATGGCGGGTTTGTTGACGCGTCAGAATTCCTGTGGAATCAGCCTGAGAGCCGTTCGGAGGTGAAATGCCTGCTCTTGTTGGAATATGTGCCAGACATCAGATGGTGCATCGGGGCGTTGCGGACATGGTCGTCCGAGTCATCTCGCCAAGTCCCGCATCAATCAATCAATGGCGTGCTTGATGAATGAGTCAAATGTTGACGGGACGTCACGCTGGTTGCTCTTTTCTTCCCCCGCCCACCATGCCCACCATCTCGCTCCCGCTCCCGCTCCCGGGCCACCGCGCTGCCCTCAGCCCTCGGCCATGCACTCCCACCCGCCTCTCTCGCCTTCTTATTCCCCTGTCCCCATCGAATCCGGCGCTCGACCCTCGCGCTGCCAAGGTGTCATAGCGCGTCTTCAACGGTCTCTTCCACCCTATAATGCATGCGGGCACTGCTGCCGTCAAGTCTATCGTCAAGTCTATGCTATTTCTTCAAGTCCGCTCACCTCAATTCCGTGCTTTCAAACCTCCGCTATATCAATGGCCCTCAAGCACGACAACTCACATCGATGTCAAGTCCAACGAGCGTACCGGAACTCTCACAGATGCGATGGACGGGAGGAAGGGGCTTGGCACGAATGGATCCTGATACCGGTGAGTTTCGAGTTCGTCGCCGTTGTATCCCTGAACGTTTTCAGAATACCCTATAGCCTGTCGCAGCGGTGAGGACCCGTAGCACAAGGCCTACATCGATGGAATTGGACCGCGGTCGTACGACTACTCGCCTCCCCCCCCCCCCCCCCCCATGGGCTCGCCACCGCTGGTCATCGTCTCCACACACGGCAAGCGCACGCCCGTGTCATGTCCTGCGAGAACATTGGCATAGACGGGCAAGGAAGGCATAGCGGGCGCTGGTGCGGTGCGGCGGGAGAGTGGGTGTTGGCGTTGGTGCGCGTAGGATCCATCGGCCACTCCGTTCTTATCCCAACCCCCATACCTCGCTACATTTGTAACCTTATTCACGCGCTCAAAGAAATGCATCCATTATTCAAAATACAAGTACTGGATACCTGACTGGAAGTGCGCTGGCGGGGTGCTGGCGTGATGCTGGCAGGGTGCTGGCGCCAGAATCAGGTTCTGGCAGGCTTCTGGCGATAGGTAGGTCAGTTGGCGTCAGACACGCAGCTGGCGGTCTCGCAACGTCTGGCGGCGCTGTGCCAGCGCTGCCAGCGCGTTTGAGTTTTCCTGATGTGGCCCTTCTTCTTGCAGTTATAGCAAGTGACGTCCTTCTTGGAACGCGAGCCTGACTGACCCGAGTTTCCGTGAAATGCCGCGTCGTTGCTGGCTCTCGAATTACCCGATGGTGGTGGTGGTGGATCTCAATTAACGTGCTCGAGCCGCGATAGCGGCTATGGTACACGATGATCTAACTCTATCTATAGCGCGATGGGAACGTTCGTGTGTCTCCCGTTTACACGCGCGGCTCATTAATGGAGCGGGGGTAGCGGGGACTGCGAGGGGGCGGGAATGGGCGGCGGGCGGGCATGCGAGGGCGGAACAGGGCTCGGACGCGCGGGTGCGGAGCAGGGCTCGGACGCGCGGGTGCGGAGCACGGCTCGAACGCGCGGGGTGTGTTCTAGAGGTGGTATAGGTTAGTGGGCTGGTATGTAAAATTTGATGCTAATGTTGAGATGGATGGGTACTTGGCAAGATGGAGGAGGAAATGGGAGGAAGAGGGAAGTAGATGTGTAATATAATGGGGATGCTGCAATCATAAGTATCCCAGATGAGAAGAGCAGGAGAGGTAAGGAAGCATAATCAGGATGGATCAGGAGGTGGTGCTGTAAGGTAGTTTGGGAAACGATGGGTGTTGTGGATATATCGTAAGAAATGGCGGATCCCGGATTCGCTTGTCAAGAGAAAGCCAAGTGAATGGCGAGCGAATACCTTTCCGTTCGGCTTCGTCATTGATGCCTTGCAGCACCGTGTCGGCATCGAGAGGTTTGCCCAGAAGAGTAGCGGCGCCAGTTAGTGCTGAGAGATAGGTCTCGTACGACTGTGGTAGGGATCCAAGAACGATCGCAACGAAGTTGTCATCCCCCGGGTCCGCCTCCATAGCGATGAGGTCCTCCCGGATCGTTTGCAACTTCTCAAGGTGAGCTTTGACGTCTCCACCTTCCGCGCATCGTTGATCCTGCAGCTTGCGACGCAGGTCAACTGTGACCATCTTGGACTTGTGTTCATACTCTGCCTTCACCTTATTCCACATCTCAAGCGCCGTCTTCTCCCCCTTCACTTTTAGGAATAGTGAGTTGGAGATCACCGAAGCAATTCCTTGCTTGATGACGGCTTGCTCAGAACGCCAGATCTTCCGCTCCGCGAGGGTACTTATTATTTGCAGTGATTTCATCCTGAGTCGGGGCTTGAGTATTAACGATGGGCGGAGCCGCAGGCTCAGCTGCCATCGTGCCGTCTTTCTCGAGATGTGAATCAAGGCCTGCTGCCGTAGCAGCGAACAGGAAGCGGTCGCGGAAGAAAACCCAGTTAGTCCCGTCTCAGGCTTGCTTACATGCGGGAAGCTTAGCAAAGTACTCAGACAGTTTGATACTCGACGTTGTCGTGTTGAAGGACATGCTGGGCGATGATATGATTCGGCGTGCTCGTAAGTGTTGTGAGCGATGTGATTACCCGTAGGCGTTGAGGGTGTTACGACGAGGTGAGGCTAGTTACTACTGACGGTATTTTAGTTACGGCCGGGGCCCATAACCTGTTAGCAGCAATAATAGATTGGGGTACGAAAAGTCTAGTGGATTGAGATACAGGTGAGGGTTTTATACCTCTACAGACTCTTCTACTATATTCTACAATGTTCCACGGTATACGAGTCCATCGTCATCGCTACCGACGATGCCCGAGGTATGCCCGAGCATAGCCTCGGTGTACTCGGCTTGATATTCCGACAGCACCAAGCCGTCTCCTGGGTGCAAGCCAATGGAGCGAGGATGCCCCAAAAGGCTGCCCCAGCCGAAGCGAGCAGAAGGCTAACCCAAGAGACGGGCAGCAGAATCATCAGACTCGAGGTTGGTAGTCCCGTGTTTGAACATGGAGTTGAAGTTGAAGTTGAAGTTGCAGAGAGGGTGAGGGTATTGAGTTAGCTACATGCGAATCCGAAGTTTGGCATCGAAAACGGCTCAGAGAAGACATGAACGTTGAGATCTTGATATCGATTGAAGGCCAATGTTCCGAGATCCGCACAAGAAGGTGAATGTTCCTAGTCCGGATATGAACAGTGATCCATGTGGTCGAGTCATCGTGAGCGATCCGGAGTTGAACAAGTTGAACAAGTTGAACACTGTGACAAATTGCGGGAACGGGGAAAATAGCAACATTGAACTTGAAGGTTAGAATGTGAATCGAAGTCGAGGTGGGTGAAAGAAGACGGAGAGGTTTCTACGGTTTCAAGGATGTATAGAGACTGAGAGTGGATCGAGACCCGGTGTCCCGAGTCACGGGCCGGGGGCGGTAGCGACCGCCGACGGTTGGCATGCATCTGCAGGCGATGATATCCGGCGAATCGGAGCTAGAAAGGCGATGGAAACGAACTTGAAGGACAAGCCGACAGTCGTTCGGGAAGGCGGCTTGAAACGTAGAATTGCAGGAATTATGAAGGTTTGAGCGTCGGGTACATTCAAGCCTTAGTCAGACCAGTGAGCAATGAATGGGATGCCCGGCACACGAGCAATTAGGTTCGTGTAAGAGTCGAAGTGGTAAGTACTGCGTGGGAGATACCGAGCTTGAAAGTCGTCGAATGCGAGACCTTTGGTTGATGGTGGTTCTGAGGAAGGAAGGATTGGCACACGTGCGCGCTGGTTTGGTTGGTTGAATGGGAGATGGTTGGCTTAATATCGGTGCCGTAGAGCCTAGATCCCTGAACGCTGAATGAGCGATGCTTGAATGCCAGGTTTTGAGGAGAAGGTTAGGGAATGCGACGGATGAGAGCTGTTTCAAGCGAAGAGATACAGCCAAAGGGCGGAGTAATAATCCCTTACTGGGGAATCGAATACGAAGAGTTACAGCACTGCAAGAGGAGTTGCGGGCCTAACGCGGGCCGAGTCAAAGGCTGAGTGATCAATGCTGGGTTGGAATTTCAAAGTCCTTCGGCGGTGGGCCTGAATAAGATGCGGTCGAATCGCAGATTTCTCGAAGGATCGCAAAGTATTGAGGGTGCGAGCAACCGCTGGAGGTCCAGTGATCAACGGAAGTTGTCAATGCAGACTTGCTGCGAGGAAAGAAGAAGCTATGGCGCGCAGACCAGATCGATGGGCGTATCCTAGTCCATGATTGCGACGGCTCGAATAGAATGTGGACCAGCGAGTTGCATGCTAATCAACGTAGAACTGATGGCTTGCAAACTGCGATCGCCAGGTTGAACTTTTGGTGAGTGTCGAAACATTTGACAATATGTATACTTGAAGTTGTATGGAATGAACTGAAATCGTGATAGTTGTGAAGAGGAAGTGAATGAGAATCGACGGAGGTCGGAAGCGGACCCGAAGATAGACTCGGAGTGCAATCCGCCTGCGACAGCATACTAAAGTCGACTGGGAGAGCCATGGCACGCTGAGTAGGCGCTTGTGAGCACGACAGCACAGCGGCGCTTGCAGCTGAACCGACGGCAGGCGTGTGTCTGGCAATACGACGCCAGACAGAAATTAAAAAACTGAGGTTGTGTAGAAGTGGAACGTCGGTGAGACCAGAGAGTCGCGTGGTGGTCAAGGCCGGAGGCGAATCCAGCGTTCGCGTTCGAATGAAACATCGGATGAGCGCCATGTCTGACGCAAGGAACGAAGGGGAATGAATGTACAGTAGTTGAACACGGGTGCGAGTATGAGTCGATGGGTCGACAGCGTAGCGCCCGGTCGGCAAGACAACTCCAACTGGGAGTGACGGGAGTCGAGTAACGTGCAAGTGGGTAACGCTGGCAATGCCTGGCACGCGCCATTGGGAGCATGAAAGGTCGGGCCATGACATTCGGACACAGGATGTGTTGGCACCCCGCCGGAAATTGGTTACGAATGAGTGAAATCGAAGCACCCGTGAGATGGGGCGAGATAGAGTCAAATTCGCTTCCACTCGCATTTTTCATTGAACCCAGTTTGACTGGAGTGCGAAGGAGTAAACTCCAGGGCCCCAAAGCGACTCTAAATCAAAGGGGCTCGTCGGTTTTGACTGTAGTTCAAGTTGAAGGGGAACCCGAGTGATTTAAGTCCATCTGGAAACTTGCAGCCGAGGTATAGTGGTATAGCTGAGTCATGGCAGGGTAGTGCTATGTTCACGCTATAAGCTTGCTATGGATTGTCAGGCTGCCAGGTCACTCTGGCCGTCTTCGAATTCGTCATATTGATGAAAGTGCTACACGTCCAGAGCTCTCTGGTGCCTCGTGCTCCGGGCGTACTTTTGTACTTTAAGGACGAATGACTGTTCGAACGTGTGAGAACAGTCAGTGATCTTGTGACGAGTGATGGCGTGGCGGTGTGCGCTTCTTCTCACACGCCGCCACGATGACCTGGCGCTCGTTTGCTAGCTCTCGCGCTTCCTCGCGCCCCATGGGCTTCGCATCTGGCGTCATCTCCATCAAGACTTGCATATCCATCCTTCATCATCTCCACTTTCAATACAACGATACCCGCTGACAATCTTTGCTCAAGTCCTCTCGCCTTTCCGTGACTCTGACTCCGTGTCGAGTCATTCTCTCTGTCTAGACTCCGTGTCAGACGCCTCGACTCTGCGTCGGGCTCCACTTCTTCCACAATCCCTCCGATACTCGTCCCCGCACGAGTCAACTATGCCCCGATGCACCTTTATTGTGCTTGGCCCCGATACTCGCCTTCATACGAGTCAGTTACCCTCAGACGCACCTCCGCTTCCATTCTCCCTCATCAAGACCTGCATCTCCAAATTCAATCCCCCCCTTATCCTATCCTATCCTATTCCACAACTCCTGACGACGGCGACATATCACCATTCTTCCGACCTCATCGAGCCCACGCGCCACGGAACCTCGTCCAAGCAGCTCCTATATCCACCCGCTTCCGCAGACTACAGTCAAGTACCATTCGTAACCCTGGCAACACCCGACACCAACGGCTTACTCCACCCATTCAAATAACCGACGCACGCCTCTCATGGCGTTACCCCGACCCACGCCTCTCATGGCGTTATGCCACCCCAACCCATGCCTTTCACGGCGTCATCTCACTCGACCCACGCTCACGGCGTCTCTCACCGTCGGCATCCTTCTCAAGTTCGCTCTCAACAGTCTCCGTTCACCCCACTTCGCCACCATGATGCTGTGGATGTTACCGCCATCTCGCGGACCCGTCATTCTACATATCGAACCTATGTTGCGTTTAATGCGGTTGTACTTGTTCTCCATTGCACTTCTACCTCCCTCCGAAGCCTCACCTCTGCCTCCCTCCGAAGCCTCTCTGTCCCGGACGTTACAAGACGGCTATGCATGTGCTCCTTCGAGGAATCCCGCGCCGTCGGCACCCTCCCTTCGATACTCCTCTGCACCAGTGCTGAGTGTGCACGAGTCCCCGATACTCCCCTGCGCCCGCGTTCGCGTTCGAGCCTTTCCGATAGTCCTCTGCACCTGCGTTCGTGCAAGACTCTTTCTCGTGCATGAGTCACCGATGCTCCACTGCGCCTGCGTTCGCGCATGAGCCTTTCCGACGGTCCTCTGCACCCGTATTCGTGCAAGACTTTTCTCGATACTCCTCGGCGCCAGTGTTCGCGTACGAGCCATTCCGATAGTCCTCTGCACCCGTGTTCGTGCAAGACTCTTTATCGTGCATGAGTCACCGATGCTCCACTGCGCCTGCATTCGCGCATGAGCCTTTCCGATGGTCCTCTGCACCTGCATTCGTGCACGACCCTTCCCGATATTCTTCTGTGCCGGTGTTCACGTATCTGCCAGGTCCTCTGTACCCGCGCCTGTGCACGAAGCTTTCTCAATGCTCCACTGCGCCTGAGCCTTTCCGATAGTCCTCTGCACCCGTATTCGTGCAAGACTTTTCTCAATACTCCTCGGCGCCAGTGTTCACGTACGAGCCATTAATATTCCTGATACTCCGTACCGGTGTTCCCATATCTTTCCCGATAGTTCGCCACACCCGCGCTCGTGTATGACACTTCCCGATACCCCTCTTTGCCCGGCTCCACGCATGAGTCTTTCCCGATAATGATCTGCCCCTTAGCGCATAAGTTCGCGAAACACCCCGATGCGCCCGTTACTCGTCATCGATCGAGTTTTCAGATCTTCGGTGTGCTTGGCTCCTCAATACCCGCATCCATGCATATTCAAATCGCACTTGTGTTAGCGCTTCAAGGAATCCCGTTTCTGGTTAGAATCGCGCTGGTGTTTGCGCGTAGAGGAATCCCATCTCTGGTCACCTTGCTCTCAGGCTCCATGCCTCAAGCTCCATCGATGCCCGTTGTGCTCCGCTTGTTATATTTCCTCCGAGTCTAATCCCGATGCGTGCCAGTCGTGCTTGGTCGTTTGACTCGCCACTGTATGGGTTCAATCACGCCTCGGCCGTCCATCCATCGAGTCTGTTGCTGAACACCCTTGACAATGCATGTTTCTTGTGCACGTCCATTCGATGGCACCTCCGCGCGAATCCAGATTACGCCTTCGCATTTGTACACGAGTTCTGTATTCTACCGACATTGCTCTGCTTCGGTGTTAGTGCACGCCTTCCGATGCTCCCCTCCGAAGATTCCGTTGGAGTTGGCGCCGGAGACCTGAATCCCCCTGCACCTTCGATACTGCTCTCCTCCCAATGATTGCGTCTTCTTAGCTCTTACCTCGCGCTCGCCTTTGAATCCTTCCCAATATGCCTGGACCGTCCACCGTTCCTCGGTGATCTCCCTCATGCATGATTTTTCGAGCTCGGCCTTTCGATGGCCTTCTACCCTGAGTCCCTGACGCATGCTTGTCTTGTGCTACCATTAAATTCCGGGTTCGCCGCTGCTCTAATCATGCTCCACCGCATGTCGAGGACTCCCGTGGTTTCGTGCTAGTCGCCGCACATAATTTTTCAGGTAGCCACTGGCATTCGATGCCGCACGAGAGCTCTGTCGCCTTTGGCAATTCAAGATCCGCGTCGTTGTACCGCCACAGTAGTTTGTTTTGCACTGCTGCACCTGTGTTGCTTACCGTTAACCGCTTCTATGAAGCTTGAGCTCTTCTGGATGCAGCGCCTTGCAGAACTCGCCGATCTGCTCAAATCGCCGTATAAGCTCGAAATTCGAAGCGTTGGAGCTCGGATCATTTAAATCCTGATATTTTACTGGCCATTTGATAACCTCCGTTCGGATTACACTCACCGCTTCAAGTCGAGCATTGGAACTGTACCCGTACGACCAATTCGAAAAATACTCCAGTGTGGCGGTGGACTTCGTCTGCTTTCTCCGCCATGAGTATCGCCGGCAATATCTCTCCCGCTCGCGTTCGAGACTTCACCGCGCTTCAGTACTATCCCTCAACATCCGACACAATTATTTCGACAAGATCGAGTCCCACAACTTGCTGAACCTTCGATTTTGCTGGTCTATTCGAGTCTCTCCACATTCTTGCACACTTCCCGATGCATTTTCATGTGCTCGCCTCCGAGTCTGCGATACTTGGGCATAAATGTATTGCGCAACTCCAATGCTCTGCTGCACCTGCGTTCGTGCATGAGCTGCGCGGCGTATGTGCTTATGTCGGCTGAGTCTCGACCGCTATACTTCCATGTATGCTTCGCGCCCCATACTGCCAGTGCTCTGCCTTTGTCAAGCGCTTCACCGGCGCTTTCCATGCTCCTAGCTGCTCATTCTCCATGCCTATTGCATTTTATCAATTCCGAGGCGGATTTGCTTCGAGGCTGCACACGAGTCGACGCTCCTTTCGGTATTTCACGTCCTTGAATAAACACAGGCTGGACATCCTGCTCTACCTGTACTCGGTTATTCATTGGAGGCTACATCCGTTTTGGCACGAGTCCTCTACGCTCCTCTAATATCGGTCTGCGCGGCTTTATCCCGCTATTGGCTATTCCCATTCGGCAACACTCCTCTTCCTTGCACCAGGGCTCAGGCTGCATTTTGTATTCAATATCTTACGAGCGGCTTCAAGTCTACTGCTCCGGTCGATGCGCGCTAGACCTCTTTGACTTCTCCGATGCACCATCGCTTCAATGTCGGCCTTCTGACACAGACTGCTTTGACAAATCATCATCTTGTCCTTTCATCGCTCCAGCTTGGCTTCAAGTCTGCTAACTTGATCAATCAACCGTAGTTCTGCGCCGTTCTCGGAGACCAACTGTACTCAAATAGGGAAGGAGTTGACGTCTGCCGTTCTGTGGGCTAGCCTCTGTCGTTGCCTCGGCTGGGCAGCCGTCGTTTGGGTTCTTCCTCGGCAACCCGTCGGCACTGCGCCCAGAGCTCATCGCGTTGCTTCTTCCCCAGAAGTCAGCGGTGTCTGCTTTACTGATGATTCCCTGATTCTGCTTGGACTTTGTGAGAGCCAGGCAGAGCGAATGGAACAAGACGGAGGACCAGGTAAGAATTTGACTGCAATGTCTTGGTCTGAAAACATTTACTCAGTCTACGCCCCCTTTCCCGACTCCGACCTGTACGGCGACCTGCTCACCGTCTCGTCGCCAACCGCTGCAAACCTTCCCGACGAAGCTTGGAATTCGCAGTTCAAACTAGGTCGGCATACGTTCCACCGCCGCGCCGCGCGAGCCAAAGCCGAAGCCACCAACGACAATGAGGTGCCCGACGACGCGATGCCCGACGACGCGATGCCCGATGCACCCCTTGTCGATTATAACTCGTCATCTCCGGCCCCTGCTCCTGCTCCTGCGCACACCACACCGGTTCCGGTCATCCCTCCTCCGATTTTTGCCGCCGTTGTCCCCTTGCCTTTCGGCCGTAGCTCCCCTTTCTCGGAGCCAGTGCCAGACGACAATCCATTCATTACATCTTCTGACGCGCTCCCGCCGCCGGAGGACCTTGTAGCCCGCGCTTTTGGGCTTGACGAGCTGGTTGACACCATCGTCAAAACAGAAGACGATGAGGACGACGACTTTCTCGCCGCTGCGTTGCGGAACCACTCGTCACCTGCTGCCGCCGCGTCTGCACCTGCTCGCGCTCGTTCGTGTCTGCACACACCGACTCGTCCCGCTACAACCAACGAGTCTCGGGAAGCGACCCCTCGCCCGGCGCTCCTCAAGTTCAAGCCGCTCAAGTACGTGCTATGCTTTGTTTATTTCCCTGTCCCTCACTAATGTGTACTTGTTGTAGGAAGGACGCCGAGTTCGTCAACGCAACTCGGAAACTAGCGCGCGAGATTGTGAAGCTGCAAGGTCTCCTGGAGCAGTCGCAGGAGCGTACCCAATACGTTCAGTACGCTCTTGACGCTTCTGAGATGGCGGTTGAGGTCCTGAAAGCACAGGTCAATGGAATGCGGGTGGACGTCGACATAAACCGGTTGGCCCGCGATGAGGCAAGGACCCAGAGGAACCGCTACCACGATGTCCTCAAGGACGTGTTGGCGGAGATATTGGGGGTCAGCGAGCATCACAATGCGGCTGAGTTTGTGGACGATCTCTTCCCGTAGGGTTCCGAGTGGGGGCGCCGTCAAAAAAACAAACATATTACTTGTGCTTCAACATTCACGACCTATACCACTAGACAGTGTCGTGTATAATTTTCCATCGTATCAGAAGTCGTCTTGAACCGTTTCAAAACTTTGTTCATCCTCCCTGAAACCAGCTTGCACGCCCTGGGTGTATTGAAACCTATTGCCTTTGTCTTGTGATACAGGATAGGATAGGATAGGATACAGAAAAGATGTGATTCTCTCTAAGCTGGCATTGAGGTACGTATAGTTTGTGAACTCCGAAAAAGAACGCCTTGGTCGACTTTGGCGGTCTTGAATCCCACACTTGCCGCCACGTGCAGCTCGTCGATATGCGCAGAGACCAGCGTGCAGTTTGCCGGTGGAGGCGTCATACCGACGATGGCCTTGACACTGAAGCGCGATTCGAGTTGTCGTATCTGCGTCATCATGCTCCCGTTGGAGATTCCGCATATTAGACACTTAACTGTGAGATGTAGTAGTTGAGACGCACCTTGACGAACGAATTCGGCTCAATGCCGATAGGGAACGTCCCGACGTGAGCCAACCGCCCTTCAAACTCGACACCATTTGGCGTCGTCGGCAAAGCCAGTGTGCGTGTACATGACAACAGGAAATGACGCGCACAGTCGTACGTGTGGAAGCCGATGAGGTCACAGTAAAGGATGCCAAGCAGAATCTCGCGCCGAACAGGGAGAATACTGAACTAGTGAGCGGTACTTCAGAAGAAAGCGATTCGACACACACCGGTAGATTTCGCTGCTCGGGAACGGTGTATGGAGGAAGAAACCAATCTTGACGCCAGGAATATTCTTGGAGGGTTTGGTTGCACAGTCGTCCGTCTCGACACCCTCCGTAAAATATTGGCCAACTCGCGCACAATCATGTCTCCACCCGAATTGCCGCCATCGAGCAAACCGCGCAAGAGCATCGGCATGAGCATGAGATGATAGTCCTGCACCCGGACCATGGCACCTGGCGTAATCTGCTTGAGGGCAGCTTCCGCAAAGAGCAAGTTGGCCTGGCAGTACGCAAGCCAATTCTCTTCGTCGAAATTCATTGCGCCGGGGGTGGTAATGGAAGAGCGGCCAGAGAATGGAGTTTGAGAAGCCGTTGTAATGGCGATCAGCGACATCGTCGAGGTAGACGGCCTGACATGAATACTCGTCCGTGAGGCGCTTGTCGACGAGGGGTCGGTCCTTGACTGGGACGAAGAACCCAGGCCAACCAATCCGACTTTTGAAGCCAGAGAGCGCAGAGATGAGACCACCCGACGACGTCTTGAAGTGGTACTCGCCGCTGGCATCCTTGGTTATGGTAATTGGAAGCCGGTTGGAGACGACGATGAGATGTCCGCCCTCGTTGAACATGGCGTCTGGATCGATGGTGGGGAGGAGCCGCCATGACCTTAGTATAAAAAGAATAAGATAGACGCGGTCTAGGGAGGTTTATCGGATGAAACGAACGTTTCATGCAGCGAAAGACTGAAAGAACCGTGGCTACATGGTGGTCATGCACGAAAACGGACGTCAGTCTCATCAATTCCTCATCCATCACCGACTCGAATTCACAGAGTTCGGGCGTACAGGTACAACTGCTCTCAATCGAACAGACCGAAGCCCTGGTAACGAAATTAGTTGTGCTGCACACGCAGAGTCATTCGGCGAAACTCACCATGTCCTCGTCCGATTCCTCCGCAGGCTCTTCCACCTTCTCCTCCTTGGTCTCCACGGCAGCGGAGGCAGTCGGCGCGCAAGCAGCCGCGACAGCCGCGAACGCCTCGGGGTTCGCCAGGTACTCCTTGTCCTGCAAAAGAGTTAGCGTTGAGTACACTCAACAAATGACAAGGCCATCGTGAACAAATAGTTCAGCAAAGCATCCAAAGACGCTCAGGATTTTTGTAAATGTAAAATAACCTCTTCGCCCGGACTGAAGCAGGGAAAATGCTGACCTTCTCTGCGCCCTCGAAGGTGTACTCGGTCGCAAGCGACACCGCAACGAGGTTCTTGTACACGTTGACGAGCGAGTGGGTGACCGAGACGAGGGTCGGGTAGTTGAGGGCAAGCGATATGGCGGCAATGGTCTTGATACCAGACAGGAAGCGGTCAATGAGCTCAGCCTCGTCGACGTCAAGGACCGAGGGCGAGAAGCTGTTGCCGCTGTTGAAAATCTGGACCACGGTCATCCCGTATGTGAACGGAGAGATATGGAGCATGTTCAAAAGGGTCGCCGATGCGGGAGCCACCAACGACGACCTTTACGTCCGAAACGATTTCAATCGTGCCACGAGCGATCTTGGTCGGGGTGCCGAGGGCCTGGAAGAACGAGGTCTTGCCGGGCTCATACCGGTGTTGCCTGCAGGGACAGTAACGTCCTTGGGTGCGAATGCCCCGGCATGAGCAGGTGCAGCGACCTTGTTTGCAATGATAATCTCGCGGATTTCCTTGAGGTCACCCGAGGTGAATACGAAGCCAATGTTGCCCTTCACGGGGGGAGCAGACGCTCGAATTGGGGAGAGTCTGCGAGAATGGAGCGGAGGGCACGGCGGACCATGGTGTTTTTACCCATGCAACGTCTTGCTACGGAGGGCGACACGGCTCTAGTGTATTTGGTTCGAGCCAACATTGTCGACGTTGACGATGAAAACGGAGGCTGCATAGCTCAGTTTATACCCGAATGAAAAGGTGAAGGAGAGTCGAAGGAGACTTGGTAAAACGAATCAACGTCAAAATGACTTAGTCAGAAAAGTGGAGATGCCGGTGTGGGATGCTCCGCAAGATGCTAGCGGAATGGCAGAGGAATCAGGGACTGCCGTTCAGCCCCGAAGACGAAACCGTTTCGTCCCGAACGCAACGCAAGAGATTCCGGTACATCCAATTGCCGAGGACGACGTGGAGATGGGGACGTGGGGGCCAGAGGTCCGGGCGGAGGTCCAAGAGCTCGAGCGCAGACAAAAGCGGAAGCGAGATCAGCCCATTTTGGATGAAGAAGACAATTGGGCGACTGAAGCGCGTCCCCGGAAGCGCAATCGCTACATGGCGCTGGTCTGAGCGAAGGTCAAGTGGGGTCAAAGCAAAGACGTGTGTGTGACGTCCCATCACACCGCTTTTTGTCTTTGACTCTTCACGACCATGGGCTGCGGATGGGCCCCAGCGCTTTGGCCAGCGGTCGGTGCGTCGTGCGGAACGTATAAAAACCGCCCAAACTCATACCCCTTATATTATCCACACGACCGAAGGCTGTGCGAGCGCTTTGATCGGATCTCTCTTACGACACTTTTCTCTCACGCTCTCAGCTGCTAATTCTCTTCGTTCATGCAACGTTCATGTCCTTGCGCGTTCGCGCGACTGCCTGTTGTCTCGCTAACCATCACCCTTCTCGACCTTGCTTGCACTGGCACCACCGCACTGCGTCCGCGTCCCGCGTCGCCGGCCAGACAAATGCATCTGAGGCCTGCTGTGCTCATAGCTCTTGATGCCCTCGACTGTGCGGATCCTTCCATCTACTTCAGAGGTCCGCTGTGATAAGCCAGACGACGGATATGTTGCAACCGCTTGCGTCTCCAGGTGTGTCCGTCTTTTTCAGTGATCTTGCTGCATTTTGCTCACCAAATTTTGTACCAGCTACTCCCTCCTGACGACGCTGAACTCACAGAACTCCCCCGTCACCGACTCACCGTCAATCACGCTATGTACCACGACTCATTCTGTGTGAATCTTCACTCAGATACATAATGCTCGCCAGTGCCGAGCAAGTGGAACTACTACAGCCCAAGCTCAAGCTGTAGCCGGGAAAAAATGGTGAGCCCGTTTCACACCTTACATTCCATTCAGTGTGCTCATCCCCACTTAAGGCAGAAGGTTCCGCTCGGAAAGACTCCGTAGTCCGTCAACGCTGTCCATCTCTTTCTTTGCCTTGATTTGGACACTGGGTTCATCACTCTTTACTGCCCCAGGTTGGCCAAGCACATGATTCACCCATTGTATGAATGCAAAACCATTCCAGTCCATGTCTCTTCTGTAGTCGGCGCGGAGCGCCGGCCCCATCTTGTCTTCTTTCACCAGAACACCACCGCTCTTCGCTCACCAACTCCATCCACCACTTTACTCGCCTCTACCATCTCCACCATGGCTCGTCGCACCAAGAACCAGCTCCCAGCTCCCGGTAGCCGCACGCCCACTGGCTCTCGCGAGGTCACACCCGAGCCCGACATTCCCGCCCTCTTCGCTGCGCCGACTACACCTGCACTACCACTCGGGCGAGAGCATCTCCGTCGTCGTCACCGACAAGGGCGGCCGGAGCTACTTCCGCAACAAGCGCGGCAAGGATGGGAAGGACACCAAGGTTCCCGCCGAGCTGCTTTTCGTGGGCGAAGTTGGTGCCATCTCAGATGGGACCGCGCTCGGGGCCTTTGGTTCGGTGAGTTGGTCCCGTCCTCTTTCTGTCTCGCGCTGACGACATCGACAGAGCACCGAGGGTCAAGGAATCGTTCGCTGGCGCTTCCGTCTCACGCCCATCCAGGCAGCTCCCGAGAGCCTCCGATCCTGCTACCTCGGCCAGCTCGCTACTTGCGACAGCATCGTTGAGAACGAAGAGGCTAACAAGTCCAAGTTTCACCCAGGTTGGGACGCCCTGGTCTCCGGCAAGGTACGCACACCACTCGCTTCCGAACTCACCCAGGCTTACCACTCCCCAGCGCGTCTTTAGCACCGACTTTCTCTATTCGCACACCAAGGATCCCGAGGTTCCCCGCGACATCATAACGCTTCAGACCGAGGGGCTCTACAGATATCCGGGGCGCGGAGAGTTGCTCGAGGTACGCAAATAGTTTGTCATTCAGGCGTACCTGGGGTATTGATTGAACAAACGTGAGTAGTGATACACATGTTGTGATGAATCAGAGTCCAAGATCACTAGACGTGCACCGGATGCATCAATCGTCTCTAATGGTTTCCATGCGTCTCTATGGCTCGGCTAGCTCCCGCCCGGCGGCGCGCGCGCTCTAAATATCAGGCGCGCATCATGATGCAGCCTAGCTTACCTCCGGATCTTGACTCAGCTGATCAAGATCTGCCTTCCCGGCACGCTTTGCCGCTGCTCCTTCGTGCCTGCTCCGCTGCTCCTTCACGCCTGCTCCGCTGCTGCGATGGAATATATGACCTCTTGTACTCTCGTTTGTGTGATTTCTCTGCTCAATCTGCTCCTACATTGCCGTAGACCGGATCAGTGCATTAGCCATCAAAGCGAGCGCACCAGCTCCAGGCGGGGAATATGGTGTTGGAGTTCACCAGAACCGGTGAGGTTATGTGTGATAACCTCCCAGATGCAGGTTCGGATCTCTCATTTGGCATATTCCCCCCCCTGCCAGGCCACAATTTACAGGCTACTTCCCGGCACCGGGGGGCTGCTGCAGCCACACAGAATTTCCCAGCCCTCTGTAACATCTCCGGGAGCTTATCACTGGCAATTACAAGGTGCCCCTTGATCTGATAGCCTCCTAAACGGGTAGTGTCTATGTTCGTCAGTTCGTTAGTTGGGCTGTCAACGTCAGTTTGATCGCCATCAACGTCAGTTCGATGGCGATCTTCGTCAGTTGCGGTAGCCGAAGGGCATCTTCGTCAGTTCACGTAGCCGATATGCAGAATT
Organism: Mycena amicta; assembly: GCA_029282125.1. NCBI lineage: Eukaryota > Fungi > Basidiomycota > Agaricomycetes > Agaricales > Mycenaceae > Mycena > Mycena amicta. Next base: position 351,151 of record JARIHP010000049.1, read on the forward strand.
CGTCAGTTCATGGAAATTTGGCAACGGTGCTGCGGATCGTCCCAATTGGGTACCGACGTGATGGCCGTGACGGTGACGTTACTGCTTCTTTCCTTTCCCCCCCCACCACGAGGCGCGCCGTGTCCCACGTTTAGCGCGCGAATCGGTGCGTCCGACGCGCCGTTGCCCGCACATCCGACGATACTGATGCTCCTCTTGCTGCAGCTTCCCTTTGACATGTATGGCGTGCCGTGGGACCCGCACGACGCGTTAGGCTGGAATGCCGTGCCCGGACCAAGCCGCGGCGATGGGCACTTTGACATGTACATCCTACCCGCTGGCCATTGTGAACCCCGCTGATTGATTTAGTGCTTCTCCTTTCCCATCCACGTCGACATCCTCGGCGCCGGCATCGTTTCCGGGTGCGAGACACGCGCAATCGTATTCCATAGATCCATCGCCCTCGTTTCATCCCCATGCCAGCGCTTCCCATTCCGGCTTCATGTTTCCCAGCCCGAGCAGTTCCTCTGACATCTTCGGGCGCGGCCAATATGCCGAACCGATGAACTACCCGCCGCAATTCCCCGCTTTGGCCCAGCAACTCGATATGTTCAGGTGTGTACCTGCCCCGCGGTCCATTTTTCATTGTCACATTTCTCTATAGCGAGAGAGCGATGGATTTCGCTGCGTCTGACGCCCCGCAACACGATCCTTGGACTGTCTTCATGCGGTAAGCCGACACTTCCAAGTCAGTAGACCCGTTGTATTGATTTCTACGCAGTGCCGAATTGGAGCGACACGATTCTCACAGCAGTTCACGCTCCGCGGCCTCGTCACCGATATATTACGAGTACGTGAACATTTCTACCGCGGAGACTTTACGGACTCAGGCTTTGTTAGTGAAAGTCAATATCCGACGGAATCAAGGTGTGTTTATGCTCATTTTTGTGTCTGGGTGTAATGAAATCACGTTCAGTACTGGACGCTCCACGCCGTTTTCAGACTTCACGCCATGGAACCACGATTCCGAGTCCTTGGACCTGTCGTGAGTGTTCCTCGCTCATCTGCATCAGCGTTCTGATGGGACCGGCGTCAGCGATGGAATTGGGAGCTTTGCGGAGCCGATGTTAGATTCCGGGGAGGCGTACGGCGGACAGGACGATCAGTGAGTGTGTTAGCGTACCCGAGATTGTTTCTAAGCCATTTTCAAGTGGAAGTCCGTTGAAATTCGTGGAACGCTGCCCGCCGCCCGAGCCGCATGCATCTGCCAGCGCGGGGTCTCCCTCTCCGCCTCTCCCGAGGCTCAACGACGTTGATATGGGCACGGTGCAGAACCTGTTCGACGACTGTGTCTGGCAGCGCTCGGATACGACGTGGCTCGACGAGGGAGTGTGGTCCGAGTTCCTCACCTTCCCGGATGGAATCCAGGTGACGTCCCGGAAGCCTATTCGTCGGCTAGAGCGAGTGCACGGCGTCCCGTCTGAGATTCCGTTTCTCGACGTGGAGACGGCCTTCATCATAACAGCGCCGGACAGCGCCAAGACAGATGGTATGACAATCGACAACTTATTTCGCGACGGGGTGGGTCTTGTGTGTGATTCCATCTATTCCGGTTATTGATCCTACACAGTGCCCGCATTCATTTGGAACCTCGTCTACGGGCGGACGCAAACAAGCCGATACTCATCTTCCCGGTCTACTCTTCCCCGGGCGAGACCCCTCGGAGAGAATTGCGGTTCGGCGCGCAGTCACTGTCTGCTCCGGCCTACTGGCCTGTGAATCGCTCGATCCGGCGTTCATCGAAGGACGCCAAGGTGTTCTGGATCCTGACGCCAAGCAAAAGCTCCTTCAAGCACGCCTTCGCAGTCGGGAAATGCAGGACAACACGCGAGTAGGGCAAGTTTTGGCATGGGTTACTTCTTCTCATGCCGTAGATTTCATTGACCAACACCAGATTCTTGCGATCGTTGGCGCGTGTTCACTGTCGCGGAAGGCTTAGCGATGGAACGGTGTGTAAGGGCACGGGTGTCGTGGAGAAACTGGCCAAGGTGAGTTTTCTCTGTATATTTCCCGCGCGACTCATCTCCCGGCACCCAGAAAAAGCACGAGAGGTCGCACGCCATTACATGCTCTGAGCGTCACACCGAGCTCGACAAGCGCTATGCTCATTTGTCTCTTTCGCTTCCCGTGTATATAGATGAAGGGATATTGGAGGACGCGGTCGCGGGTAAGCGTATCATTGATGGGGATGACGAGGACAAGAAGTGCGCGATGACCCTCTCTCGCCGTTCTAACAAGAAAAATGGGAATTGCCGTCAGTTCATATCTCGCTACGATGTTCTCGCTTGTTCTCGACTGACGCGTCATAGCAACGAACCACTCAAAAGACGGCAAAGCATTCACGGCTAAGCTCCGCGTCATCGACTGTAATGCCAAGATGACGCTGTTCTGCCCCGACGAGCAGCGCTACCCCGCACTTGCCTTAACATGCATCGCCGTCCCTGACCTCAAGCGCCCGCATGTTCACCTCACTGCCGTTGGAACACGTTGTCCCCATGCAGTCCAAGACCAGTACAAGGCTGCTGTCCGAGAGTTCGGCGCTGGCGCTACGGTTGCCAAGGTCGAAAATATATACTCTATATATTAAAGAGATGGTCTGTGACAGGCCTCTATTTGACGTTTTCTCTCATGTTACGCGCTTCTGTCTCTCAGGCACGTCAAATCTATCCGATTCTGTCCTTGCCCTCTCACCGCGACGAGCTCGATTCGAGTCTCTCAACCAGAGCATTCGCAAGGCGCGACCAGTACGTTCAGATAACGCGCAAGGTCCACGTTCTCGAATCGCTATGACGTAGTGACGTGAGAACACGGCGGGCGTGCATTGCCCGGCCATTCTGCCTGGAATCTGCCACACATAGTTGGCCAGCGGCGAAGCGTCATATAACGAGCATGGCCTGCTTGCGCCGCCTCCACCCTTTCTTCCCTCTACGCCAATCGCCCATTTCTAACCCTCGCAGGTCGCGCATCCAAGTGTTTTGAAGAGCATCTCCTCAAGCAACCCGCAAGCCTCTTTCAAGCCACTGGCACCGTCTGGAGTATTCAAGCGACTACGGCCAACAAAAAACACATCTCAAGCAGCTTCGTCAAGCACGCCTCTCTGTCGAGTCATGTCAAGACGTCGCGCCAGCTCAATCTACGGCAAGAACCTGCCCGACAATCATACGATCGCACCGGAGACTGACGGACACGGATATAGAAGACGACGAGCGGCGCGGACGAACGACGGGCGCAGAAGGTGGGAGAGCTGAGCCAGGATGGGACGATGGCGATTGGTATGTGGGCTGGACCCCTCGAGACTTTCGTGATGTCCTCCAGCTTCAGGTGACGATTCGCTTCTCCTCGAATTCATTCGCTAGACGTTTGTCTGTCCAGAATCTCCTCATCGTCGCCGCCGACAAGCCGCCAATCGCGTACCAATACCGCGTTCTCTGAGCTCTCAATCGCATTCCGAACTCCTGCGACTCGCTGACGAGTGACCAGGCCTTCGCGATGTCGCTTTGCTGCAAGAAGTTCAGCCGTTCGATCTCCGTCCCCACGTCCTGCACGCGCGCGCGGCTTTCTTGGTACGTCGCCAATTCTCCTCGCGCAAGGCAGGGCTAATGCATCAGAAGGAACCCAGCGGAAGCCAGAAACCCGAATCCAGCGCCGACTTTATCGCAATGCGAGCACGGACGGGGAGTGGGCGGAAGCGGTAGAGGGTGCGGAGACCTGCAGCACTATCGTGCAGGGCAACCTTCGTGTGTTTATAAGCCCCTACTCTGCACTGCTGCCGCTGACTCGATTCCTCGCAGCATACAATTGTGTATCGTCATCCTATTCAGCTCCCTTCATCCCGACTCGGACTCGCGCACCACTTCCGACGTAGTAGACGTCACGGTCTTCGCGTATTGCACAACTGCTGCCGTGCTTATGCTCTTGCAGCGAGGCTACGAACGAGTGGGCCATCATTGAGTCGCTAGATACCGGTGTGTTATTTTTTTTTTGTTCCCTCTTCACCCACCGCAACCATCACTGTGATGAGCTCATCGCTTGGAATGTAGCGACTGTGTTGTTCTCAGATGGTGTACAAATTGTGTAATCGTACACTACTGTTGTAATTTAATCCTGTGGGTGCCATGACTATACTCGGAGCTCTTGAACCACCTCCAGATCTTGGGGCGGAGCGAAGCGCAGCCCCTGCCTTGTTGTATGTATCCACATCCTCGGTATATCTATACTGATCTGATTGTGCGTCAGCGGCGGCGGCCCTTCGAATTTTCGGCACCACACCGACGCTGTACCACCCTGGGCTAGCAAATATCACGCTGAAAACGAGGCTGTTGCGAGCGGTGCGCAATGAGTCATCCGCACGCGGACCGCCGTCTGCGGAAGAGAGTATGTTGCTCTGTGTACTTGTTGCCCAGACTGATCGCGAGTTTTAGGAATCGCTGCCCACGTCGCGCGCCAGCAATCCTCCCCCTTCCCGTATATTCGCAGTAATTTCTCGCGTGCCGCAAAGCGTACCATCTTCGGTGCGAACACACAGCTGCTACAGCGAACACACAAGTTCGTAACAGTCGACTTCGATACCAGCTTCAAGCCAGTGGACGGGAACTTCCAGTTGCTCGAGATTAACGGGTGGCTTCCCTCTCACAATCGACGTGTGTTTTTGCGCATGACTATATATTTGTTCCCTGATCCCTTCATAGCGATAACACCTGTCCGCGTTTGGATGGAAGCCCACGATCGTGCAACGTTCAAAGACGTCTGGGTGGAAGTTCTCCGACTTATTCGGACGCACACGCCACATGGACTTCGGTTCAAGAACCTCCACTATGGTGGTACAATCCTCGGCATCAACTCGGATATGGAGGCGGCACCGCTGCTCGGTTTCGCGGACGCTGTATGGGATACACTCACCCCGGCCCGGCAAGCAGAGATAGTTAATCCTGTCAACCTTCTCTCGTATGTTCTGCGCATCTGCCACGTACATTTTGATCGGTCAGTCGCCCGTCTCGGCGTTGTATTATACTCAAAAACTTTACAAGGGGAATCGACTCAAAGGAACTCGCCCACCTCTCCCCGTCAGTTCGGGACAAGCTACGAGAGATCAAGACGTACGCAACGAAGGCAGAGTGCGATCAGTGGGTGGCGGACATTAAGGCGATCAACGACCCCAAACTCAACGGTACGGCGCTTGATGCTGCAGACGACTATTTGACTGACAGGACTGTAGCTTGGCTCGCACATAAGCTGATGCATCGTTGGCTCCTTCCCGGTATTGCTTAACCTCTCTCAAATATCAGTGTGAACGACTGGCATATCATGCGCGCGAACACGAACGTCGGCGAGGGGCAGCATCGGTGGAATAATATTCAGACTGGGATCTCAATAGAGGTAATCGAGTCAATGGAAAAGTATGTGTTCACACGATCCAACCTCTTGCGCTGCTCACGCCGAGTCTAGATACGAACGTCTAGATGCCAACACGGAGGCGGAACTGGTACAGGAGGAGACTACCGGCGATATGCGCAACCCATACAACGAGGTTTCTGATCGTTATGCTAACTCCGCTTCACGGAAGGCTGGCGCGCAGGAGACGTCTCGTCGCACTCGAGTTGCCGATGATCACGTCCGCCTGCAGACGCTTCACGTCAACGAGGTAAAGAATGCGCTGAAGACTGCACGAGAGGATGCTAGGGTGCACATCTTTCTCCTTGTTCATACTTCCGCTAAGACTCTCAAGAACGATCCATCTCCCGACGCGCGCGAACACATCAAAACACTGAAGCAACAGGTATCCGAGGCTGAGAAGGCTCTGGCACTTGCAAAGGACGAAGTTAATGTTCGTCAAGCCTGCTACACCAATGTTACCGACGCTGACGTGGTCATAGACCAACTCATCTGGCCGTGTAATACCTAGGGTGCAAACTCATGTGACTGCGTCCACATCGGCCCCGGCGGGAGCGAGCACTGTCACTGCTGTTCCACCCGCACCTGCAGCCGCACCCCCCGCGCCGCCATCACCACCACCCCCGAAAGTGTTGCCAGCCGTGGCGTCAACTGCCGTGTCATCATCTCGTGCGTCTGGACGATCACTTCGGAAACGGACTCTGCCTACGGAGGCTGTCGTTGCAGGCGAGGTGGACGAGACTCCGGCTCCGGCTAAAAAGCGTGCTAAGAGGACTGCGCTGGATCTTGATTGGGGATTATTCGTGGATGGGAAGGAGATGTCGATTCGGGATTTCGCGCGCCAGTATCCGGCTGAGTTCCGCGAAAGGTATGAAAACTATGTACCGTTGTGGGAAAGGGAGCAGCAGCTCTAGGAATATAACCTTTGGCGTTGAAAACCATTCATTTCTCTGAGTTGTACGGTTGGTGTGCACATTTGCATCGCGGCACAACAGACCTCTGATAAAGACCGCTAACTCGAACAACTAACCTGCTGCCAAGAAACTGGTATATATGTACAAGCACGTCAAGTTGATACTCAGGCAGAAGTTCAGAACGAACAACTTGGATGGACGGGAATCATCTTGTACTCACAAACACAAGTCGGTTCAATCACTAATGGATGCGAACTGGACGATCAGAGCGTGCGGTTTGAGGGCTGGGTAGGTACATACACCGTGACTGTACGGTACACAACATATTACTAGTGTTTGGGATGCGATACCGGCGGGGCAAATGTTCTGGCTAGAAAGCAAGGGTCGAAGAACCAGCACAGTATCTGCTGCACACGAAATATATGTATCCGAACACTGTGCTTTGGCAAAACCTTGCACCTGGGGGTACGGGCGCCCCAGCGGCACCGAATACAGCGATTCTTAAGGCTATCATACGCATCCTCGACAATATCGAACACTATCTACTGGGTACGACATTTACTCGGCACAGTGCCATGACTTGAACCTCCGCGGCTCGTCTTCGACGACCACTAACTGGCAGTGTTTTCATGAACAACTTCTCAGCCCCACTAAAAGACCTTCTCAGTCCCCACAGCGCATCATATCTTGACCATTCATTCATGCGTTGGCGCTCTACACCGCGGCCGTGCAAAACTTGTGATTAGCGGCGCACAGAAGGCCTCAGTTGCGCCAGAATAGTATCGTAAGTTGGAGTGAACTCACATCCGCGGCTGTCGCGGACCGCACCGTCTCGGTTTCGACCCTAATTGGCAAGTACCGGCTTCACGCCATATTTACTGTGTGTGCCGCATCTTCGTGACAGTGTATTTACTATTTACCAGCTCACAGTATTGAAGTGGTTCAGTTCTACGACGAGATCTTCCATATTACGGAGTCCCGCCTTGCCGGACCGCTGGACGCCGAGGAGAGCAGCGGAGCCGACGTGCATGGAGCGCCTCTACAACATCTCAACAGTCCCGCAGATCTGCGCTGACATCTCGACAAACTGACGAGGATCGACGGGGAACTGACGAGGATCGACGCAACTGACGTTGACAGCCCAACTAACGAACTGACGAACATCGACAAAGCCCCCTCCTAAACCTGTACCCACTGCCGAGAGCACCAGGACGTTGATCAGAGAGTACCGATAGTATTTCAAGCCCATTTTTCGTCAATGGAAGACAGGAACGAGGTATTCGGACAGCCAATAGATCATTTGAGCGGTCTAGACTCTAATCTACAGCTTTAAAAGCAGTATATTCGTGTTCCAACTGTGCCATCAAAACGAGCGCACCGCTACCTGTCCGCGAAATCTGAGCTCAAATCTGCGTGAATACTAGAGATTCAGGCGGATAGAGGTCTGAGTAATGCCTCTCATCGTCATAGAACTTCGTCATGCATATTCTTGCCTTTGAGGAGCAATGAACATCGATACGCATGGTGAAACTGCGTTCAACTCGGGTTCATCCACATGCTATAGAATCTGCATCTTGACGAATACCCCACGGTTTCGGTCAATTTTTGCCATTTTCTTGCTCGCTGACAGCTCAAGAACACGAAATAGACATTATGAACGCCATATTCCGAGGTTCTTCCCCGTTGCGGTCGCATTTAAACCGGGTCTGATTTGTCAAGTTGACGGTGGCTGCCCAGGAGTTGTACCAATCGAGGGATGAGGTGTACGCGAAACTTTCTACGTCGCCATATTTTTTCCAAATGTTCTCTAACAGTCCAAACATCGACATCGCCGCCCTCGGGCATACATCCGAATGCGGAAACACCGTGATCTCCGCTGCCAACTGTCATCACGGCGTCTTTCGCTTGCCTCTCACGGTGACTCACCGCTCACCGTCCGCTAGCGTCCGCTCCACTCTCGACAACCCTCGCCGCCGGTCCCTCGGAGCGCCTGCCGTTGCTTGGCGCTCTGTGCCGACCAGATGCGATTGGCCAGGCCACACGGGACACGGCTGCCATCTGCAGGAGATGACAGCGGTTCATGACTTCATGTGTCCGAACCTTCTTCTTTGCTCAATTCATCTTTTCCCCTCACTTCCTCGTCATCAAGTCCAAGAAGCTACAGTGGACTACTGGCCCACCATACCGCAGCGCCATACCGGCTGTCCATCTCGCTGTCTGTCGTACGCAATATGACAACCGGTGCTTGATTCTGCATCAAACACTCCTGTTCGCGAGCCTTCGAGCGTCACTGGACTGATCCTCCAAACAAATCAAGAACCTGTGTTCTCGCCTACGGCTCGTCCGATATTCTTCATCCTACCGAAGGAAGCATTGCCGGGAGTACGTGAGAAGAGGTATGGTCCAAAGTCACACAAATTCATCTGTGGAAGACGATTAAGCCGCAGTCCCCCCGGGCTCGAAGGCGGACAGGCTCAGTACATCCGCGTGCCCAAAGGCGGGTGTACGCTCTTCAACCAGTGATGCACGTCACACGAACGGAAGGCCACAGCCCTCAATAGCATCTACGACAGCTCTTTGCTCATGATTTACTGACGTTTTCCTGGATTTTGCAGGTGGGGCGGCAGCTATCTCTCTTGGCTTTGCGCCATCTCCTTGCTCTCTGTTCCATCCAGCTCTGTGAATTTTCTTGGATTTTTTGCGCGAGAAATTCAGGGCATTCTCCGTCATCGTCGGCGGCGACGGCGAGCGATCGAGGACATCGTTTGACACGACGACGAAGATCCCCATCAATCACGGTGCAACGAAGACGCAATCGCTGCATTACCCACCAGCAGAGGAAGGTGATGCATCATGAATCCATCTCTAGCGCTCCGACGCGGATTCATCATTGCATGTCTATTATTACCAGAGTTGATGCATCAACTCCCCAGGTTGTGGTGTGTCATTATTGCGTCTCACCGCTGACCTTGCGCTAGAAGACTCCCGCCACGCCGCAAAAGCAGCGCCGAGCGCGCAACACGGTCGACAGCCCCGCTACTGCCACGCCTGCTCCGGAGCAGGACGTGGTCATGGACGATGCTCCATCTCTCGTCGTCCAGAAGCGTGCGTGGTCAACTTTTACATCTATCGTTTACTGATTCCTTCTGCACAGCCGGCACTACATACCCTCGCACTGTCATGCCTGGCGCAGACCATCTCACGTCGCAAGGCCCACGCATCCGCCAATGACGTAGACGGCGCGACTATCCCGCCCTAGGAGATGGCCGACAAGTTCAGGCCCGGAACGCTGGTCCGCGTGACGGCTACCCCGATCTGCTGGATCTTCACCAAGCCTGGGAATGTGGACAAGGTGTGTTTCATTCAATGGTGTAGTCTACAAGACGGGGTGCTAACAGCAATACAGCGGTATATGCTCATCATCAAGTCGCTTCAAATCATCGCGCCAGTGGAGACTGCAGCCGAAGATCGCCTCCCGGTGAGCGTTCCGGTGGCCCGCGCAGTCGGGGTCAAGCGCAAGGCAGACAACGCAGACTCAGATGACGAAGGGTCGACCTTCCAGCCGTTCGGGTCGTCGCCTGCGAAGAAAGCCCGCGTTTAGTAGAGACCTATCGTTGTACTTCTGATCGTCAATTAGAATATTCAGTCTACCTACTTTTAAGTTTACTGTCTGAGGTCTTCGTTCAACTGAGATACAGGTGTGGTGGTAGGTAGCGGGCCCTACCCGCCTTATCAACATCAAAATGACTTAGTCAGAAAACTCCGACTTGACCTTCGACTATGTGTAACCGTTCTCGCGCCTGAGCCATGCTCGTCCTCTGCACGTCGAACGACATCAACGGCCGAATCGTGCCCGACGTGCCCGACGCACGTCGAACAACAGCGAGTCAAACTCGCCGTTGTCGGTCCGGTCCTTCTCTGCCTATGCAGCTTCCGATGCCCGTTCCCGACCGTCTCAAGGGACGTTACGCCAGACGAAAGCGGTGTCAGTTAGCTGGCCTGCGCTCTTATGCGGACGTGAAAACTGGGAACGGCCGGAAGTTGACGGCCAGCGGGCTGGTGAAAAAAATTAACCTGGTATTCTCTTCCATACGTTCGCCACTCTCTTTCCCAGTCTTCTGTGAGGCTAACCAGTCGTAGAAACGTAAGGTCTTAGCCGTTGCCGCGGACCCCAGCGAATCTTGGAGAGGTCGATCTGACTGTCTTCCACCTCGTCTTGCCGCCAGTAAAAGAGGACACGTGCGTTGTGCTTGCCCTTCCTCCACGCGTCTCTGACTTTGGCTGGGGTAGTTAGTCCTGGTCGCCCTCCGGGCGTCACGCGTAACCTATTCTCAGCTCTCGACCATCGCTGCCGAAACCATCCATGGACCTCTCTCCCTCCCGCGCAACGTAACCCTCGGCCTTTCTTTAACTTTTCCAATTTTATTTCGTCAACCGCCGGCGTTGGAATGACCTCATTGAGAGTACGATAAAGGTTGGGTGGACAGAGGGTCTACGGTGCGTGAAGTACAGGCTCACATACAGACACTGACCTTTATAAAGCGCTCTAAATATGCTGCCAAGCAGTGCCAGGCTCACCTAGAACCCTTTGAATCCGTCTCGACTGAATGGGTGAGTGCGGGTCCCATTTCTCTGCTAGCGCTGACTCGTTATCCAGCGCTGAGCGAGGGGCCTTCTCGGGCATCTCCCCCGCAACGTTCGCGTCAGTTCTTGGACGGCGTTCGCCGATCCAGCGACTGGCAAGCAACTCCTTCCAATCGAAGTAACCTACCTGTGGCAAGAGCGCGTTATCAGACACGAACGCTAGGAGGAAGAGCTCAAATTCGACAACTTCGAATACATTGACCTCAGCGGCCGAAGTCTTCGAACGATTCCCGTCGTCCGACCCCAGCATGTCGACGCGATTGTCTCCCTTCGTCTTTCGCGTAACCCCATGATCGAGATACCGCTCGACTTCGTTCAGTCTTGTACAACCCTCCGAGAGCTCCGCCTCTCGCACTTGGCCTTGAAGAAGGTTTCTCACAGCCTGCGACATAGTTCCACCCTCACCCGTCTGGACCTTTCTTGTAACCGCTTCGTCACATTGGGCGAAGCGTACCTCGACGACTTCCCCGGGCTGATGTCGCTGTACGTCCAGAACAACCGCCTCGAGAAGCTACCTTGCAGCTTCCCATGCATGCGTCGCCTCATCACACTGCACTTATCCAACAACAAGTTTCGGACGTTCCCGGTGGGCGTTAGCGAGCTGGGAAACCTCCGCAACTTCGATATCTCGTTCAATCGATTTCGGAGTTGCCTGAGGCGATTGGGAACTTGAAGCATCTCAAGCGGGCCGTTATCGTCGGGAATCAGGTCACCTAGCTGCCGGACGAGTTCAGCAACTTGATTCGCCCTGGGGAGCTGGATTGCAGGCGGAATCAGATCTGGGATCTAACAGTTGCGTGCATGCTGCCGAAGATCGAGACGCTGAGTGCGGACCACCACTCGCTGCATGACTTGGCGATGTCCGTTGGTCCATGTCTGACGACGTTGGATGCCTCCCACAACGAAATCACTCAGCTCTCGATTGTGCGCAGACCGATTGGACGGAGTCCGTTGGGCCTCACTTGGATGAAGTCCGTTGGGCCTCACTTCTCTCGATGTCTCCAACGCAAAGCTCTCGCTGATCGACGAGTACACGCTCTCCCAGCAAACAGCGCTGCGTAAGCTCAAGCTGGACAGCAACTCCATCCGCACCATTCCTGACTCGCTTGTGGAGCTTAAACGACTCGAAACACTATCCTGCCCAGGTAATTCGTTGGTCGAGCTGCCTGCGAGCCTTGGCCAGCTGCGGAAGCTCCAGAATCTGGACGTGCACGAACCTCCGGAGCGGTGCCTCGGGCGTTGTGGTGTATATCATGGACCGCAAGATTGTATGTTGCATACGACAACCTTTCGACGACCTTGTGGGTCGTATCATATCCCGTCCTTCAAACTGTCCTACAAAACACCTTCGGCCTTCCAACATACCTGCGGAATAGCCCTTCGACGCTGGACCCCTTGGCGCAATGCCGTTACTCGCATTTCTCAGGCTGAGCTGCGTTTTGTTGAGCGACGACGACAATTGCTTCGTTTTCTCCGTCAGTCGCCGCCGCTATGAGTATGGTGAATCTCGGTCTCTGGTCGCTCTCCTTGACCTCAACCCAGCGACACGTCCGAGAAACGCGTCCCCTGCCGTGTTCCGTACCTTATATTCCCGCCACCCTCACAATTCTCTTCAACGGCACTGTTATCCGACGGCGAGGATTTCGGCAGGTTTGACTTTGTGTCAATCGCCATTTTGAGGCTCGACTCCATGTCAGCCTTGGCCTGACTTCACGACGGCCCCCCTCCAGACTTGATTTGCTTTAATTTTTCTTCTTCGTGGACGATCTCTTTTGCGTACAACACGGCCAATTACGTACCTTTCACGTTATTTGTACGTTTCTGCCCCCGAAATTTCTTTTTGACCCGTGAGTTTTTTCTTCTCGTTTCAGTGCAGGAGAGTGTGTTGCTGACGAACAACGCATAGGGTCGTTCTTGGGAACGCTGAGTTGGTCTGTTTCGATCTACAAGCTCCCCTCGAATGGTTAGCTTCTGGGTAGGGCTGTGTGGTGCAACTTGAGCCCCGTCTTTGACCGGATGCGTCAATGGATCTTTGCCTTGGACATCCTTGGTCGTAACTGCTGGCGTTGGGTGGTTCCTTTGGGTTCACTTTTCGGACAACCGTTTGGTGGAGTTTTCCCAGGCCTCTCACTGTGTGGTCCTTTTTCGACACCGGCGAGTACGGTAGGCTCTGGTGCGCCGTGTAAGCGAAAACTTGTCGGATGACCGAGTTCTTCGCTCAATCTGGGATAGCCTATTTATGGCAATCGATGGGACGTGTTACACCGCTCTTGTCGATCCTTTCCTGAACCACCACGTCGTTCTGCCTTATGCCCCGCGTTCAACCTCCCAAAGTTTCCCAACCTCGTCAATCCAATGTGCACAGAGAAATTGACGCCTTGTTTGCTTCGGACTCAGAGTCCGACAACGACCTATACAAATCGGACTTTGACTCTGGGTCGGCGCGGGACCTTGACTACAACCCCGCTGACTCGGACTCCGGCGGAACGTCGGACTCGGATATGCAGGTCGACTCTGGATCAGACTTGGCCCTGCGTACCAATTCGCCGGCCGACTTGTTAACTTTTCTACTCCAGCGTGCCCCCGACAAAGCAAACAAGCCCCGGTGGTTACAATATTACCGCGAAAACCCGGCTCTCCGTCCCGCGTTGTTTGCAGAGTGGAAGCGGCGCTTAGACCGCGCACTGCAGGCTGGGACGTTAGAGGTATGCCTGTGTCTGCTGCCCAGGACGCTTCTTTGCATGTTAAAACCTCCCCAGAGCGCTCAGCGCGTCCTGGACGAGTGTGTCTTGTCTCTTCGTCAGATGCGTGTGGTGGAGGCCATGTGCAAAAGCGATATCCTGCTCGTAAAGGTGGGGTGCTTCTAGGCCCAGCTATCTTTGCCGCTTACTTTTATTATTATCTCCAGACCAGCGGTTTGGCGGCCACCATTTGCGACCTTTCAGGATCTGTCGCCACGTTGGATTCCAGTCGGCCAGAACTATTGGCTTTTTTTATTCGTAACCGGGCCGCCGATACGCTGTGCGAGGTTCTGGACCGTTGGGTGGGCAAAATATCCACAACGTGGATTCCGGAAGACGCTGTTTGCTTCACGTATGAACCCGTGGGTTGCCCTCTTATTTTTCTCCGCGCGCCAGGCTAACTTCGGGGATAGTTGCCCCAGGCCAACGTCCTGTCCCCCGCGTCTTTCTGGGCTTTTATGAACGATCCTGCCAACTACGACGTCTTCCGAGGCCAGCTTGCGCAAACGGTGCAGCTTTTTGTCTCTGCAAAAGCCTTCGTCAAAGCCTACCACACCTGGCTCGCTCCATTATTGCAGGGCAAGGGCTATGATGTAAGCTTCCTTCTAACCTTGAGGCCCTCATTGAGTGCCGAAACCAGCTTCGAACCTTCCACCAGCAACCCAAAGATCTTTACAGCCAGCTCATGGCGCACCTAGCGCGACATCCGGGGCACGTCACGAAGCTCAAAGATAACGAGCTCTTGAAGACGATGCTTACGGAGGCAATACGGGGACGTGAACGTGTGCGCAAGGCCGTTGAACACGCCAACGAGATTCAACACCGACTTCCGGTGAGTTGTAGTAATCCCTTACTGGCAAAGCTGATTTTCATAGGAAAGCGAGCAGGGTCGTCAAATACCTCGTTTCTGTGTGCGCTGTGCGGAGATGCCAGTGGAGCAGCGGTGTCGCCAGAAGTTACTCGTCGTGAATCAGTCAGTCAAGTTTCTTAGAGGTTGCGGAATCACCCTGGCAGGTCCGGAAGAGCAAATGCAGCCCAAGCCGGTGCGTCTTCTCTTTTGCTCTGGTACTAGCTAACTGACGTTTGCCTAAAGCGAACTGGTCCAAAGAAAAACCTACTGCACAAGCGCATGTGGACGCCTGAGGAGCTGAAGCGGGAGCAACATATAACGTTGAAGAAAGTTTCCGTGGACCTGGAGGTTGTGGAACGGTGTGGTTGTCAAGTCTTCTACTTTGTGGATCCAGACGTTGATGCGGTGAGCCTAGTTTGACTGCTGGTCATCTGGCTGACTCAGAGCAGGAGAAGGCTCTCGACGTTCTCATCTACGGGGCAATGTCGACAGACGAGCATGCTTGCATGGTGCGATGCCATCGACAGAAGATGACTGGCGACCCTCTCACTCGCGGAGAGCAGTTTCAGTCCTACTCCGACGGTTTCATGGAGCAAAACGGTTCAATTCAAGGAAGCGGCGGTGTCAAGGGCTCTGCCTATGCACCTCCAATCGGCTTTCAGGCAAACTCGGCGGAGGGCGTTGTAAAAATCTACCAGGAAGCTGCGGTAAGGTTACGGTTTCTGCGCTTTGTTGGTCTGAACAAGGGGTGCCATCGCTTCGCTCCGGCACAGGGCATCAACATCGAACGAAAAATGGCACATCACGACAACGGCTCAAAATCGTGATTCGTGGCCCCACAACACAGAGTACGGTGAACGGCTAAACTAAAATTTCAGGATAAGTTACATTTTGCGTCGTATTTTCTCCCCGAGGCAAGCGAATGCGCGCGTGGGATCGATGCCGAATCCGTGAGAGTGCAGTGTATAGCTGCCCATGAGAGAAAACAGGTCGTGTGAGATCTACGCCGAGACGACGAAGAGTGAGCCCTTGACAACTGTTGAAAGTAGTAGCATATGCTGGCGCCAGAGGGAATTGCTTCCTCAGGAGGGTATGTCCGGATCCGAGCACGGTATCGAAAGAGATTCGGGGAATGAGCAGTTCATCGTCAGCTTCTTGGCCCAAGCCAGAAGCTCGCAATAAACGCACCGTGATCAAGCGTTGTCCGACGTTCAGTACTACCACTCGAGCATTCTTGACTAAGCCGCGGTCAATAGAGAAATTCCGAAGAAGTCGGAAGATTGCGTTTGTTTTGATAGTGAGTGAATGGGGCGGCATGCCTGGGGGTGTGTTCCGCGCAACGAAGTCAAGAACGCTGGCAGGTGGAATGATTCCGAGATCCTCGCCCTCTCGAAACGTGTCCGCCGACAAATATGTTGTTGACCTTCCGTCGATCAACGCTAGAACGGCGTCGTTGTAAGCATCCACCTGGCGATGTGTGGGGGCCAGAACGGCACGTTCCAGGCAGACGATTGGATCCGTAATGACGTCCAACGGATACACGAAGTCGAGCAAATCCCTAGCCGCGTCGACCTTCTCCAGCATATCGAGCGCAATGTCTGGCCCTGCACCGTCTCCGATTGAATCAACGAAATCTGCGAATTCCATGTCCTCTGCATTTCGAATGGGCTCAGTAAGGCGCAGGATAATGAACTCTCTCCAAAGCGGTGACGACTTGATCGACGCGTCAACAACTTGGGCGCGAGACCCATGTCGGATTACGGGGCATGTTTGGCGGAAGTCTCCGAGCAGGACTATGACTTTGCCCCCGAACGGAGCAGCGTTGTTCATAATTTCCCGCAGCAGTACATCGATGCATGCGAGTACCGCGCGGTTGGCCATGGGTGCCTCGTCCCAGATGATCAGGGCGGCGTGCCGGATCAACTCTGCACGCGAGCTATCTGGCTTGATGGTTGACTGCAGGAGCTGATTCTTCTCGGTAACTGGGACCTGGCACAGATGAGATCGTTGTGCGCACATGCGAAAATACTTACCTTGAACGCAGAATGAGTCGTTCGACCGCCGGGATAGAGTTGCGCTGCAAAGGCAGCGGTCGCAGTGGCAATAACAATTTCCCCCAAAGACCGGAGTTTATCGCAGAGTGCAGTAATCATAGCCGTTTTGCCGCGTCCTGCCTTTCCATCAACGAAGACGCATAGTGGTTGTCGCGTTGTAGCCGCAGCAAAGAGCTGGGCGTAGATCTCCGCTTGTTCGCGTTTAAACAGCGTGATCATGGTGTTCGCGCGTTCTTCAAGCTCCAAAGTGATGGGACTCCACCGCTGCAGCTCGTGCATGATCTCAGCAGTATGAATGGTCGCCTCTGGTAAGCCGTAATCCGGGAGTTCCTTTCCGTACTCCTCGAGCAGCCGACTCAGGTCGTCCAGTGCGAAATTCAAGCCAAGTTCCAAGGAATTTCCGTTCCGCAGAGTAAAATCACGCGAGAAGTCCTCCTGAAACGTCTCCCAGAGCGTCGAGGGTGATTGAACGCAATCGTTGATCAGCAGATGTACGAACAGAACACGGAGCTGGCATGGAGTGCGTAGTCCTTGAACGCCCTCCATAACGGCGTACATTGCCTCGTTGTGGTCGTCGAATAGGCCAAGCGCATTGGCTGCATCCTGATATGAATTGTGTATTTTGTTGCCGACAGTGCGAGCTGCAGCGAAGGAACGGCAGGCACGGGTCTGCAGGATGGAGCGGAGGTAGAACAGCTCGCCTTGTGAAGGCCGGATAGATTGTATGCGGGATAGGTGAACACGAATAGAGCTTCGGAGGATTACATGGCGCCTAGGTGAGCCCGAATCGTTTGGCAGTTCCAGAAAGTAGCCCGCCGAGCCGTGTTTTTCGGGATTGTACGTTGCGAGCCGGAATATGCTGAAATACTCAGCGTACGTGAGATCCTCGAAGTTTCGAAGGACATCATCCAGGACAAAACTTCCAGTGGGACGGAGGAAATATCGATCAAGTGCCGAGAGGACACTGGCACCGGCTCGTCGGGCATACTGGTGATATTGCGTAGAGCCAGGAAGGTGAATGGATAACGCGGTTACGGCAGGCTCCTTATGGGCGACGTGGAATCCTAGGATTCGCCAAGCGGCTTCGCCGGCGGATAGATAGCGTGCGTCCCAATAATCCTTGATTTCGTCAATAGGTCCTTCAGTTTCACCAGAAACCCTGTAGCGCGTGGAGCATCCAGCTAAAAGAGCAGTCAGGACATGATTCGACAGTTCTAATGCCAACATACGCTTGTGAATGTACTTGTACATGTATTGGAAGAGGTACGATGAATCACATGCCTCCATGTTGATGTGACAGCGGAATTCGCGGATAAGCGGGAGACAATGGGGAACGACCATCTCGTCCCCGGGACGACGCCGACGATAGTGCACGCGGCCTTCTGCGTCAATCGTTGTTTTTGGCTGCAATGCGTGGGGGTAGCGAAAGCGACATGTGCGCACCCCGTCGGAAGTAACTCTCTGGCAGTATTTTGAAGGTTCTGCAGTAGCGGCGGGATGAGAGTGCATCATATATTTTCGAATCAGACGCGCATCGTCCGGATCGTCGGGAAGTTCAGCGGAGATAATTGAATCGATCTCGGCGGGCTCGACGCACGACTTGGGATACTTGATGAGAATATGGGTGTGCGGGAGTCCTCGTTTCATGAACTCGATGCAGTACACACAGTAAACCGGCCGGCCGACGACGGGAAACATTGATTTCAACGCCAGCAGGAGTAGTGACAACTTGCGCTTGAAGACGCGTACAACGACGACGGGAATGTCAGCATAGGTCTGACCTGGTCGGAGCTGGCTCTTTATTTCCGGCCATTCGGGATCGCAAGTCATGGTTATGAAGAAAGTTGGACCGCCGAAGGCAGCCGCAATTGCGAGGGCGTCCGATATTTGCTCCGATGCCCATCTCCAAGAGCCGAGAAAGGAGGAAGGAAGATATACATTCTCTGAGGCTTCCACAACGTCAACGGTTCCCATGAGCAAAGCATCGTTTTGGCGTAGGTGCTGCTGGTTTGAACGGATGTAGGACAGGCGAGACTCCAAGTCTCGACTGAACATATCCACGATGTATTCGTTTGCAAGACGGCCAAAGACCTGAAAGCGGGGTTCACGAAGCAGGCGAGCGCGGTAGTGCCACATCTGTGTGGTGGGAAGATCGACATCGGTGTCCCGGGCAAGCGCAGCATCATCGTGCGGAATCTGATTCGAGACTCCCCAGCCGAGAGTACCATGTGGAAAGAGGAGAGGGTATGCGAGAGGTTCCCAGAAACGACTGAGAGTAGAAACCGACTGGTTTTTGCCCTCGACATCAACCACAATCAATCGCCGTGCCTTGATTTCAGCTTGAGTGGTGTTCGAGTATGACATTATCGCCGCAATTTCGGCGGTACCACTTGTCCTCTAGAATCAGAGAGGCCTGTGCGATACCATCGTGGTGCATTTGGCCGACTGAGCGAAGGCTCGAAGCAAAATTGTTCACACGAAGGAGCGCGTTTCGAAAGGCTGTTATCCATGTCGGCGGGATGTCGTTGAACCACTGCGAAGCGTGATGCGGCACTGAGACATCCTCGAAACCGTCATATAGAAGCCAGCGAACTGCAGAATTCACGTGGCTGGGACGCACGCGATGATAGACGCGTCCGCTAATCGAAACAAAGCCTTGTGGTCCTTGAGCCAGGGTTGGGAAAGGATGGGTGGTTTCAAGTGCAGCGAAGGAGAGGATGAGATTGAGTCGACGGGAGAGTTTGGATATTCTGGGATCGTTGAGGAATGCCGTGAACTCCGCTGGTAGAGGTGGGAGCGGCTTCACATTGTGGAATCGGTTCCCGTTAGGACCACAGCAGAATCCCGGCTTTTCCCCAGTCAAGAGGAGTATTCCGCAAGTCGGACACTGGTGTCGAACGCCGCCGCGGACGCGTCCCCACGTAAGTCGCGTATCCGGGAGCGTTGAGATCTCCCATCGCGCAGGGTCGGCGCTCATCGAGACCTGCATGGAAGTCAGCATCGCCATCGAATGGGTAAGTGTTTGTGTACCTTTTCAATCCGTCGTCGTGGTAGAAGGTCAAGAGTCGTTCGACAGCATCAGAATAAAGGCGTTTATTGTGCGCCGCAGAAGCTTGAATTTCGGAGCCGAGAACGTCACACAAAAATAGAGCCTTTACCGCGGCTGTACAGGTGCAAGATAAGAGCAGCAGGAACACTTCCGGCTCCAAAGAAGACTGAGTCCGGACGAAAAATCGGCTTAGCCTGACAGCTAAAGACTGTTGGGGAAGGAGAGCCTTCAGAGTTCCGCGAGACGAAGGTCGGCTGCTTGTACGCGGCGCAGATGTACAGAAGTTTGGTGGGCTTGTGAAGATTGCTTCGTAAAACAGCTTTGCCGAAGTGCTTAATGGAAAGGATGGGTCAATGGCGAGGATGGTCGTCGGAAGGGAATGAGTTTTGCGTGAGAATCGATCAGGCTGCGCAAACAGCGCACAACAACGCGTCTTCGTCATGCATGCAGATCAAATGCAAGCCAGGTAAGTCGATAAAAATGAAACAGTGTGATTGGGTACGCTAGAAAGCACGGTCCACTACACTGCGAGTCTTCCATATACCCATCAAATAAGGCGCGCGGATTGGCGCGGAGTCGGAGTATTGAGCGGTCGGATGAGGCATTATCTCTGCAGACAATGAGTCGAACGTCAATTTGCCTTCGGTTGGCGACCCACCTGTCCGCTGTGCGCAACGCCGGGGTATTGCGTTGCTTGACAATCTCAAAGATGTTCCAACTCGAAGAGGGCAGCGGAAACTAATGTCATTCAGCGTGAGCTGCTACTAACTAAGGTAGGTGTACGCACCTATCGCAGCATTACCTGTCGCTTTCCATCCTTCCCACACGAACCACTCCCTCCTGCCCGAACCGCTCGTGAGCTTCTTGTATTTAACTGTGGTCGTTGGCGCTCCAGTATCGTCATTGGCAGTGGAGTGGGAGTAGCGGTCCGGTATTATCTGCAGATAGAGTGAGTTGAATATTAGTGACATTCGGTTGGCGACACACCTGTCCGCGGCGCACTCGGGGGCATTGGCCTTGCTTGACGATCTCAAAGGCGTCGCTCCAAGTCAAAGAGGGCAGCGGAGACTGTCGACCGTTGATATTCAGTGTGAGTTGCGAGAGGCAGACGTACACATTGCGTACACACCTAACGCAGCACTGAGTGACATTTCCCGTCCCTACCACGCCCGTGAGCTTCTCGCATTCAATCATGGTCGTAGATCTATAGAATCACAGTGCTTCAGTATCGTCAATGGGATGTAAGAGAGAGAGAGAAAGCTGGCAACGTACCTGTTATCCGTCTGCGGTCTGGCGTCGGCGCGATGAGAAAGAAGATGCGGCTGGGTGAGGAGATGCATGGGGTCGGGAGCAGTCGTGTAGAAAGCCTAGGCAGTCGGTAAATCGACAAAGAGCTCGTCGTCATCGATGACTGGCCACGTCGCACGTCGGGTCATGACCGGCATTGCGCTATAGACGCGAAGTGAGTTGAGCATTGCTAGTGGGAGGAGTGTAACATGGCCTCACACCTCTGCCCGAAACCAAAGGCTAGGACGTTGGCCCGCGTCGACTCGAAGAAAGAAGAACTTCATTCTGCGTGAGTTGTTGGAAAACGGAGAAAAACGACAGACTCGAGCTCACGAGCATCTGGCGCGCGGACGTTGAGGCGGGAGAGGCGAAGGGAGCGGCGAGGGGAGTGAGGGCGGCGGAAGGAAGGAAGAAATCGACTCACTCGCGCTATATGATTCGGCCGACGGCGAGACCGTGTGAACGCCCGGGCCTGACAACCAAAATGGGTGACGGTTTGCGTTCAATTGTTCGCGATAGTCCAATGCGAGCCTAGCTTGTACCTGGGCTCGTGCCGCGGACTCGAGCGAATCGTTTGAAAGTCGTCGCGGTGGAAAGCGGGGAGCGAGATGTGACGTCCATGAGAAAAGAAGCAACCACCTGAGAAAAAGAAGTGTCGATTATTCTGTCTGGAACGCCAAGCCTTGATAAGGCCTGATACGAGACAGAATGATAATATAAGGAGTACTGTCCAAGGATACCAACGTTATCTTGGAGACTTTGAAACGCTTTCACCCCCGATGCGTCCGTGAGCTCACAGAACATACGGCGACTGCCGATTTGCTTGGAAACTGGGGCATCACGACGTACAAATGTTGTAACTACTGCGCACCTCAGCATGCAGACAACGATGCTTGCCGAGGCATCAGCTATTGTGCAGAGTGGAAGGCGCTGCCCGGCGAGTATGCCTTCTGCCAACCCTCTTATGGCTACTATGTTGAAGTTGGGCCAAACACTTTATGGTACCTTTCCGGCGCGTCTCAGGCTTGTGTTTACAAATTGCAGGACCTTTGATGCCAACCGCATCCACGGTACAATGTTGCCAGCGCGCACCCGTCTGGACGACGCCCTACCGAGGGCAAAATTTGGGGGGCGCCTCTCCACCGGCACCCACATTACGGCCACCCAGCGGAACATCAAGCGGGCCGGGGTGTACGACCTTATTCGCCGGACGAAGATACCGCGCAAACATTTCTGGGAGACCCTTGAGTAGTTCAAGTCAAATATACGAATGCGATTCTTATTATGTGTACTTTTGAGGATGACAAGTTGGGGTAGAGAAGTCGGGCGATCCTGAACCGTAACGACTTAATGACCCCTTAGGTTCTGTTTGTAACAAGCGTCTGGTAAATAGCCTAAACTACAATTTTTGGTCGGCAAAGCACAAGTTATACACAGAAATACAACACAACACTCGGACTCAAAATCTCTACAAGGAACACGCACAAGAGCCTCCAGTGACCTCCTTGCAGGTCTCGCAAGTCGCAAATGAGACATTGAAAGGTGCGTCAGGGCTCGAGAGGATTGCGCGTGCGGTCCCAATGTCCTGTCGCGCATGGCGAAAATCTGACTCTGCCTGGTCCATGATGTGATGAAGGACTTGAAGATGAATAGTGGCCTGGTGAACCTTGATTCGGATCAGGTTGAGCTCCAGCTCGCAGATCTCGCTGCGCATTCGTAGCGAATGAAGCAAAAGTTCTCCGTCCTGAGCAGTGGGGGGGATGGTGACGGTCATAGAATGGAGGGGAAAAGTCTGTCAGAGTATGAGTTCAAGTACAGGCAAGGATGACCTGGGATTCACCAGCCCCGGCTTTGTGGATTTTTCAGTGAGATCTGTATTGCAGGTCCAACTGGAATGCGGCGGAAGCAAGGGCGGATTGTACTTGACAGCCGCAGGAAGGTCAAAATAGACGACCGAGGGGGGGAAGAGCGGCATCGGCAACAAGTTCATAGGGCACGAGTGGTGGTCGACAACAAGAAAGGCTGAGCGTTATGTGTGACAGTCACTCGGTGTTGGCCAACGTCCATATGCCTGCGGATTATGCCCGGAGAACTCCTCGTAGTTCCTCTACTTTTTTGCGGCACCGACCATCCAAGCCAAAAGTGCCAAAACGATTTCGATGTCCTGGACCTAAATGTTCAAAGAGCTTTGACACAACGACTAAAGTACTACAGCACCTGAATAATCCTCTTTCGTCCTGCGTGGCCTGGTCTCAGGAAGCAACTGCCGCCATGAACAACGGCGGCCCTGAAGCAACTGCCTATATGGCTCGGTTTCAAGAGTGTTTGGGTGGCTCACCTCCGAGTCAGACGGAGCACAGTGGTTTTGTACGCAATTTTCAGCCTAGCATGCATTCGGAGCGCGCTGTTCCCGAAGCGCCGTTGAACCCTCAAGCATGTAACGGAGATCCATGCCCCGAACAAGTCCCTGGCCAGAGTTCCTGCGAGCGCGAGGAGTTTCCAGATGCCGCCTACTGCGTGCCAGGCGGAAAGGACTTTGTGGAGTGGATGGATGAGGATGAATTTGCTGGATTGCGCACAAATAATCTCCACTATCCCTTTGCAGGAAATTTGGAGTGGGATCTCGGCAAATTCCTGACGACGTCCAGTTTGACGATGAAGGAGATCGATGAATTCTTCAACCTGGGAATGGTACGCTTTCCATCTCAGCCTAGAAGTTCTCTTGACATTTTCTAGGTCCGACAACGTTTGTTACCGTTCCTCTCATTCAAAACGGCGAAGGAGCTTCGACAGAGAGTAGAACTGCTACCCACCGGCCCCAGGTGGATGTCCCAATCCATCACGTATGCTGGGTTCCCGACGAAGAAACCAATTGTCCTCTTTTACCGAAACTCTTTGGAATGCGTTCAATTTCTACTTCGTAACCCACTCTTCAAAAATCATATTGACTTTGTCCCAACAAAACTCTCTCAAAACGAGCAACCGCTGCACAAAGAATGGATCAACAGTGAGAGTGCATGGAAAATGCAGGTACAGTGCTCAACCAATGCTTGGAGATGTGCTGACCGCTGTTCGTGTTCAGGAGGCGGTTCCCGTCGGCCACACCGTTCTTGGTGTTGTCGCCAGCTCGGACAAGACAAACATCTCTGTTATGAATGGTGACCGTATGGCGCATCCATTTTTATTATCTTTGGCCAACTTGCATACGGATGTTGCGATGAAGGCCTCCAGCCACGCGTTTCTCATGACTGCGCTGCTCCCAGTGGCCAAATTCATGTGTGCCAAAAAACTCCGCGGCGTTATGGAGAGACGGCTCTTTCATCACTGCTTGGATATCATATGTGCCCCTTTGAAGCTCGCGGCTCGTGACGGTGCTATTTTCTCAAAATCCGACGGTACTCGACTTTGCGGTCACACACCGCTCGTCTCGTATATTGTGGACACCCCGGAAGCAGCGGACATAGCATGCGTTAAAGGCAAGACATCCCATTTGACAATGGCCTCCCACAAAACCTTTGGGGATAGCACTCGATATCCCGAACGGACGGGAGCGAGGACTTGGGCGGCGATATCAGCCGTCAACGCGGATGTCTCTCCGGACGATGTCGCCAAGTACCTAAAGGCTTCCAAAGTGCACCCGCATCGACTAAGCGGCGTCCATCTTCCGTTCTGGCGGGATTGGCCTCTCTCCACTGACCCGTCTAAATTCCTCACGCCTGAGGTACTCCACCATATCCACAAAGCCTTCTACGACCACGACTTCCAATGGGGTCGCCGAATTCTGGGCGACGCCGAGATCGACTTCCGTCTTTCACTGGTCCATCCTCGATCCGG
Organism: Mycena amicta; assembly: GCA_029282125.1. Lineage (NCBI taxonomy): Eukaryota > Fungi > Basidiomycota > Agaricomycetes > Agaricales > Mycenaceae > Mycena > Mycena amicta. The sequence continues at coordinate 375,954 of JARIHP010000049.1, forward strand.
ATGTCGTCACTTCAAAGAGGGTGTCACACGACTGAAGCAGCTTGGCGGCCGGGAGCATCGAGAACTGCAACGAGTATTCATCTCTCTTATTGCCGATGCAGCACCTCCCGCGGTCGTCCTTGCCCTTCGCAGTCTGACTGATCTGCGCTTTATGGCACAAGCACCTCAAATCGATGAGGAAACGTTGGCGCGCATGGACCACTCGCTTTCTGTATTCCACCAGCATAAGCAGGAGATCATCAACAGCGGCGGCCGCGAGCAGGACCACTTCTATATTCCCAAGCTAGAATTCCTGCAAAGTCTTGTTCCAAGCATTCGCTGGTCGGGTGTTCCTATGCAGTACACAGCCGATATTACAGAGAAGGCCCACAGTACCCAGATCAAACAGCCTGCACGCTCAGAAACTAATCACCGCGACTATGATCCACAAATTGTCCGTCATCTGGATCGAGCAGAAAAGCTGCGGTTATTCGATTTGTACACGGGAATCAAATCAGGTCGCCTCAAACTGGATTTGGAGGACATCGATGCTGAGGATGATGCAGGAGATACGGAACCGCAGGACAACCTGGGTCCATCCTTGACCGGAGAGTCCAACCGACCTGTCCGTAATCTCTTCCAAGCGGCGTCACTCTATCCCATCTTGTTTCCCGACGTGGAAACTCGCTTCACCGTCACCGATTCAACGGCGTTCCTCCTCAATCGCCGAGCCACAATTCCAAAGATCTCCATTGAAGATGTCGCGCTCATGTACGGAATAACGGACCTACGAGTAGCAATAGGGGACTATCTCGAGGGCCCGAATGCTCAGCCTATCATTGGCGGTCGCCGTCGTAATCGTTCCGACTGTCGTTTGCCATTTACCGACCTCGAGATTTGGCATTCTTTACGCCTCCAAAACAAATCTCCCCATACCTCTATACCGCTCCCTTCCCAGCTGGTCTTTGCTCAACCACCCAGTGTTGATGCTACTTGGCCTATTGGTCGTTACGATGCGGTCCTGTTGTGTAACGACACACAACTTCCTTGGCCGGGTCAAGGCTTTCGCCAAGGATTAAATGGTATGCTCTTCTTCATTTCAGAAAGGTGCTCTCACTACAAAGCACAGGCCATACTGTAGCAGAAGTACGTCTGATAATGCGACCATGCTGGCCAAAGAATCGAACACCTGCCTCCAACCCATTCTTGATCTACGCTCAATGTTTCGACCTGGTTTCCCAGGCATCTTCAGGTGGCCGTGACCCTCTGACTGGGCAATTCCTTCTCCGAAAGGCCTGTCGGAACGACAACTCGAGGATGGGCGGAATCATCGACTTGGAACATATCCGCACAGCTATCGAGTTAATGCCTCGTTTCGGAGCAAAGGCTGATCCTCGTTTAACGCCGTATACGAGTATCGAACACAGTTCTCAAGTACGGCTCAACCATCACTCGAGCAAAGAATTATTTTGGATTTTGGAGTCGGTCTCGTTGCCTGTGTAGTACAGCGATCAAGTGACATTAATTAGCGTTCTTGTATTCCCGTTCCGATTCGGGACCTTGTGCCGTTCCTATCCTATCCTATCCTATCCATCCATAGATTTCTCCGTGTTTTCACTGGGTTGACTGGAAGCGTCGTGTCACATGCGTGTTGTCTTCACATTTCACTTCTGTTCCTCACGTCTGAATTGTCTCTTGGTCGATGAGGCCGACAACAACTCTGGTATGTGCGATGTATTTCATCCGTAAAATGCTCATACTCTCAGACTTCTAGTTGCCACCATGGAGACCCCGTCATCGTTCGTTTCCGACGACGCCATCGAAGAAGGCCACATCCAAATGAACAAAGTCGCTCGCAACAGCCTGCGCGTCAAGCTCGGCGACCTCGTCAACGTACACTCTTGTCTCGACATCTAATATGACAAGCCCGTCCACGTCCTTCCCTTCGACGACTCTGTTGAGGGACTGAGTGGAAACATCTTTGAGGTCTACCCCAAGCCGTATTTTCTCGAGGGTGTGCGTCCTCTTAAAACGATGTTTGGCCCACGCTGATTGATATCCAAGTGTACTGTCCCGTCCGCAAGGGAGACACCTTCCTTGTACGTGGGGGCATGGAAACTGTCGAGTTCAAGGTCATTGAGGTGGACCCCTCCGAATTCTGCATCGTCGTGCAAGACACTGTCATCCACACTGGTGAGTGCACAACGTTGTATTGCTAGTCGCATTCTAACTTGGATGATCAGAGGGTGATCCAGTCAAGCGCGAAGATGAGGAGTCCAACCTCGCGGGTGTCGGCTATGACAATATTGGTGGATGCCGCAAGCAAATGGCCCAGATTCACGAGCTGGTCGAGCTTCTTCTCCGTCACCCCCAACTGTTCAAGTCCATCCGTATCAAGCCCCCGCGCAGTATCCTGATGTTCGGTCCCCCCGGTGCTGGCAAGACCCTCGCTGTGGCCAACAAGACTGGCACATTCTTCTTCCTCATCAATGGCCCCGAAATCATGAGCAAGATGGCCGGTGAGAGCGAGAGCAACCTCCGGAAGGCATTCGAGGAGGCCGAGAAAAACTCGCCCGCAATCATCTTCATCGACGAAATCGACTCGATTGCGCCAAAACGTGAAAAGGTGTGTTGCAAGTCCGCTGACTAAAATTTGTACTTGACCGGTGTTTCAGACCAACAGCGACGAACGTCGTGTCGTGTCGTGTCCCAACTCCTCACCCTTATGGACGGGCTCAAGGCTCGTTCCAACGTCGTCGTTATGGCCGCCACAAACCGTCCCAATTCCATTGATCCTGCTCTCCGCCGGTTCGGTCGGTTCAATCGCGAGGTCGACGTCGGAATCCCTGACCCCACTGGTCGTCTCGAGATCCTCTGCCTCCACACCAAGCACATGAAGCTTTCAGACGACGTCGACTTGGAGCAGGTGAGACTCTCGCACTTGTGATAGCCGTCGATATTTGACCACAACGTAGATTGCTGCCGACACTCACGGTTATGTTGGTTCCGATGTAGCTTCGCTATGCTCCGAAGCAGCCATGCAGCAGATTCACGAGAAGATGGACCTCATCGACTCGACAAGGACACAATTGATGCAGAGGTGCTAGACTCCCTCGGTGTGACCATGGACAACTTCCGCTTGGTGTCTTGAATCCCTCTGCCCTTCGGGAGACCGTAGTCGAGGTGCCGAACGTCAAGTGGGACGACGTTGGTGGTCTCGAGAAGGTCAAGCTCGAGTTGCAGGAGACCGTCCAGTATCCCGTCGAGCACCCGGAGAAGTTCATCAAGTACGGCATGTCTCCGTCCAAGGGTGTCTTGTTCTACGGCCCTCCTGGTACTGGTAAAACCATGCTTGCCAAGGCCATTGCCAACGAGTGCAATGCCAATTTCATCTCTATCAAGGTATTTGTAGCTTTGTCAATCCCCAGAGCATTCACTGACCGTTGTCCCAGGGACCCGAGCTGCTGACGATGTGGTTCGGTGAGTCGGAGGCCAACGTTCGCGACGTCTTTGACAAGGCGTGGGCTGCTGCGCCTTGCGTCATGTTCTTTGACGAGTTGGATTCGATTACCAATGCGCGTGGTGGGTGGCGGGGACGCTGGAGGAGCCGGGGACCGTGTTCTGAACCAGATACTGACCGAGATGGACGGCATGAACTCCAAGAAGAATGTGTTCATCATCGGCGCGACCAACAGGCCAGACCAAATCGATTCTGCCCTTCTCCATCCTGGTCGTCTTGATCAGCTCATCTACATCCCCCTTCCCGACAAACACTCCCGTCTCGATATTCTCAAGGCCTGCTTGAAGAAATCGCCGGTGGCGGCCGGGGTCGATCTCAACTTCTTGACCAAGAACATACATGGCTTCTCTGGTGCCGACTTGACGGAAATTTGCCAGCGTGCTGCGAAGCTGGCCATCCGTCTTGTTCCATTCGCTCTGCCTGGCTCTCACGAAGTCCAAGCAGAATCAGGGAATCATCAGTAAAGCAGACACCGCTAACTTCTGGGGAAGAAGCAACGCGATGAGCTCTGGGCGCAGTGCCGACGGGTTGCCGAGGAAGAACCCATCGGCACTACTACAGTGTCTGCTTATACACCAGGAGTACAGAGTGCAAATAAGTCCTAAACAAAAGGGAGAGGAGGGTGGGTGCGAAGCCCATGGGGCGCGAGGAAGCGCGAGAGCTAGCAAACGAGCGCCAGGTCATCGTGGCGGCGTGTGAGAAGAAGCGCACACCGCCACGCCATCACTCGTCACAAGATCACTGACTGTTCTCACACGTTCGAACAGTCATTCGTTCTTGTTCCATTCGCTCTGCCTGGCTCTCACGAAGTCCAAGCAGAATCAGGGAATCATCAGTAAAGCAGACACCGCTAACTTCTGGGGAAGAAGCAACGCGATGAGCTCTGGACGCAGTGCCGACGGGTTGCCGAGGAAGAACCCAAACGACGGCTGCCCAGCCGAGGCAACGACAGAGGCTAGCCCACAGAACGGCAGACGTCAACTCCTTCCCTATTCGAGTACAGTTAGACGGTGAGGTAGGCAGAATCGAGTCTACTCTGAGAACGGCGCAGAACTACGGTTGATTGATCAAGTTAGCAGACCTGAAGCCAAGCTGGATCGATGAAGGGACAAGATGATGATTTGTCAAAACAGTCTGTGTCAGAAGGCCGACGTCGAAGTGATGGTGCATCGGAGAAGTCAAAGAGGTCTAGCGCATCGACCGGAGCAGTAGACTTGAAGCCGCTCATAAGATATTGAATACAAAATGCAGCCTGAGCCCTGGTGCAAGGAAGAGGAGTGTTGCCGAATGGGAATAGCCAATAGCGGGATAAAACCGCGCAGACCGATATTAGAGGAGCGTAGAGGGCTCGGAAATACTCGTGCCAAAACGGATGCAGCCTCCAAGGAATAACCGAGTACAGGTAGAGCAGGATGTCCAGCCGGTGTTTATTCAAGGACGTGAAATACCGAAAGGAGGGTCGACTCGTGTACAGCCTCGAAGCAAATCAGCCTCGGAATTGATAAGAGGCAATAGGCATGGAGAATGAGCGGAGCAGCTAGGAGCATGGAAAGCGCCGGTGAAGCACTTGACGAAGGCAGAGCGCTGGCAGTATGGGGTGCGAAGCATACACGGAACTATAGCGGTCGAGATTCAGCCGACATAAGCACATACGCCGCGCAGCTCATGCACGAACACAGGTGCAGCAGAGCATTGGAGTTGCGCAATGCATTTATGCCCAAGTATCGCAGAGGCGAGCACATGAAGATGCATCGGGAAGTGTGCAAGAATGTGGAGAGACTCGAATCGACCAGCAAAATCGAAGGTTCACCAAGTTGTGGGACTCGATCTTGTCGAAATAATTGTGTCGGATGTTGAGGGATAGTACTGAAGCGCGGTGAAGTCTCGAAGGCGAGCGGGAGAGATATTGCCGGCGATACTCATGGCGGAGAAAGCAGACGAAGTCCACCACCACACTGGAGTATTCTTCGAATTGGTCGTACGGGTACAGTTCCAATGCTCGACTTGAAGCGGTGAGTGCAATCCGAACGGAGGTTGTCAAGGGCCAGTAAAATATCAGGATTTAAATGATCCGAGCTCCAACGCTTCGATTTCGAGCTTATACAGCGATTTGAGCAGATCAGGGAGTTCTGCAAGGCGCTGCATCCAGAAGAGCTCAAGTTTCATAGAAGCGGTTAACGGTAAGCAACACAGGTGCAGCAGTGCAAAACAAACTACTGTGGCGGTACAACGACGCGGATCTTGAATTGCCAAAGGCGACAGAGCTCTAGTGTGTCATCGAATGCCAGTGGCTACCTGAAAAATTATGTGCAGCGACTAGCACGAAACCACGGGAGTCCTCGACATGCGGTGGAGCATGATTTAGAGCAGCGGCGAACCCGGAATTGAACGGTAGAACAAGACAAGCTTGCGTCAGGGACTCAGGGTAGAAGGCCATCGAAAGGCCGAGCTCGAAAAATCATGCATGAGGGAGATCACCGAGGAAGGGTGGACGGTCCAGGCATATTGGGAAGGATTCAAAGGCGAGCGCGAGGTAAGAGCTAAGAGGACGCAATCATGGAGAGGAGAGCAGTATCGAAGGTGCAGGGGGAGTCAGGTCTCCGGCGCTAACTCCAACGGAATCTTCGGAGGGGAGCATCAGAAGGCGTGCACTAACACCGAAGCAGAGCAATGTCGGTAAAATACAGAACTCGTGTACAAAGGCGAAGGCGTAATCTGGATTCGCGCGGAGGTGACATCGAATGGACGTGCACGAGAAACATGCATTGTCAAGGGTGTTCAGCAACAGACTCGATGGATGCATGGCCGAGGCGTGATTGAACCCATACAGTGGCAAGTCAAACGACCAAGCACGACTGGCACGCATCGGGGTTAGACTTGGAGGAAATATAAGAAGTGGAGCACAACGGGCATCGATGGAGCTTGAGGCATGGAGCCTGAGCGCAAGGTGACCAGAGATGGGATTTTTCTACGCGCAAACACCGGCGCGATTCTAACCAGAAACGGGATTCCTTGAAGCGCTAACACAAGTGCGATTTGACTATGCATGGATGCAGGTATTGAGGAGCTAAGCACACCGAAGATCTGAAAACTCGATGACGAGTAACGGGCGCATCGGGGTGTTTCGCGAACTTATGCGCTAAGGGGCAGATCATTATCGGGAAAGACTCATGCGCGGAGCCGGGCGAAGAGGGGTATCGGGAAGTGTCGTACACGAGCGCGGGTGTGGCGAACTATCGGGAAAGATATGGGAACACGGGTATGGAGTATCAGGAAATTGAGGAATGGCTCGGGCTCGTACGCGAACACTGGCGCCGCGAAGTATCGAGAAAATTCTTGCACGAATACGGGTGCAGAGGACTATCGGAAAGGCTCAGGCGCGAACACAGGCACAGTGGAGCATCGAGAAAGATTCGTGCAGAGGCGAGGGTGCAGAGGACCTGGCAGATACGCGAATGCCGGCACAGAAGAATATCGGGAAGGGTCGTGCACGAACGCAGGTGCAGAGGACCATCGGAAAGGCTCATATGCGAATGCAGGCGCAGTGGAGCATCGGTGACTCATGCACAAGAAAGAGTCTTGCACGAACGCGGGTGCAGAGGACTATCGGAAGGCTCGAACACGAACGCGGGCGCAGGGGAGTATCGGGGACTCATTCACGAGAAAGAGCCTTGCACGAACGCAGGTGCAGAGGACTATCGGAAAGGCTCGTACGCGAACGCGGGCGCAGCGGAGTATCGGGGACTCGTGCACACTCAGCACTGGTGCAGAGGAGTATCGAAGCGAGGGTGTCAACGGTGCGGGATTCCTCGAAGTAGCGCATGCATAGCCGCCTTTGTAACGTCCGGTACAGAGAGGCTTCGGAGGGAGGCAGAAGTGCGATGGAGAACAAGCACGAGGCGCGGAATCGACCCGCATTAAACGCAACATAGGTTCAATATGTAGAATGATAGGTCCGCGAGATGGCGGTAACATCCACAGCATCATGGTGGCGAAGTGGGGTGAACGGAGACCATTGAGAGCGAACTTGAGAAGGATGACGACGGTGAGAGACGCCGTGAGTGTGGGTCGAGGTGAGATGACGCCGTGAAAGGCATGGGTCGCGGTGGGATAACGCCATGAGAGGCGTGGGTCGCGGTATTTGAATGGGTGGAGTAAGGCGTCGGTGTCGGGTGTTGCCAGGGTTACGAGTGGTGCTTGACTGTAGTTTGCGGAAGCGGGTGAATATAGGAGGTGCTTGCACGAGGTTCCGTGGCGCGTGGACTGGAGGAGGTCGGAAGAATGGTGATGTGTCGCTGCCGTCGAGAGTTGTGGAATAGGATAGGATCGGGTAAGGGGTATTGGGATTGGAGATGCAGGTCTTGATGAAGGGAGAATGGAAGCGGAGATGTGTCTGAGCGTAACTGACTCGTATGAAGGCGAGTATCGGGGCCAAGCACAATAAAGGTGCATCGGGGCATAGTTGACTCGTGCGGGGACGAGTATCGGAGGGATTGTGGAAGAAGTGGAGCCCGACACAGAGTCTAGGCGTCTGACACAGAGTCTAGACAGAGAGAATGACTCGACACGGAGTCAGAGTCGCGGAAAGGCGAGAGGACTTGAGCAAAGATTGTCGGCGGGTATCGTTGTATTGAAAGTGGAGATGATGAAGGATGGATATGCAAGTCTTGATGGAGATGATGCCAGATGCGAAGCCCATGGGGCGCGAGGAAGCGCGAGAGCTAGCAAACGAGCGCCAGGTCATCGTGGCGGCGTGTGAGAAGAAGCGCACACCGCCACGCCATCACTCGTCACAAGATCACTGACTGTTCTCACACGTTCGAACAGTCATTCGTTGCTCGGATATCTGCAAAGCAAGGGAGAAGCGACAGGCTAGACGAAGCTGCGGGTGACGATGTGATGAAGGTCGAGGAGGATGCAGAGGACAAACCTGTTCCCGAAATCACAGTGTGCGTCATATTTGTCTGTTATCGTTTTACTGACCTAAAATGTGCAGGGAACATTTCAAGGAGGCGATGAAGTTTGCTCGCCAGTTGGCCTCGGACCAGGACATCCGGCGTTACAAGATGTTCGCTCAGAACCTGCAACAAACTCGTGGGTTTGGCAACAACTTCAAGTTCCCCAGGGGCGAGGGTTCGGCTGCTGCCGCATCAGGAAAATGACAAGTCGCGCTTTTGGCACTTTTTGGACTTTTTCAAGTAGAAAAAGGGATTTAAGCGTGAAAAGTCACACAGTGCTTTTGTACTTTTTTAAACCCAGTGCCTTTTCTTTTTCAAGGACAAAAAGGACAAAAAGCTCATTAAGTTGCGCAATAAGCACTGTGTAAGTTAGCGCTCAAGCAATGCCAAAAGCACTTTTTCGACACTTTTTACACTTTTCCGGACGATAAGAGCGCACAACAGCATAATTCATTGGCAGATACAGGATTGTACGTATTCTAAACAACACCCTAGCCCACCGTTGCACTAGCAGCTTAGGCTCAACGGTAGCAGGTCTAGAATATAATTACAAAGTGAAACCAAAAGGCAAAGATGGTGCTTGCCTGTAATCGGTCTTGGAGGCGCCAGTAGCAGCGGTAGTGATGATGACGGACTTGCCCCAAGCCCGTGCTATAGCAATTCAACGCGCGTTTAATCTGCCAAGTCTTAGATCGGAGCAAGGAAGAGCAAAGACGTACCGCTTGGATGGCGAGCGTCACGGAGCGACGTATCGCTGTCCTGGTAATTGAACTCAATGCGGCTCGACCGTCGTCTGAGGGGGGCTTCGAGATATGCGACGACAGAAACCTAATAGTGAGCAGGTCAAAAGGACGCACCTGCGGCGTGTCATCGTCGTCGTCGACATCGTCCCAGACGCCAGTAATCTGTGGAGCAAAATGATCAGTACACACGGAGGAGAGTGAACGAGGGATAACGCACAGGAGTTATCCAGGGAAGAAACCAGTGGCCCTCCCATATGGGTGGTTGACGGAGCGTGCGGGTCGTCATTCGTGCTACATATAATCGGTTCAGTACATAGCGCAGGGTCAGGAGCACACCTGAGGCTATAGCGCAGACCTGCCCACAGAACCTCCGTGCTCGCTAAGAAAACCGTACACTGCGCCGTCGCTAACGTAGCCGAGGGACGGGGAAAATGAAAGATGTACGCACGCCAATCGCCCTCAGCGGCCAGCACCTCGACGTCGTCGTTTTTGCGGGCGTGGTCTAGAGCAGGCGCGCGCGGATAGCGACCACGGTGTCCAGATACATGGTGCACATGGTGGGCAGCGTCTAAAGTACGCATGCATGAAAGGTGGCGAAGGAGACGAGGAGCGTACGGTGGGTAAGAACTGTATTGAACAGACAATAAGTTAGCACTGGGAAGGACAGCGAACGAGGTATGACACACAGGAAATATTCGGCGTAGAACTCGGCGTACGGACGGCGATGTGCGAGTCGTCATTCATTCTGCATATAGCGGACTCAGCACACAGCAGAGGATTGACAAAACACTAGAGAGTGGTACCAACACACCTGCAGAGCCTCCCTGCAAGGATCCTGATAGGTACAGTCTGCGCCGGATCCGCCGTGTAATCACTAGGAACTCGTCAGTGTCAGGATTCTGTGCAGGCGATGAGCTCACCGTGCAGACGATGCTACATGCAGCTGTGCATCTACCATCGTGGAGCCGGACGAGGACGTGCCTAGAGGAAGGAGGTGAGGGCGAGAGACGACGTGGAAGATTGAGGGCAAGACGCGCAATGATCCCATCAAATATCAACCAAGTCGTGACTTTCACGCGACCGGATGATGACATCGACGAGATTACGCGACGGGCCGACTGGACTTGGTGAAATCTGCCATCTCAGAGCAACATCAACGGACGTCTTTGGCCTCTTCGACGCTCCCTTGCCGGGCTTCAAGCTCCAAGTCCAAGCCTTCTGACTGCTTGGTGTCTTCGCGGCTTTCACGGTGGTGGACAGCCTGCGGCGACCAATGGCAGTGCTCACTGCTCAGCCCGCCCGCCGCTGCAGCTGCCGCCGGCGGGATCCATTCCCAGTGTACTGGGTTTCTTTTGGCCATTTATGGTGTAAATTTCAATCATTCGTCGACACATCGCTGCATCTACTGTATTTTCTTGTCATCTCTGTCCCTGCCAGTGCCGGTTGGTACTATTCCCGACTCGCTGTCCCCAATCTTTGCTGTTTCTATATTGCCGAAATGCACCTGGTTTCTGCTTAAGAAAAGCTCGTACAATAGCTGGCACAAAAAGTTTTAAGGTCGAAAGCTCCCCAAGTATACAAGGGTTTAAAGGATCCCAAGTGCGCAAAGCCATTCAAGGAACACAAAAAGTCGGAATAAAAGTTGAAAGTAAAAAAGCTATCGCCCAAGTTCGGAAAAAAGGACTTGTCATTTTCCTGATGCGTGGCTTCACCGAGGATACGGCTGATGATGGTTCGGCTGCGGCTGCTGCCCCCGGGCCAAGCATGGGCAATGCAGGCTTCACCGAGGCCACGGCTGACGATGACCTATACGCTTGAGAAAAATGTATTGCATGCACACGAATAGTAGATTTCTTCGTGTCTGGTGCGTTTTCTCTGTAGAGAACTCAGACACAGAAACTCACCCAAAGTACAGTGCAACAGTGCAGCAGCCCAGGCGGCTCAGCGGGGGAAGGAGACATGGGCCATGTATCGTATGTATAATATTTAGCAGAATTTTTCTCGACTTTCCTGGCCCGTGGCTCCTTAGGGCCGCCTTAAGCCGCACATCAATTTTAAGCTTTTTGTATTTGTGACTTGGTTGATATTCTCTTTCTCTTACTACATGACGGACCCAAGGCACTCGTAGGGAGGGCAGCCAGTACGGGGAGCTCCCCGTACCCGTGCAGCTGCACAGGGACGAGCACAAGGTAAGATTACATCACTGTCACTTCCTTTGTTCGCCACTCCCAGCCAACAACCCTCCAGCGCCACCGGTGGAATCGCGGCGTCAAAGTACCAGGCGCTCTGCAGCAGACCCACGAGACCAGCTTAACCTGCTTCATGACAAACTCGCTCAACCAACGAGCCGTCGACGGAGCACGCAGTATACCGGCCCTGCTGATGCGGACCCTGATGCGTTGGCGCCGACTCAGCCAGTTACAAAAGCAAGTGACAGTCTTTTCTTACCCACTTTGCCCTGAGTTTTCCTCAGAAAGCACGTACATCACAGTCAACATCTTTGTTTTCAATCGACGACTCGTTTCCGCCGGCGGTCAACTTGAGCTCGAACGACCCACTCTCTCTGGCTACTTTTATGCCTGTTCCTGGACAACCGCCTACTGACTGGTCGGGGGCAACCTTTATACCTGGACAAGCGTCTACTGACTCGGCGGGGCAAGATTTGAACGACTTCATGTTCTCAAGTGCGAATGTCAACTCCAGTGGTCCCCTGTTTCAACTCCAGAGCGCAGATAACAGCGGCAGCATACCCGACCCGAGGATCGCCTTTCCAGGCCAAAATCAGCAGTCGAGCGTGCACGCAGGTTACAGCTCCTCGTCGCATCAGTACCAGGAAGATCCCTTCCGGTCTATGTACTCAGGCTCGCCCTCAATGTTGACCAACTATCAGCCACAATTTGACCCATATGTAAGTGGAGGAACAGTCGCAGGCCGCGCTAACAAATCTTACTCCATCGGATGCCTTATATCCCAAATCCTCGCGTACGTCGTCCTAGGATAGACGAACCATAGCTCAGAAATCTTACAGACATCGTATGGGCCCCAACTTCCACTCGCTGTACGTTCTCTTACAGCGAATCGCTTGCACTAATGTCTTTTAGACCGACTCCCAGCGCCATGGAGGATTTTCAGCCGCCCAAGGTCCTATCGTTGGGATGCAGTATTTTCATCCCTCTGGCTTTCAGGTATGAATCACGGAACATGCGAGTAGCCCACTTACCCTCTCTAGGGGGGCAATGTCTCTATGGTCAATGAGCAGCACTGGGGAAGAAACGGCTATCCTCGGCCACCCAATGTTGCGAAGCTATCCGGTGTTCGACCTCCTTCTTCCCGCTCGTCCAGCTCAAGCTCTAGCCGGCCGACGTTTAGCAGCTGCTCACACTCAAGCCATTCCCCTGCACCTCCTACTGACGTCGAAGGGGACCTGTCTGACGACGGGTACGAGGTAGAATCTGACAATGACAGTCAGAGAAAGCGTCGTCCTCGTGCCCAGCGACACTCCCTTCGTCCGGCAGACCCATCCAACCTCAAACCCAACACACTTAGCTATTATCAGGTCAACGCCCCTGCGACATATATCGTGCTCAGCGAAGCAAAATATATCCATATGAAGTATATTTTGATGACCGATATGTTCCCCATTCCGATGGTAGCTCAAAAAATGGCCGGTGAAGCCATAGATCAAGCAAAACATAAATACGGAGAAGTAGAGCAGGGTTCGTTATCTCTGCTTTGTTTTATACCCTCTTGACTCGTTCACAGCTTTTCGCACGAATACCAGCGCAATGGAGGCTTTGGTACATTTTTCATCTGCATTGCCATCGCTTACCCTCTCCAGGTCCACTCCTTGGCCGCATCAATGCGAGGTGGTCTCGTCAGAGTGGTTGGTCCGGCGTTGGTCGCGCACTCGGGGCTCTACGATCTGGATACGGGAAGGAAAGATGTTAATGGACAAAAGATTCTTCGGACAGATGCACAACAAGACCAGTACAACCGGGACCGAGTCGCCTTGTTGAGGCCGGGCAAGGGCGCCAAATACTGCCACGCAAGCGAGGAGGAGCAACCAGTATGAGTTTCAGTCGTATTTCTCCTCGAATTAAATCTTCCTTCAGGCAACAAACGCAGCATATGACAGCAACCTTCTCGGTGCCTGCATCCAAGCTCTTCTCTATACCGGACAGACGCCTCTGGTTACAAGAATACCAGGACTCCTTGAAGGAGGGCTTCATATCCCGCACGGAATTATTGCAGTCGCAGCGGTTTTCGTACGCTTGATTCTTCGTCTGTTCTTGGCTGAACGTTCAATCAGATAGCCCATTTTCTGGACGCACATGCCTCCGGACGGCCACGTCCGCAAGCAAAGACTCGACCGTTGGATGGCGAAAAGTATCGCACACTGTATTTGTCAATTAAGGCAGACGTGGACGCCATGTACAACGGCTCGGACGGGATCGGCCGCATGTTCCTCCAATACAACCTCAAGCAATGGCGAGAGGCAGGGTAAGAACACAGTTAGCAGGGATGCGTGGCTCATACATTACAGCGGGGGAGAGCTGATCGCTGAAGAGGACCATGAAGCACCTCAGGTCCACACCCAGAAATCGTCGATGACCTCGGCGGAAGCGCTGCAAGAAATTGAGCGACGAGAAAAAGAAAGGCAACAGGTATCAAGCCAAGTGCTCATGCATCACGTCCTTGGCAAACAAAACTGACTATCTTCCAGGTTCGCATTTCCGGCGCACAACACGGACCTACTCAACATGGCCGCGCTGCCAGCTCGTCACTCAGTACTGTAACCGGTATCAGAGCTACCGCCGACGCTCGCAGCGGCAAACATCCCGACGGCACCGATGGTCTTGAACATCGATACGGCGGCGGCTACGGCGGCGGCTACGGCGGCGGCTACGGCGGCGGCTACGGCGGCGGCTACGGCGGCGGCTACAGCGGCGGCTACGACGGTAGCGTCCAGAACAGCCACTCATATGGCCCCAACGATGCGCATCCCGGGCACCCAGCTCCGCGCAGGTACAGTGCTCAAATCTTGTCGTTTACTGATGTGCTCATGCCATCCCAGCAACTCAAATGGCATCCCTCCTTCCAGCTCGTCACTCAGTACTGTAACCGGTATCAGAGCTACCGCCGACGCTCGCAGCGGCAAACATCCCGACGGCACCGATGGTCTTGAACATCGATACGGCGGCGGCTACGACGGTAGTGTCCAGAACAGCCACTCATATGGCCCCAACGATGCACATTCTGGGCACCCAGCTCCGCGCAGGTACAGTGCTCAAATCTTGTCGTTTACTGATGTGCTCATGCCATCCCAGCAACTCAAATGGCATCCCTCCTTACGGACATGCACCTCACGGCGCCAAGTCATACAACGCAGCCAGCACCGGGACCTCCACTGTCGCCGATGGTCATACACCTTACAGTGGTGGTGCTTTCGTGTCCAACTGGCAGAGCAGCGATGGGGCGCAGAGCAGCGATGGGGCACAGAGCAGCGACGGGGCGCAGAGCGATGCGCAGTTCTCGACTGTGGACACACAGAGCAGCGTTGCTGGTGATCTATCATTCTCTCGGTAAAATACACGATACCTTGTCGCTCACTCAGGCACTCATTCTTTATTATAGTAACTCTGCTGAAGAACAGGACGCATACAGAGGCGGGGGTTGGTAAACTGGACCGTATAACTATTCGTATACCCACATCTAGTTACTAGTAGGCTCGACACAATTCGGGCGTCTAGGCACAATATTAAGTAATTGGGTCAATCATCGGTTATGGCTGTGAGTCACTGGCGGCATAGAAGCGTGTCCATAGTTGGTCCATAGCGACAGGAATTGATGCTGTGCATGTTGCTATAGTAAGTCGCTAGCAGTCCATGGCATCATAGTGGCAATACAAACCTATGCACTTCTCCCAACGTGCTCGTTAAGGGGGGGAGTTCCTAGGTGACTGTGGGGCTCTACGGTGCTCGAAAGGCCTATGGATCGTGGTTCCGATTTCCTGATGTCGTGACGAGAAGTTTGAATGGAGAGAAGTCGGTTTGCCTTGACAGAATAGGCTGGAATGAAGGTAGGTGTGGTGTGTATTGAGTGGAGTTCCGTACTCAAGATGCTCGAGCACAGTGAATGCACAAGTTGGAACAAATTCGATACCGTGGCAGTTGGAATGGAGTCGAGTCGCAAATGACGAGAGACTGTTCGAGCGTGTGAGAACAGTCTGTGATCTTGTGACGAGTGATTGCGTGGCGGTGCGTGCTTCTTGTCTCACGCCGCCACGATGACCTGGCCGCTCCTTTGCCAGCTCTCGCGCTTCCTCGCGCGCCATGGACTTTCGCATTCTGGAATCTGCCCCATCAAGACCTGCACATCTACTCCCTCCGAATACTTGCGATGCCTAACAACAATCTTCACTCAAGCCTTCCCGCCTGTCCGTGATCCTGACTCCCTGTCGAATCACTCCCTCTGTCTAGACTCTGTGTCAGACTCATTTGTGCCTAGACTTCGCGTCAGGTGCTGCTCGCTTCCACCATCTCCACGTTCCTAGACCCCGATACTCGCCTTTAGTGTTCTCCAGGGCCGGGTACCCTGGCCCTGCCCAACTTAGGGCCGGGCTTTCGAGGGTCAGGGCCGACGCAACCCCCCGGCCCTGGCCCTCAGCCGCGGAGCCCGGCCCGGCCCAGGGCCCAGGGTTTCGGCCCTACTTTGCCGGTGAGGTGAGTGATGGCTTGAATAAAATAAAAACCACTCACAAATTGCTGTTAATTTAGCAACCTTTGCTAGTTTGTTACCCACATTGACTCAGAGGTGTTGCTAGTCGCCAGGATGGCCATGCGTCGTACGTCTGTGCAGGTTGTGACAGTGGTGATATGCTGACAGGAACTCATCAGTCACGATATCGCGTTCTAGGCGAGACCTCACCCATCTAGGGAGCTTTGGGACCAAATCACCACATGTCCGAAAGACCCGAAAGCGGGCCGATGTCACGCTTTTGTGACATCGGGGACCTCGGACGACAGCCAGGGCCGGGCGGGGCTCAGCCCAAGGGCCGAGGGCTGCAACCACCTCAAGCCCCGGCCCTCAGCCCTACTCGGCCCCAGCCCTGCCCTGGAGAACACTACTCGCCTTCATACGAGTTATGCCCCGATGCACTTTTATTGTGCTTGGCCCTCCGATACTCGCCGCCATACGAGTCTGTTATGCCCCGAGACACCTCTGCGCAACTGGCCTGCGATATTCCCCATCAAGACCTGCATATCCACTACCAATACCCACGACTACCAATTACATCACCGTGCTTCTGACTCGGTGGATGTCGATTTCGATCGGGTGACGCGTGGGTGTCTCCCATTATTCCGAGGACGCTGCGCATCGCAAATGGACACACGGTGACAACGCCCGTCGAGTATGCGGGTCACCGAAACCACGCCCATCGTATACGCCCGAGGTAGAGTTGGTCTGCGAAGAGCTGCGGCGATACACGAATGAGTCGTGACTCCAGTTCGCTTATCCTTCCCTCATCCCCCGTCCATTTACCCCTTCGTCCTATCAATTCTCTTCCTATCAGCTTCCTCTCGCGCGTACATACTAGTTGCTAGCCACTTGCAATTTTACTGGTGCCAATTAAACTCCGCTGTATATTGCAAAGAATCGAATATGGTACAAAAGATACCGCTTCACGAACACATGCGACACGGAGAACGAGAAAGATATTGTATGTCGAAGAAACATACGAAATCGCAAGGAAGATACGCCAGCAGTTCAGCAGCCCCGACGCATGGGCACCCCGCCCGTCGCCTGTTCCTCCTCCTCCGTGTCCTATGCGTACCAGGAGGACCGACCCGAACCCAGGTGGGCTCATTGCCGGCACATGGGTACTCCTCCCATTCCCTTCGCCATCGCCTTCACCGCCAAGTCAAGATAGTACGAAGGGCTCATAACCGAATTCGAATTCTGAAGGCCCAGCTTGGCAGCTTGCCGGCACAGCGGCTCCGCCTGCGCCGATACAACGACAGTAGGAAGAAGTTTGACGACGGAGGAGCGTCTGTGGGTCGCGACAGGGGAAGATGGGGAGAATAGGGAGGGAGGACTAGTAATAGCGACACGACGGCCACTATAGGGCACGAAGCCTTTCGGAGGGACGACAGCGCGAGTGGAGTAGATCATGGTTTATTGTGGCGGGTGGATAGTGGTGGTGTCGGTGGGTGCGAAGAGAGCGAGGGAGAGACCGGGGAGTTTATATAGCAATGGCATGTGTGCGGAAGATGGAGAGCTTGAGGCGGTGGTGAGAGTCGGCGGAATGGAGGGCGGAATGACGTCCTGCGGAGGGCGAGACATCGCGAGTGTGTGCAGTTCCACAGCGGAGGCATCCGAGTCGCTCGTCGCTCGTCGGGCGCGCGATGCTGGGACCACCTCTTCGCCTCTTCCTGTCCCGCTACAAGGTAGTGGACATCCTCACACACCATGGAGAGGAGACGGTGCGGAAGACGGACGCAGATGCGGAGGGTGTCAGACTGAGACTCGGGCTCAAGACTGCTGTGGAAATGAAAGGGAGAATGAGCGACGAGGGCCCGCAGCCGGCCTGAGACATTGGGCAGGCAATGCGACGAGCGAGCAATGTGTCCTCGTCGTCGAGGGTATGAGCGGCGGAGGGTCCAGGGGACGAGAGACGCAGAACGCCACAGTGAGACACCGCTCCTATACGTCCTCGTCGTCGAAAGTGCAGGGAAAGAAAGCCCCGTGGCTGTGGACGGAGTGGCAGAGGAGACGATGGGGGAGCCACGCGATGGATTGAGAGGGTCGAGAACGCAGCGGAATGCGACTCGGAGACGTCGAAAAGCGATTCGGCGGCATTCACCATTCCACCAGCGACATCCCTCCAAACCGGCAAGAGACCGAGAGAGCGCATGCGGTACACATCCGTACACGCTGAGGACGACCCAAGCTGCCTCCGAATCGCGAAAACCACCATCACGTGTCGTACGAGTCCGAGTCGTACGATATTCCAATTGCTCCCGTCCAGCGCCGGCTGCACTCGAACGACCCGAGCTGGAGCTCAGGGAAAGCCCGCACGACATTCTGCAGACCGCCATCTCCGACGGACGAGTCACGAAGGCAGGGGATGTTCTCGCTTTCGTGGAGGAGGACAGCGATACGACGGCGTGGGCGACGAGCGAGTCGATGGATGGAAAGGCGCTGAAGACGTCGGCGGGGAAGGCAGGAAGGAGCGAGACGAGATGAGGTATGGGCTGGGAGGGCGGTCGTGGTAGCGATGGTGCTGTGGACGGTGACTCCGCGACATATGTCGGCTGGCGAAGGCAGCCGGTTTCGCACTAGTCGAGCATCGCTTGGCGTCGCGGCTCCGAGTCTGCTCGCGTGTCTGGAGTTGACAACCCACCCAAAGTGGCCATGACGACAACGACTCGGATGTTGTGTCTCGCGGGAGGGTTGGCCACTAGAGATCCGGGAGAGGACGGCGGGCACGACTGTAGGCAGGCGTGGGGTCGTGGATGGAGTCGAAGGGGACGGAGGTGTTCCGGGACTTGGCTGGGAGCAATGTGAGCGCAGGGAAGCAAGGAATCAAAAGCATGGACACGCACCATGGAAGTTAAGCACTAAATGCTAGGTGAGAGGGTCGCTGTCTGCTGAGGCGAAGTCGCCGAAGCCAGGAGGATGGCGCTTGGGCAGGTAACGACAGCGGGTCTTCCGTGCCAGTGGATAGCGCGCAGTCGAGCGCACCGGGAAACAGGGACTGAATTGAAGTGCACATCGTCAGCAGCGAGAGGAGGAGGTGAGTTCTGAGACGCACGACTCGGATCCTCCACCCTACTGGTTGACGCTCGAGTCTCGAAGAGCCGGGAGATTGAGCCATGCAGCTTCTGCACGACTGCCGTCCTAGCGCCTCAGGCTGGTTCGTCGACTTGGGCAGCCAATTGGTGCTCGCCAGCGGTATAGCGCCTTAGGGTGGGCGCGAATGTTCCGAGGTAGTAGCGTCATGACTCGAAAGCGCGAGAGGCAAAGGGTGGTGACTCATCCGGATCATCTGCTGTTCCTGACTCCGACCACGACCTCGTCCGACGACTAGGCTAGGGTTTACTTGCCCGAATAATCGTGAGTATGGGCTCGCATCCAGGCCAAATGAGGTGATGCCTAGTCGCCAAATGCCCGGAAGATGCACCTCCGCTGTGTTTCCACCGGGGCGATCGTCGCTGCTCGTCTGCGCAAAATATTTCGGGTTGCTCTATGGCAGATATCCCTGGAAACTGCGCATGCTTCCCTTCTGACTGCATGCCCATCTGTCGAAGACGCGCTGCACGTTGGAGGACTTTGAACGACTCGGAGGCGCGTTGGACCGTCGAAAGTGTGTTACAAGATTTCCTCAGCTCTCGATCCGCTTTTGATCCTCACATTTGTGCAACTCCCTCCCGAAGATGCACGCTCGACGGCCCCTCCTCGCTCTCTTGCTCCTCCCCATCGTATCGTACCGTCGTATACTGCTTCGCCTCGGGTTCATATGCTGCCCTCCCGCTGCTGGAGTGGCTCGGCACACAACGTCCCCAGATCCTCGCAAGGATAGCGCCTTGACCCGTTGACGACCATACTCTTGCTGTATGGGCTCGCGAGGATGGTGTTCATGCTCTGCTCCGGCTGGGGGTTGGAGGCAGCTGGTGAGAGCGAAACGAACGGAGGTGGAGAAGACGAGCACTTCATCTACGAGTCGGAAACAGTCGCCAAAGATGAAACGTTGACATGTACCCTGCGAACAGTCGGTGGATCCACCGACAATCCACCTAATGCCGCCCGGATTCCTCCTTCTCCTCACTTATACCGTCTGCCTTCTCGACCGCTGGATATTCGGTGTTCTCCATCGCGACCGATTTGACGAATCCCTGGCGCAGAGCCTGCCCGCGGTGCCGACACATGAACTGCTTGGGGCGCGGCGTTGTACAGCGGCCATTTCTTTCACGGGCGCTGGCGAAAAGAGAAGAAAAACGGTGCCGATGGATGGTCGGGCCGTGGATCTGGAGCGGTGGATGAGGATACCGAAGGGAGAACGGGTTCAGCGAGGATGGGACGCTTCTTACTGTGCCTCTGCCGGCCGCTGTTAGTAACCGAATCGATTTTTCGATTTTCCTTGTCGCGCCGTAAAAGAAAATGCTCAAGAAATTCCAACGAAGATCCTAGAGTCGTATCGAACGATGTGCCACGTATTAAAAGGTATAAAAACCAATTAACCCATGGGTTCGTGGATGGACAGTAGCCAATCTGGGATGCTTGAGCAGGAGTGGAGCCCGATGAGATGAGATGGCAGCGAACGGTGCGTATGGTTGCAATTGGTTACCTGGTCTGAAAACAAAAAAGAAGATGTTCACGCTAGTCAAGCTATGCCCAAACCTCGTTCCGAACGAGTACCGGCCGACGTGTTGATATAGACCGACAGGAGGGTAGTGGGTGGATGCACCAGACAGATTGCGTGTATAGTGACAGGAACGAGCCGCCTTGTACGCCAGAAGAAAACAAGCATCGTGAATGATTATGCGGGCGCGATACCCAGCTATTTTTCGATGATGACGGGAAGACGCAAGATGGTTAGACCGGCCCGGGCGATTCCGACTGCCGATGTGTGTGCTTGTTTGGCTACGACCTCTACCTCTTGCTTCTGACCATCACCCTGGTCCTCACCACGACTTGCCCGCTCAGCACTCAAGCAACAAAGTCAGGGCTAGTCGCAGAATGCCCAACTTGAAGGAGTGTCAGCCCGGAGCTACACAACACCCTGGGCAAGACTCGGTTCTGATTACTGATTTCCGATTCTCGTCGCAGATCTGGGACTATGCCAACCAGAAACGCAATTCAATCGTTCATCCATCCGTCTTCTGGGAAGCACTTGAATTATATCTATGCGCTGACTGGCCGCCCGCAATCGTGAGCTGATAAAAGGACCCGCTGTGCAGCAGCCCGTGTTTCAGTCCCTGCATTCGATGCTCGCCCCGATGCTCGTCTCCGCCGCGGCCAGCGTTGCTGCCTAGTTCATTCTCCATGCCCTCCGAAGTCTGTATCGGAATCTGTCTTCGCCGCTGTGTTCTATCTTGCAACTGCAACGTCCTGGGCATCGTTACTCTGGGACAGTATGACAAGACTAATTCGCTCCAGCAGGTACCGAAGAAAGGGTTTTCTTTGCTCTATTCTAACGACACTTATAGCCATCGCGTCACGCTACGAAACGCCGAACGGGCCAAGTACATCGTACTCGACGCGCAGCGATTCGATCATGCGGTATGAATTCTCGAACGCGAAGACATCCACGGCGGCGAGCACACCAAGCCAGCGCGATGTACTGTTGTCGGCACAGGTCTGTGCAGCGACACGAAAGTACGCCTTGAACTCGGCCCAGGCGTTCCCCGGATTCGCTGCAATGGTCGGCCCGAGCGCGGAGGGTACATCGAATCCCCCGTTGATTGCGGAGGCGCAGGAGGCATGCAGGTCCTCGATGTCTATAGACAGTGAGTATAAATAGTGTGTCGATGTTCAGACCCACATTTCTTCGACAGCAAGACATCCTGCTTGGTCCCAAGTCTCCCAACGTGGCCAGCGACGAACACGTCAAAGTCGAGCGCTAGCAGGATGTCGTGGGCCGCCGTCCACCCGGGGATAAAGTCAGATATCCCGAGCTGTGCGAAGGGTGCCCAGCCGGGGAAGACGACGTCGATGAGCAGCGCGACGCGTTGTACCGGTGCGTACATGAAGAGGTTTCCTGGGGTGTGATTGGGGCCGTGGTACGACAGCTCGAGCGTCTGGTTGCCCACTTGCAGGGTATAGTTGTCCTCGAAGGTTACGTTCGGCAACGGGCGAAGGGGGTCGGACAGCGATGCGAGCAGGCTGAGCGTCTCGGCGTGGGAGATGATCGTCGGGTGCGATCCGTTGAACAGCGAGGCGCCTCCGATGTGGTCTGCATGGAAATGCGAGTAGACAAGGTGCGTGACTGGGATCTGCGTCGTATTGCCAATCGCATATAACAGCTTGTGGCCTATTGTCGGCGGCGCGCTATTCGACGTCAGAAAAATATCAAAATGGAGACCAAGCGGAACTCACTCGACGACGATGACTCCATGGGTGCTGACCAGGAACATGTTTGTGTAGGTGCCCTCCGTAACCCAATACGCGCCATGCCCGAGGTCGCCGACAAAGTAACCGAGCGTGTTGTTGATTTCGACCGGATCGACGATGCTGGGAAGAGGTGCGAATTGAATCTGGGCATCGCTAGGGCCCGGCGCAGGGTTGAGTGAGCCTGAGTCTCGCGCTTCGTGCTCATGGCGCCCATGCACATGCGGGTGACCACAGGCGAGCGCGGCAGCGGCCAGGGACAAGAGAGAATATGCGAAGGAGTTTCATTCTGGATGAACTTTGAACGTGTTGTGTTAGCGTTTAGCGGAGGCGCACAAAAACAACTCAAGGACTTGAAGAATATCACGGATGGACAATGAAGTGCGTCCTTATAACCATTTCCCTTAAGTAGGTGTTCGAATACTTACCCAATTCACATTTGTACGCGCTCACCAAGCAACAGGCTTACCAATGTGTATCGGACCCCCGCTTCCTGAGAGTAGTTGTCGCAAAGAAGAGAGATACCCGGGTGCGGGTCGCCAGAGACTCAAAGGGAATAATCCTCGCGAGCCTGAGGGTGATTAACATCAAGAGGTATGGACAGAATAGTACTTCAACGGCGTGTGTTTTCCGGGAAGAAAATTTTGCCAGACCCTTCTCCGATGAGCTAGTTATATTTCCTTCCGCCACGCTTAAGCGATATACTGAACGACTGAGATGAAAATCGCATTACTCGACGGGTAACGCGGCCATCGCCATCGAATGGGGATGCTTAGTAACATGCCCGCGTCTTGACCGCGACGTCCACCGCGACCTTACATATCGCTATCATGTCGAACCGACGAGTGGCAGACACTACGACCGTGGGTTGGTATTTCCTCTACAGCCGTCAGAATCTGCTAATGGCATCGCAGCGGATGTCGGGGGAATACATACGCGTCACCCACAACTTGGTCAGCGCATACTCGAAAAAATGCATGTACTGGTACATCCCACGAATCTCACAAGACGATTTGGCGTCTAATCAAACGCGCTACACCAGAGCCTTCCACACGGACGAATGCGTGAATTTCTTGAACCGGGTGACGCCAGAGACGGCGGAGAAGCTTACCCATGGCGGTCTGCTACGTGCGTTGCTAAGCCTCTGCGTTTCCATGCGTTGACTGACTCCTCCGGGTCCGTAGTCGTTGTCGGCGATCGCGAGCTCCAGTATTCGACGGTCTTCGAAGACTGTTCCGCGGATCCGTCTCCCTGGGTGGCCTATTGCCGCAGTCCAGCGGCTCACCAGCGGCGGGACCGACATGGCGATAAACTGGGCTGGGCTGGCGGGCTGCACCACGCGACGTCCGTTTTCTGCTTCTCGCGTCCTCGTCAATGGCTGATCGAGTCCGTTCTCAGCCACCGCTTCTCCGACGCTCCAGATGCGCTGAAAAGCTTCGCTTCCTCTGCCAGTGCCTGTTCCAGTACCTTTCGACACGACGATGCGGGTTCTCGAGCAGTTAGGATGACGACGGCGGGAGAGTCTGCGGACATTCTAGGCGGGTACGGTACGTCCACCTCATGTCGCCGTTGACGCTCTTCTCACTCTCTTAAGCGACCCGTGCGGTTAGTGGTGCCATTCTCCTCTCAGACCCGCCTGCAAAACTCGCTTTCGACCCCTCCCACGCCTTCGACTCCTCTCTCAATCCTCCCCCGCCGTCCATTGAGAACGCTGCTCTTATCTGCGCGTCCGACGTACTCCCGGATGGTGGGCGGCCCAGTGCTCATGACCCTGGGCTCGACTGGCCGGTGGACGATGCGAGGAGAGATGCCACGTCATCACATCGACTAGCAATGGATCACCTCTCCGAGCCTTTGGACGCGGTGGATGGGTGCTTGCAGTGAATGCGACGCAATCTGCGCTGAGAAAGGACACGAGTTCGTGGGGAAGGCGCAACGGCATTCAGCAGCATCCACCTCGCCGCTGCCAGCGCGCCCACCATTCCGCACCCTCAAGATACCTTCGCACTCCCCAGCTCTCGTTCCCCGACCGCCTTCCCCGCTCCGTGTCAAGTCGACCCTGGGGTATTGTGGGAGGACTGTCCGTTGGAGGATACCGTCCGGGTCCGTCCCTTGTCAAGCGGATACTGGGGTATCGCGACTGTCTCCATCCTCCGTCGCACGGTCTTTCCCCTCGGCACATGGGTAGAGGGATGAGCCAGTGGTGGTCAAGCTGGAACGACGGGCGTGTGCGGAGGAGTCAGGACGAGCTGGACCGACTATCGCGGCTCGTCTCCTGGACCAGGAATCGCCTGTCTCGTCCTTCCTGTCAATGGTGGAAGGGCCTGCTCGCGACGGCAGACATTCCTCCCCCATTGCGAGCTGCAGGTGGCTGTCGATGTGGCTGAATCTGTCACCAACGCCCGTCTTTACGCGCGCGGGCTCACCCTCAGCCACCCACGTTCCTACCTCGCCCGTGTCCTTGACGCAGTCCACCCGGGTTATCCCACCGTCGTCTCTGATTCCATTCACCGACTGGCCTCGACCGCCGCGCCGCTCATTGCTCCTCGCATCGGACGAGCAGGTGGTGGAGGTCAAGCCCCTTCTCCCGTCGAGGTCGATCTTCCGTGGCAGCCTCAGAAAGCTCGCACACCGGCGTGAGGTATTGCAAGCAACGTAATATAATGCTTGCGTGGGTGGCTCGGTCATCCAGGAGACGGGTCACGAAGAGGATCTTGAAGGCTCGATGATTCGCGGATACTGCGATACATTTACCTACTTATTACTCACCGGTCGCTATTCACAGTACGATACGTTCTGCCTACGCTATGAGCTACTGTATACTTTCTTCCTTCTTCGTTTGTAGAGAGTCGTAGAGGGTGGTCGAGTTGGCTGCAGACCGCGTGAGTTCGTGCGTGGGCCGCGTACGGCCTTTGATTTTCTCATCGTAGTACTCGTTCGTACTATTCAATGTACTCGTATAGCCGCCCCGGTGGTGGAAAGCACACAATGGAATGGATTCGGTTGATTTGTGTTCATTGTTGAGTGGCGTACAAAGAATGTGGAACGGTAACTACCACGACGACGGGTGCTTGAGCAAGGTCTGCCAGCCGGTCAGGCGTAGGAAAAGAGAGGACGAGGGCGAGGGCGAACTCACTCCACGGTCAATCAACACTTGGCAACGAGGAAGATGACGAGGGTGCCCATGTCGCGCGGGGTGCGGTGAAGGGGAATGTCTGCGACTGCGAGGAGGGAGAGGGAGAGATGCAGGAGACGCCGAGCGAGTCGATGGATGAGGCGCCCGTGCTCATGCCGGTTATGAAGAGGCTTGTGGAGAGGGAGGCCGCGAGCGGGTGTGGCCGGGACTAGACGAGAGGTCGGCGCGTGGGTGGGGTCACGGCCAAGCGACTAAGTAGCAGGTGGCGATGGCATCTGGTGGTATCAATGGCGCTAGGTCTAAGGTCATGGTCGAGGATGACGGCGAGGACTGCAGCTGTGGAAACTCGTCAGCCGAGCCCTTCACAAGAGAGAGAACAACGCACCCTGCCAGCCAAAAAAAAAAAAACGCGGCAACGTCGCCCGTCGCCAGCCAAAACCAATACATCCCGCGCTCTTGACTTTCGTTCATCCAGGCGTCGGCCCCGGAATACGTATACGAAGCGGGGTCGTCCTCTTCAGATCGTGCGGACGGTAGGGTATTGCAGCTGACGGTGATACACCAGTGCGAAGGAGTACATCGTAGCGGTGGTCGTCATCAATGGGTTGGGGTCTGGGGGATATGCGGAGACACCATCTCAATGGGAGCTCGCGAAGACTTGCGCGAAGACGATTCTTCCAGGTCTTCCCGATACCGTGCGATGTGCATCCGGCGCCGAGTAGCGTGGGCAGCACTAAGGAGGTTATCCATGGTGCGGCTGAGCTGGTGATTCCTCGGGGTGGTGGGCGAACGGGCGAGGAGTGACGCATGCAGCAAGGGAAGAGCGGGAGCTCGAGCGGCAGGATGTGGTGGAGCGGAGGAAGCTAGGCTGTCACCATGCTGTCAGTGCACCGGCGATTGGCGTCATCGCCGGTGCGCACCCTTGGGTGCGACGACAGCACAGATCCCGCGCCGCTATAGGGCAGCACTACATGTTGCTATGTCCATTGGCGCCAATATTGGAGCAATTCGATAAGCAACGTACGTCGCACTGACTTGCAGCTATTATTATGCATTCATGCTGCCAGGCTGCTGTCAGGCTGTCAGTGGCCTTGAGGATTACACGCCGCGACCTCGAGGATCACACGCTGCGACCGAACTCTCCTCCGTCCTTCATCCCACTACTCGACCCGGCCCACCGAAGCACCAAGAATGCCTGGAACCATGGGAAACAGCAATGACATGCCAGACAAAGGTGGAGCATCAGCGGAGACTAGTCCGCAGCGGTGCGTGCCTGGAAAATCGATCCAGGGATCCGGGCTCATCCTTGTGTTCCCCAGCTATTACTCCTGGTTCGGAGCAACCTTTAACACCACTACCTTCACCCGATCTCAAGTCGAGGCCGCCTTTGCACTGGTTGTCGACGACATCCTTCAGTGCCTCATCAATGATGGTGCACTGAGTGGAGATGTCAAGAATGATCTGATCTTCCAAGGCAACCCACTGCTCAAAACAAGAGGACTTTTCCTGGAGCTGGATTGTTACCCAAGAGATCACAAACTCATCTCATCCCTCCTTCAAGCCGTCTCCCATAAGGACACTGGGGGCACTCTGGAATACATGCTCAGTCCTGCCTTTGAGAAATTCAAGCTGAATCCCGGAGACTTCCTTACTCAGTTTGCTGATAGCAAGGGCCACCTTACAAGAGCACAAAAAATATGTGCTGGGGCTAAGCTTGTCTGGCGTGACCTGCAAGAGGTCCAATTTGCAGTCCCTAGTTCTATCTTCCAGCTGCTTGATAAGTTTTCAGACATTGCCGAGGTATGGCCTCGGCCCCATCTGTACTTGATATTGAATCTGCCCAGATGTACATAAACAATGAGAAGGACTTGCAAACTCTGATGGACAACCTTGCATCCTCCCTGATACGAGCCAACACTGTGCTTCTGGCAAGAGAATACTACAGCAACCAGGTCACTGAGAGTAGTGAGAAGTTGACAAAGTAGGTCTTGTGATGATTATTACTATACAAGCTCAATTTTGCAGACTGCTAGTTGATGGAGCTTTTGAAGTTCACAATCTGCATGTTCAAATCCCAAGAGCTTACACTGGGCTACAACCCAGGGTCAAAGAGGGAATCCAAAAATTTGGTAACCAATTGAAGGCAGCTCTGCAGATTCATAAGGTGGGTGTTTAAAAAATGTGTTTATTTTTCCACATTGACACCCCACAATTTGTTTCAGCAGGAGTTGTGTCAATCGGTAACTGCAAGCATATACCAAATACTGGGGAACACATTGGTCTGTACTGTACTTTAACTTTCCAATACTTTGCTCAACAGTGGTCTTTTAGTCACAGCAGTTGACGTATGTTGCCAAAGCACGTTTTAATGGAGTGGACAAGCTCACTCGACGAGGGTGTACACTACACACCAGGGTGAACATCCTCTCTCAGCTGCAAACCTGGGCTCTAGATGTATCTTCAGATGCATCTGACTCCATTTTTTGGCTTAGTGGCATGGCCGGTACAGGCAAATCCACTATCGCATACACTCTCTGTGAGTGGCTGCAAAAACAAAGACGACTTGGTGCATCTTTCTTCTGCTCTCGAAATGAGGAAGACACCAGGTCCCGCAAGTCTCTTGTTCCAACTATTGTGCGCCAGCTCCTGTCTGAATACAAGCCCCTGGTGGCTAGTCTTCAAGGCATCAACCTTGAGAGGTTCAATGATATCTGGGAAGGGGATATTGACAAGCTCCTTGTTGAACCGTGGGCTGCGATGAGGAGGTGTGGTTTTGATCCACCATCACTGGTAATTGTCATTGATGCTCTGGATGAGCTGGAAAACGACTCTGGTGCCCAGTTCATCAAGGACCTGATCACTGCATTTGCTGGCACTCCATTACATGGGCTCAAATTCCTCCTCACCAGTCGTCCCCATCCCAAAATTGTGGAATCTTGCCATGCAGTGAAAGCACACTTTCGGTTGGAAGATATTGAGAAAAGTGATGCCGAGGCTGATATTCGCTGCTTCTTGCAAGTAGAACTGCCAAAACTTGGAGATAAAATTGAAGCCATTGTAAAGGATTCTGCCGGGGTCTTCATATATGCTGCAACCATTGTGCGGTACCTCTCGCCACAGGGTGTCCCACCAACTACCGGGCAACAAGCCAAGCAGCTGGACCATATTCTGGAAAAGGGAGTTGGACAGGTGATAACAGGCAAAGATCAACTTGTGGATGCTCTTTACAACCGGGTCATTGAGGAGGTGCTCCAAAATAGTTTTACAGCAGAGATCTGTAAGCGTGTTCTATACGCAGCTGTGACAGCACGACAGCCTCTGACAGTCCAGGCACTTGCCCCACTTGTGGTTGATGCATCAGAAGAACCTAGTGAGGCAGCTGTGGCTGACAATGTTCTTGCTGTCAGAAACAGCTTGGGCAGTCTCCATGCTGTGCTCTATGTCTCTGAGCGAGATCACAAGATTTATGTATATCACAAGTCCTTTGATGATTTTATCATCAACCGCTCAAGGCTGGCAAACCAGGCTGCATCATATTTTGTGGACCGCACACGAGAGTGCTTTGACATCTTGGACAAATCACTCAAGTTCAACATCTGCAATCTTGTCACCTCATATTTACAAGACGATGAGGTGGAAGGGCTGGCTGGGCGAGTCGCAGCAATTGGACCTGATATTAAATATGCCTCTGAACATTGGGCTAGCCATCTTGATGCAGTGCGACACAGTGATAAAGCTGTTGAAGAGGTCGCTGCATTGCTATTGGGGTTTTGTGAGCTCAAGGTGCTATTCTGGATGGAGATAATGAACCTCTGGAAGGTTGACTGCCGTTATGCAATACAACAAGCTCGTGGCTGGGCTCTCCAGGTATGTAGCATGAGTAATGTGGCAGCATTTGTTTTCTAAAAGAAACATCAGATTTCAGATTCCAAAGTACTGAATGAATATACCACAGCAGTTCAGCGAGTCTGGGCAGGGTTCATATCTGGTGCAGCATCAGC
The DNA here is from genome assembly GCA_029282125.1 of Mycena amicta. Classification (NCBI taxonomy): domain Eukaryota; kingdom Fungi; phylum Basidiomycota; class Agaricomycetes; order Agaricales; family Mycenaceae; genus Mycena; species Mycena amicta. Next base: position 405,401 of record JARIHP010000049.1, read on the forward strand.
TTGCACACCACATCTCTACCTGAGCTGCCTGGCAGCAGAAATAGCCAATGCTGAGAATCTGGAGGCATGGAGGCACAACTTTACTGGCTTAGGATTCTTGAAGTGTGATTCCTTAATCCATAGTATTCCACTGGTGCAGATGAAGGGGCACAGTGAAAGGGTCCAGTCTGTAGCCTTCTCACCTGATGGGGCCCTCATTGTGTCTGGCTCCTTTGACAACACTGTGCGCATCTGGGATGCAGCCACAGGCAGGGAGCAGCAGTGCCTGGATGGGCACCGCAACCCAGTCCGGTCTGTAGCCTTCTCACCTGATGGGACCCGCATTGTGTCTGCCTCTGTCGACAAAACTGTGCGCATCTGGGATGCAGCCACAGGCAAGGAGCAGCAGCGCCTGCATGGGCACAGCGACTCGGTCAACTCTGTAGCCTTCTCACCTGATGGGACCCGCATTGTGTCTGCCTCCGACGACAAAACTGTGCGCATTTGGGATACAGCCACAGGCAACGAGCAGCAGTGCCTGGATGGGCACACCTCCACGGTCCTGTCTGTAGCCTTCTCATCTGATGGGGCCCGCATTGTGTCTGGCTCCAATGACAAAACTTTGCGCATCTGGGATGCAGCCACAGGCAAGGAGCAGCAGCGCCTGCATGGGCACAGCGACTTGGTCTATTCTGTAGCCTTCTCACCTGATGGGACCCGCATTGTGTCTGGCTCCAAGGACAAGACTGTGCGCATTTGGGATGCAGCCACAGGCAATGTGCAGCAGCGCCTGGATGGGCACAGCTACTTTGTCCGGTCTGTAGCCTTCTCACCTCATGGGACCCACATTGTGTCTGCCTCCGATGACAAAACTGTGCGCATCTGGGATGCAGCCACAGGCGAGGAGCAGCAGCGTCTGAATGGGCCCAGCGACTTGGTCTATTCTGTAGCCTTCTCACCTGATGGGACCCGCATTGTGTCTGGCTCCTCTGACAGAACTGTGCGCATCTGGGATGCAGCCACAGGCCAGGAGCAGCAGTGCCTGGATGGGCACAGCAACAGGGTCTGGTCTGTAGCCGTCTCGCCTGATGGGGCCCGCATTGTGTCTGGCTCCTCTGACAGAACTGTGCGCATCTGGGATGCAGCCACAGGCCAGGAGCAGCAGTGCCTGGATGGGCACAGCGACACGGTCTGGTCTGTAGCCTTCTCGCCTGATGGGGCCCGCATTGTGTCTGGCTCCGACGACAGAACTGTGCGCATCTGGGATGCAGCCACAGGCAAGGAGCAGCAGCGCCTGGATGGGCACAGCAACAGGGTCTGGTCTGTAGCCTTCTCGCCTGATGGGGCCCGCATTGTGTCTGGCTCCGACGATGAAACTGTGCGCATCTGGGATGCAGCCACAGGCAAGGAGCAGCAGCGCCTGGATGGGCACAGCGACATGGTCTGGTCTGTAGCCTTCTCGCCTGATGGGGCCCGCATTGTGTCTGGCTCCTCTGACAGAACTGTGCGCATCTGGGATGCAGCCACAGGCAAGGAGCAGCAGCGCCTGGATGGGCACAGCACCAGGGTCTGGTCTGTAGCCTTCTCACCTGATGGGGCCCGCATTGTGTCTGGCTCCGACGACAGAACTGTGCGCATCTGGGACGCAGCCACAGGCAAGGAGCAGCATCAGCTGGATGGGCACAGTGATGGGGTCAACTCTATAGCCTTCTCACCTGATGGGGCCCGCATTGTGTCTGGCTCCGACGACAACACTGTGCGCATCTGGGATGCAGCCTCAGGCGAGGAGCAGCAGCGCCTGGATGGGCACAGCTCAAATGTCTGGTCTGTAGCCTTCTCGCCTGATGGGGCCCGCATTGTGTCTGGCTCCCTTGACAAAACTGTGCGCATCTGGGATGCAGTCACTGTGCAGCTGCAACCTGTGCTACAGGGCCGATGGAGTGCACCTGGGTGGCTCTCCGTGCCTCATATGTCCCCCGTCCCCCTGTTCTGGTATCCACCTGAACTACACACAACCTTTGTCCTTCCACCTTGTCTACTTCAAATCTCCCAACAAGGTGTGACCCATTTACACCCTGAAGCCATCCCCCATGGCCACAATTGGGTTCGTTGTTACAGTAGTAATCCGACCGCAAGTTCAAGTGACGTCTTACGTACGAAAAAAAAAAAAGGCCCCGGAAGATGTTGCCTAAAATGAAAAGCAAAATCTTCGGCCTCTTCAGGTACAAAAAACTCAAGAATCACTGAACTTACGGTCGGATTATTACAGTATTCTCTGCCGCATTGACCAAGCTTCATATATTTTGTACATCTCACTTCCCTTGCAGGGTCTGGATTGGACACACACTGTAAAAATGAATTCTTCGTATCTTTCAGCCTAGTTGAGAATGAAATCTTATATATATATTTTCGTTGTTGCTTCAAATGTGTCCGAAAATAATTTTCCAGCTATGCTGAAAAGTTGGCCTAAAATACTAATACAGAACAAGTTTCAGGCTTCGGTGAAATTCACATTTTCATTGAAAGATTCCCTGAAAATACGCAGATCTGAAAATCATTGTATGTTCAGCTCCCTTTCAGCCAAACTGAAAATACCACAGAACATCAGGAATCATTGTGCATTCACGGTGTATGATAGTGCTATCACTTGTCCGAGTCGCTGTTCTGTGTCCGCCAACCTGTACCCCGACAACATATGTAGTCGCGTTGTATGGGAGATATACTGTGCAAAAAGTATTTGGACATGTTGGGTAAATTCAAGAAAAATTGGAGACAACTTGAGTTTCCCACTGCAACTTTTGCTTCGGCAGGTGCAACTTGTCTGTAGACAACTTCAACTTTGATGAGAACAACTGCTCAATATGGCATCTCAAAGTGGCACAAGTCAATATCCCTCAAAGGACATCTCTATAGCCGATTTTGCACTGTGACATTAGATAATGATGGCATCATCACCGATGAAATCACTCACTCAGTTATCCCACATTTATTTAGCCATTTTGAGGCTTTTGTGGAGGGTGAGGGATAGAGTCCTTGGAATGGTCACCTTCCTCTGATAAATTTGCAATAGTATCCCATAACACACCACAGCTGGAGTTACCGTGATCAGAGATGAATTGATCACAACTGATGAGCCTGATGGCCCTACCCATAAGTTGAGAACACCAAAGCTGTCTCATGTAGAAGTTGGAGTTGCACTGCGGAAAGTTGTCCATGCCGCATGCCAAAGTTGTGAGAACTGAACATGTCTCCGAATTATTGCCGTTTGCAAAATAGTTGGCGGTCACACATTTGATCGTCAAAAACTGCCATAATCATAGCTCAACGTGCGCGGCCGATATCTCGCGAACGCGGCCTCGGAGGGCCATGGTTAGTTCAGGAAAAGTGTAGTGTTCAGTGCGGGCTACGGCGCCCCGTGGTTTACGAGGCAATTTGAATGTATTTTTGGATTCCAGAGATCAACCAACAACATACGAAAACGGAAGTCTGTTTCCTGAACTACAACCACCTGCACAGTATCACGCGGGGGCAAACCGCTCTTCGACGACCTCAGATGGGCCCTGGTGTCCGTAGGCCTCTACCACGAGCTCCGAACATTGCTAAGCTCACCGGAGTCCCGCAACGCAGCGTAGAACGTACGTTCGCTGACTATCACAAACACGCGACTGCAGCACACCACCCTGGAGCTTCGGGGAAGGAAGAGTGTACTCAAAGGAAGGGCAGGAACGGTGTGTGGACGGTTATACAGACTGGGACGGTGCTGAATGCTTCCAGTTCCTTCGCTTGACTCTGGTGCACACATTCCGACGTTTACCTCGATGAACTACGCGATATTTTGGAATGTCGGTTGGATATTGACGTCGACGAAATGAGATAAAGCGGGCTCGATACCGTTTTGACTATGGCCTACGGGACACCCAGAGCAGACTGTTTTCGTTGACGTTGTGGTTCAACGTTCCGAGTCAACCTCTTTGATCCCAGGAAATACCTCCAGAGAATACATGTGGGTGCTAGATTGACTCTTTCGCACGATTTCTCTCAATTGGTCATGTATATATGAGGCTCGGCCACTGAGTTACGGCTCGCGCGCGTCGGAATCAAGCTGGGCAGGTTTTTCATCCAAAAATACATTCAAATTGCCTCGTAAACGACGGGGCGCCGTAGCCCGCACTAAACACTACACTTTTTCTGAAAAAAACATGGCCCTCCGAGGCCGCGTTTGCGAGATATCGGCCGCGCACGTTGAGCTATGATTATGGCAGTTTGTGACGATCAAATGTGTGACCGCCAACTATTTTGCAAACGGCAATAAAGTTGTACACAAAAGCACCAGATATGCAGCAGTTGTATGTTGAAAAAGTTGCAATCCACCTGAAAGTTGTCCAAAATACTTTTTGCACAGTATATCACCCATAGCGTTGTCGAGTGGAAAAATAGTTTTCCTCTGTAAAGCTCTGGGAGCGACTTTGTCCAAGAACAGCACGCAAAGTGCGGGGGTCTGATGGTATGGAAGTTTGTTCAAAAGATGAACAAGGTGGGATGGGTTGGGGGTTGGTGGAATGTACGTATTCCAATGAGAATCCTCACACGCACCAGGGTGGAGCAACTCTCAGCCGAAGGGTCGTAGCGGGCTCAAGTCTATCTTAGACTTGAGGAATTATGGATGAGTCTATCGTAGACTCAGTACTCGTGATCGTGGGTTGCCTACCAAAGGACTTTGCGTTTGTGGGTGCCTACCAAAGGACTTTGCGTTCGTGGGGATTGCCTACCAAAGGACTTTGCGTGAACAAGTCTACGGAAGACTTGTAAGAGTTCCTGGTTACAGCGCACACTCAAGTCTATCTTAGACTTGAATGTATTGGATGCACACCAAGAATAAACAAAATAAACATGGGTGGGGGGGATAAGTTCACCAAGATGAACTCAGTAGATGGTAGATGGAAGGTGAGGATGCACAATAAATGTCTCAAACCATCTTCTGAAGGAAGATCTCGAAGAAGAACAATACAAAATCACGAACAGCACAAGCAAGGTAGAGGTCCAGCAAAGGACAATAGTGTTGCAGGATACTGGGGACTCGGAAGAAGTATTGAAAAACTCGGACCAAGGTCAGAGAATGTTCACAACAAAGTGAAGATGTATTCAGGATAAGATACAAGAAGTATCAGACTGGAATACAAGGTAGAGGTAAAGTGCAAGTACAAGTGGGGGGTACAAGATGTCTTTCTACTGCCAAATCCTGGCCTTTATACCGCTCTGGGGGCCCATGATGTCACCAATGACATCATCCTCAAAGCGATGTCATTGCCCCGCAATGAAGTCATAGACGATGTCGCTGCTTCTTGGCTCTCCACAACGAGGTCATTGTAGGTCTGGATGCGTCTGGGTGGCTCTGGAAGGTGTCTGGGCGGCTCCGGAAGGGTATGAAGTCATAGTCACATGCCCACTTGTCATTTCTAATGTGTCATGAGGCCTAGACTGCTCTAGATGAGCTAATGACCTTGTAGTCATTCATCCTGATGATATAGCGTCATCCTGATGACTTGACTGATGATTGATTTGTCATTATTGTCACCTGAGCATTGATTAGATAATTCTAGAGCGCCGTCCTTGAGTGTTTCTGGGTTTGACAGGAAGTTGCTTTAGCACGAGTTTTCCCTCTTCTTGCTAAACAATTTCCATGCACGACAGCGTCTTCAATCTGAGAGTTGTACTTCTCGCACCTCATATGGGTGATATACTGTAAAAAAGTATTTTTGACATGTTCTGAAACGGAGACATCTTTTTCGTGGGTCAACTATGATTTTCGGCGTTATATGAGGACAACTTTCAGATTTTATTACAACTTGGCACCCTCGTGCATGTACAACTTTGTCCTAGATACATCTTTTCGAAGTCCATCTTTTAGTATCCAAAAAGACAACTTTGTGGAGATTGCGTGGCAAGTGCAACTTGTTAGGGTGCATCTCAACTTGAGGGGGAAGAAGTAGTTTGGGGCTAACATCTTTACAAAAGACAACCTCAAATCGGAGAGAAGCAACTTGGTGAAGCACACCTTCCTCGTTGACAACTTCCTCAGAGGTGCAACTTACTTAATTGCAAGTCCAACTCAGGGAAAGACAACTTCCGCAGATGCAACTCCCTGAGAGACATGTTCGAAACAGGTGAGTAGCAACTTTGTAACGTCCGATGACATCTCTTTCGAATGGGAGTGCAACTTTATCCAACAAATGAACGGCGATCAATGGCAATCAGATCATCATGATGGAATAAAAAAAGCTGGCCGACGGGTCAGTGAGTGTCAACGCTCCCTTTCTCAGCTTGTAGGATCTCAGTAGCTATAACAAGGCAGGGCACTCGCTCTGCTCCTGCTCTTGGTACAGACTCGGACGACAACTGTTTACAATCCATGAACGATGAACGATGAATTTTCCACACTTTGGGAAAGCAACCACTACAACTATCAGCTCTGTCCACCCCAACCCAAGCGGCAATTTGACCCTGCGAACTCGCAGTCTGCCCAGATCCTCCAGCTGCTCGTTGTCTATACATGCGCACATCGAATCGTTCTATAACCTTGAAGGGATCGTTAGTAATGACCGAGTTCAGGCGACAACACACCGGATGAATTCCTGAGGGTCAGCACTCAAACGCAGTGAGTGTATGGATAGCGACATGCAATATAAACCGCTGTTGTGACCCCGTCGACAGGGTCACGCCATTCATCGAACCAAGCTTGAGATCAGTAGCTGGGCTGATCCGCCTGATTGCCACTGATGGCTCAGCTCCGAGGGGACGAAGTTGTCCCTGGTGAAGTTGAAGTTGTCCCTGGGGAAGTTGTCCGTGGAGGCAAACATGCCCCGCAGAAAGTTGCACGCTGGGAACATGCGTCCGGAGAAGGTGTACAACGTTAGAAGTTGGCTCTGGGCAAGATGGAGTTGCAACTCGTCAAGTTGAGTTGTCAGGGCCATCTAAAGTTGACATTCTTACGACGAGCAACTTGAACATGCATCGTAAAATGTTTCAGGTGAGTTTCGGTCAAGTCCAGGTTGCTGTATAAAAAGTTGTGTTCAACAAAGTTGAAGTTGCCTTGGTCAAAGTTGACTGCTGAAAAGTTGCACTTGCGCTAGAGGAACATGGAGCGGAGACGGAAGTTGTTTGAATGAAAGTTGCACATGCGAATGGCAGAGTTGTACGAAACCAAGTTGAACATGTAAACAAATGCAACATGTAGCATAAAAAGACTTGTAAATTCTCAAACATGTCCAAATACTTTTTTGACAGTATATCTCCCATACACCTCACGCTATCATCATCTGGACACCGCCCAACGAAACCCTCTCTATGGGTGATATATTGTGCAATAAAGATAGGTGACATGTTCCCGTTTTTTTTACATCTTTACTGGTAGCAACCCGACATTTGCAGCTATTTCATCGGACAACTTGTAATTTGAATACAACTTTTTCACTCGAGTACATGTACAACTGAGAAATATGGACATGTACCTAGGAGACAGGTTGCAAGTCAGCCGGAGACAACTTCAACGTGAATGAAAACAAGTTGCATGCCACTCAGTTGCATGTACAACTTCACAAAAAACAACTACTCTATATTGTCAACTTCTTTAACGTCAACCGCATCCCAGGAACAACTTTGCGAAGTACATCTATGTGCCTGATACAACTTCGCAGCGTACAGGTTCATAGACCACATCTTTCAGGATGACAACTAAACAATAGAATGCAACTTCGTGAATTGCAACTTGACCTGGATACAACTTTTTTTGAGGCATGTTTTTAACTAGGTACAACTTTACAGACTGCATGTTCAGATCCTTGAAATACAACTCCTCTCATTCAGGTTACAACATCCTGAACAAACCGGGTGGCCGTATCGGCCATCACTGTCCATCATGCACATCAGAGGGGAGAAATATTTATTGTACATTAGAGAAGTGCGCCGTAGCTAGGACTACAGCCCGACAATAGACTGATATACCATCTTGTCCGTCATCCTCTGCAAAGTCGAAGTTTTCCAAAGCTGCCCGCATAGCGTCAATCTCTTCCGCGTTGTTCACAAAAATCCCAGCCGTGCGCTCATCCTCCGCGTTCTCGAACTGTGTGTGATCAGGAGTGTGGGGATCAAGTGCAAGCTCATCTGCAGGAGGCATCGGACCGCCCATCTCCTCACCATATTCGGGAGCAGCCGCTGTGTCCAAATCGTCGCCGGGATCGCCTGTCCAGTAGCCCAACCGGATGGCCTTCACGCGGCTGAGTTCGTACATCGCAGTTGGAGTCCGATTGCGGGCCGTCCGAATCTTGTGCATGTTCCAAGCATTGCGGATACGGTCGAGTGCAGCCTGGATCCGGGGCTGGAAGACCAGGAACAGGCAAACCCGCTCAATCGGGTTCTCCATGTCCAGCAGGATGTTCTCCTCCAGATACTGGAAGAGCTGGCGGAAAAACTCGAGCGCATCCTTGTGAACATCGTGCCAGCAACGCTCGATTCGGATATTCTGCGTTGAGCTACAGGAGAAGGTGAGCTGAAGTAACGCAAAAGCAGAGCTAGCACCCACCGACCACGAAGATACGCCCTATGGAGAAGGCCCCAATTACCAATCATCCGGCGCTCAACACCATTGTTCTCGGTACCAAAATCGCCGTGAACACGACTCGGCCAGCCATAGATCGCGACCCCCTCTCGCATGAAGATTTCCTCAACAGTGGCGGACTTCTTGTTGTCGCAGCAGGTGAGGTAGATGATCAGCCGCGAGTGACCATCGACACAGCCGTGCACGTAGAAGCCCCAGGGACGAAGTTTCTCGTTGCCGTCGTGGTGCCAGAGAGCGTTGGCGCCACGCACTCGATAGACCCGTCGCTTGATAGCCTGGTGCCAGCTACGCTACTAGTCAGAAACAATTCTTCGCAATGGGCAGTACACAGGAAATTGGGGTTTTTCTCTGATGTATCAGTGATGCCGAATGCGGCTTGATGGCCACCGGCCGGCTGAGGAAGGTTGCCGCAGAAACTCCCGAGATGGATATAGAAAAGTTGTCTCTCAGTAGAAGTTGAACCTGGGGAAGTTGACTCCAGGGAAAGTTGCATCTCCGCCAGTTGCACCTGTATTCTGTCAATGCGAAGTTGTCGCAGGGAGAAGACAGTTGTCAAAATCATCACCTTCAAGTTGTACTCCAGACAGATTAAACATGCAACATGGAGCATCTGAAGTTGTCGTTAGCAATGTTGTGACATGTCCTAGCAGAAGTTGTCTCCAGGAAAGTTGCCCTCCCACTCAACCTGTGATCAATCTAGTTGTGCCCTAAAAAGTTGCACCTGCCTCTCCCAAAGTTGACCTGGGCATGAAAGTTGTCTCCCGTTGAGTTGTACTTGCCATCGGTGAACCTGCTCTATGGTTGATATAAGGTTGCAATATTAGGGTTGAATTGACACAAGTTGAGTGTGTTTTCAACACAGGTCAGTGAAATTTTGACACAGGTTTTGGTGACCTGTGTTTATTCCTTTCCCAGTGTGAAAACAACAGCAAATACAAACTGGTCGAATGATCTGTCTGATTCAATCATGATCCCATCAGCGGCAAATAGCCAGCAGTTACCCTTCCGCTCACTGTTGCAATGAACTTTTGAAGGAGATATCCGATATCTCCTTCAAAATCGGATCTCTCCTTCAAAAGTTCATTGCAACCCTGTGGCTGAGTTTTTACTGCACTTCTGTCATCCTCATCCTTGCCTGGGCATACTTTCCCAACTGCACCCTATTTGGCTCAAGTATCAGGCTATATTGCTTTTCAATAAGCCACACATTCAATACTGGTCCTCTGAGCAAGCCAGTAGCATTTGGCTCGTTGTCATTGCCCTGTAGTTCAACTGAACTACTGTATTATCAAGAAACGGATCAAATAATCTCGATCCGCTTGATTGATGTGATGATCAGGATCATATCTTGAACAGTTTTGAAAATGCAGAAAAAATCTGAACCTGCACTGACTGTGTCCCCCTGTGCTGAGATTGGGACAAACTGAAAATACCACAGAACATCAGGAATCATTGTGCATTCACGGTGTATGATAGTGCTATCACTTGTCCGAGTCGCTGTTCTGTGTCCGCCAACCTGTACCCCGACAACATATGTAGTCGCGTTGTATGGGAGATATACTGTGCAAAAAGTATTTGGACATGTTGGGTAAATTCAAGAAAAATTGGAGACAACTTGAGTTTCCCACTGCAACTTTTGCTTCGGCAGGTGCAACTTGTCTGTAGACAACTTCAACTTTGCTGAGAACAACTGCTCAATATGGCATCTCAAAGTGGCACAAGTCAATATCCCTCAAAGGACATCTCTATAGCAGATGTTGCACTGTGACATTAGATAATGATGGCATCATCACCGATGAAATCACTCACTCAGCTATCCCACATTTATTTAGCCATTTTGAGGCTTTTGTGGAGGGTGAGGGATAGAGACCTTCAAAGCCCTTGGAATGGTCACCTTCCTCTGATAAATTTGCAATAGTATCCCATAACACACCACAGCTGGAGTTACCGTGATCAGAGATGAATTGATCACAACTGATGAGCCTGATGGCCCTACCCATAAGTTGAGAACACCAAAGCTGTCTCATGTAGAAGTAGAAGTTGCACTGCGGAAAGTTGTCCATGCCGCATGCCAAAGTTGTGAGAACTGAACATGTCTCCGAATTAAAGTTGTACACAAAAGCGCCAGATATGCAGCAGTTGTATGTTGAAAAAGTTGCAATCCAACTGAAAGTTGTCCAAAATACTTTTTGCACAGTATATCACCCATACGTCCTCGAGCACACGACAGTTTTCCCACATTGTCTTCGGCTTCCACGCCGCTTTCTTGAAGATACGCACGAGCGCAACATCCACCTCCCGTTTCGAAGGGAATCGGCAGCGGAAGAGGCACAGGATACGGGCAAACTCAAGTGTGTCCTCCGTGAGATTGATATTGACGCAGTCGAAGCGCTTCTCGTGGTTCGTTTGGAAGTCGGGATTGCAGCGGAGGAGATCAAATTTGTCGGTGTAATCCTCGGCCGAAGTGTAGTGGACGTAGATGCAGTTGCAGCGCCGAATCTTTTCGAAGATGAGTGCATGGCGGAGAGAGAGAAATGAATAATGTACATCGATTCGTTCTTCGCTGTCTGGCCGTAAAGCCTCATCAGGGACCGCGTTCCGTAGAAAGGCGCGTAGTTTCTTGTCAAAATTGCATCGAGTATCTTCATCAAGCCAACTTGCATCGCGCAGAGCAAGTCGAGAATCCTCGAGCTTGCCAGGTGCGCCGAGCCGCCAGTGTTCATCGGTCGTTGGGCGAGGTTCTTGCTCTGCTGCGCGCACCGACTCAGCTGAGACCCCGACGTGCTCGGCAACCTCATTCAACTCCTCCTCCTGCTCCTTGTCATGCGCGTTGACGGCCATGCGAATCCTTGCCATCGCTTCCTTCGTCGCGTCGATAGTAGAGACCTACGGAAATAATCAGAACAGCACCTAATGATTCACTGCACACGCACCTGCTGGTCGTTGTTTCTGTGATTGACATGCTGAGCTGAGTCACGGTTCTCTTGGTGGCTCCCCTCGTCCACTCGCGTACAGTACACAGTCGGCGCGCCCTTCGATCGGATGTCGTCGGAAGAGTGGTAGACGTCGTGCTGTTTCGGAAAGTTCCAGTGATAATCCGGATGTTTCTGCGCGATTTTCTGGTCCGAGTAAGTGCGAACGTGAAGGAGAAGGAAACTAATAAGAAGCGACTCACTTTACACCATTTCTCATACTCCGCGGCATACTTCTCCTTGCGCACAATCTGCTCATCGGTGATACAATGCAGCCCCATAATCATCCGGTACCGCAGATGGGCACGGATGAGGTGTATCCAGGGCGAGTCTTTAGGCAGCAGCTGGACAATACACGGCAGAATACACTGAGGGGAACATCAGTGGCTTCGAAAGCTCGACGAGAGAGTGTGTACCTTCTCGATATCGAGGTACTGTTGGCCGTCGTTCATCTGCTTTGTTGTCACATTCTTAAAATGCTTCAGACCCGGCCATCGCGGCACATGCGCCATGCTGACGAAGGTCAGTGAGTCAACGCCTCGAATGGACATGACGAACTTCTTTGTGAGTAGCCCCGTCGTTCCCAGACCATCCAGGACCTCCCGAACTCTGATCCAGATTCTCTTGCCAAACTTACCATGATCGTCTGAATGAAGGTTGTCGTATGAGGCGGCTTCATAAGGGCTTGAGTTCTCGATCTCCCAGAATGCGTTCTGTCTTATTGATTAGATCTAAAGCAAGCAAGGATGACCACGTACCGCGACAGCATGCAGGCCATATCCTTGGAGAAGTTCTTCCGCGTCCTTCTTGTACCGCATGTTCTGGGCATCCTGGTAGACCTTCTTCATCGAGGCAGTCGTACGAGGCTCAAAGACGTGACCAGAGATTTGACACAGCTGATCTGCGCGAACGAGGCAGCGTGCACACGGGAAGTGGGCGAGAGCCGCGCGCGTGTTCGTATACATGTCTGCCTCCTTTCCATCTAGTGAAGCAATGGGAATGGCGGGGAAGAGAACGCGGGGAGTCGTGTCACCGCAAGTAACACTCTCGCCAGTCTTTGAGCAGCGGGCGAGGGGCTCGACGAAGACACGGCGGAGAACCCGATGGTACAGATTTCGTTTGCGAAACGCGAAGTCGATCTTCTCCAGCGTCGTTCTGGTCTTGGGATCACGGTGGTCCCTAATCTGCAAAGAAATAATCGGCAGAAAGTCGACGTCATACTGGTCATACCTGCACCATAAACCCAGCAAGCCAGCAAGCCAGCTCCCCCCATTCCCCGAGCCGTTGCGGATTGCCGAGGGGAGGGCAAGTGCGCGCAGTAGCATTGGGTACATGTTAGTGTGCGACGTAACTCGACCTTCATCCAACCACAGCATGAGCGGAGCGATGCAGTGGTGCATCCCAGGTATGTGGGGGAGCTTATCCTACCCAGATTAGCGAATGCGGCGGTGAACAGTGTAAACATACCTAGTGCTGGCCAATTATGATTATATTATGCTGAAGCCATAATAATAATTTAATCATATCATAATCGGCACCCAGCCTGCATAATATATTCATAGTATAGCATATTCATATTCTGGACGAGATTATGATTATATTTTGGATATAATAAATTATAATCTGCTTGGGGTACCCAACGGTTTTCTTGGTCTAAAGTGGTCGGGTTTGACCAAAATCAGAGGTAAATCCTCTTCACATCATCTCAGCAGCAAAGATCTGATCTAAAATGCCCCAAACTGCACCAAATTGGCAAACTTCATATCACATCATCCCTTGTCACAGTGTTGTGACATGTGACTCTCCAACACAATCTGTCCAATTACAGCCAAATTTGGTGCTTTGAGAGTGTAGTAGAATAATCAATTATATGTTACTATGGCCTGTCCATAATCATAATATAATCATATCATATCATAATATAATCTAGTGTAGTAATAATTGCCAAGGAGGCCCCAGGGCATAATATATTTGTAGTATTCTGATTATATTCAATATTTAATCAACCATAATATATTTTTGGCCAGCACTAAACATACCTGCATGTCCCACCAAAGGTCCGCTGAATACGCCTCGTCACGAAGACGCTGACGAGACTGTGACGGTATATGTACACATGATTTTCGCGGTCTCGAACTGAATCCAGATTGCAGTGCTTCGGTTTCACAACAATCGGCGGTGAGGACCTTCTCCAGCTCGAGCTCATGAACTGGCAAGCGTTGCAGTCATGCGTCAAATACACCTTCTAATATTTACCCTGTACCATACCTCTAAAACTTGAAATATCGTCTTGAGTCGAAATTCAAGCCACGAGTCACAATCAGTAACAAGGAACAACTTGCTTTGGGACCGCCACGACAAACGACCGACCAACAAACCATCTGGGCGACGCCTACAGTGGCGTTCTATGTCCGTTGGCCGAACGACGGATGACCATCTGGGCGACGCTTACAGGCGTTTATGTCCGTTGGCGACAGAAAAACGAATGACCACCTGGGCGACGACCACTACAGTGGCGTTCATGTCCGTTGGCGACCCATGAACAACGAACTTTCTCAAGAATTGCTTCAATCGTCAACTACAATGTGGAGGTATGTCTTTATTTTCGTTGTCCGTGTGTTTAATAAAATACACAGCCAAGAACGCTCAACAGCGCTCTGGGCAGCAAGACGAGCTGAACAGCCGAGCCCTGGCTAGCCCCGACGATTTGAATACTTCGGCTGCGCGAGCTGGAGACCACGGTTTCCGTGTCCCATCTCTCTCGCCTCTTATCCCTCTCCCAATCGTCTTTTCCCTTCAACGACGACCAGTCCCGAGCTCGACTAGCACGACAATCTCGAAGGATGGTGAAGTCGCGGGTTCCGCGACTCCCTCTTCATTCGCTTCCCTGGCTAGTCCCGACGTTTTGGATGCTTTGGCTGGGCGAAAGATGAAGACCACGGCTTCCGTGTCTCATCTTTCATCTTTCGTCTGGTCTGGTCTTTTCCCTTCACCGACGACCAGTCCCGAGCTCGGCTAGCACGACGATCTCGAAGGATGGTGAAGTCGCGGGTTCCGCGACTCCCTCTTCATTCGCTTCCCTGGCTAGTCCCGACGTTTTGGATGCTTTGGCTGGGCGAGAGATAGAGACCACGGCTTCCGTGTCTCATCTTTCATTTTTCGTCTGGTCTCGTCTTTTCCCTTCACCGACGACCAGTCCCGAGCTCCACTAGCACGACGATCTCGAAGGATGGTGAAGTCGCGGGTTCCGCGACTCCCTCTTCATTCGCTTCCCTGGTTAGTCCCGACGTTTTGGATGCTTTGGCTGGGCGAAAGATGAAGACCACGGCTTCCGTGTCTCGCCTCTCTCCCTTTCTCCCTTTCTCCCCACTGGTCTTTACCCTTCTAATACGCTGGGGATTGCCCCCCATGACGACGGAGCGTCACGTACGCCGATCGGCACCAAACTATCGACGTCGATGTTTGCTCAATCCGAAGCAACTGCCCAGGGCAAGGTCGTCCACAAGAAAGAGAACTCACCCTCTGACTCGGAGTCATCGGCGGCTGTTTTCTCGGTGCGCATGGTGGACCTTCATTATCGTTTTATGAGCAGAACGAGCTATCGCAGCTTCATACTAGTATAAAGTCCTTCGCTCTTGTTTATCCCATCTTTATTTCCCTGTCGTTGTCCCGCAAGTATCCAGTCTGTGGTGCGGTCAGGGTCGCAAAAGAAGGTCGTGGCCGTAGAGGGGTGTTAACGGAGATCAAACGTTGTTAAACTCTTTGTCTCCATCATTTTGGTTCGTTTTGATCAAGATTTCTCTCTCTCTCTAACCACCATGCCAGCAAGAGGGCGCGGCGCCGGCAAGCGTCAAGCGCGTGCCAAAGGTAAAGTTTCTCTTAGCTGGAGCCCAGTCTTGCTCATGCTTTCCTGTAGCACCGTCGATATCCACGGCTTCTCAACCCAACTCTGAGTCAGACTCTGGCCCGTCCAAACGCCAGCGCACCTCCAGTCCGGAGCCCAGCGAGCGTCCCAGACGCAGTACGAACAGCGTGCTGGAGAAGAAGGAGGCCCTCTCAACGCTACTCAGCAGCGCGACTCACCCCCGAAAGACCACTTTCTATACTGGTCCTTTTGAGGCAGACCGGGACTCGCTGGCGCCCCCACAGGCCCCTCAGGTATCGCAAATGTCGTCTTGATTGCTACGGTGTTGACCATTGGTCCTGTTAGCGTCACAGATCGGCGCTTCCTTCCTTTCCTTTTGCCCATCCGGACACCACAAGCACAGGTGTCTCGCTACAACCTCTCATTCCACTTCCTCGAGATGGAAGCATACAACAACGGCCCATATATGGGGATCTATCTTCATTACTTCCGACCCATCCCAACAGCGGTCCACCTCAACGTTACCCAGTGCCTCTTCTGTTTTCAAGTACTCGGCGAAATACTCACTTATTGCAGCCAACATCCAACACTATCTTTCGTACTACAACACCAGATCGTGCTGGACTTTTTCTTCTTCCGATTTTCTGCTAACGACTGGTCAGCCACACTCGACAGACTGCTAGCTGATCCAAACTCCCCTGGCGCGGATGACGAAGCTGCGGCAGCTCTTCTCGCTGCACCACCCAACTCCGTACGTCTTTTCCATCACGAAACTGTATCTTGCTTCAAGTGTTATCAGCACCGGCAGGCCAACGCGGAGCCGTTCCATCCGCCGGGTCAATCCAGCGACTACGCGCCGGCATTCAACTCCGTACGTCTTCTCAATAACGACCAAACCGTATCTTGGTTCAAGTGTTATCAGCTCCGGCAGGCCAACGTGGAATCATTCCATCCGCCGGGTCAATCCAGCGACTACGCGCCGGCATTCAACTCCGTACGTCTTCTCAATAACGACCAAAGTGTATCTTGGTTCAAGTGTTATCAGCGCCGGCAGGCCAACGCGGAGTCGTTCCATCCGCCGGGTCAATCCAGCGACTACGCGCCGGCATTCAACTCCGTACGTCTTCTCAATAACGACCAAACCGTATCTTGGTTCAAGTGTTATCAGCGCCGGCAGGCCAACGCGGAGTCGTTCCATCCGCCGGGTCAATCCAGCGACTACGCGCCGGCATTCAACTCCGTACGTCTTCTCAATAACAACCAAACCGTATCTTGGTTCAAGTGTTATCAGCGCCAGCAGGCCAATGCGGAGTCGTTCCATCCGCCGGGTCAATCCAGCGACTCCGCCCCGGTATACCATGCATTTTGTGGCTGATTCCAAAGCTCTAATCCCTATCTTCAGTTCTATCCAGGAGGGACCGCCCCACCGGTGTTCCAGCCACCCTCGATGCAGTTCTATAAACCACCTGGCGGCGGCGTTCCCATCCCTCACCACCGAGCTTTGCACAACAAGGCAATTTATTTACAGCCAAAACAAAACAAAACTCTGCTCTGATCATTCTCCTAGTTCCTTTATCTTCCGCAAGAACACTCTGCTGCCCCCAACAAGGTAAGATGAAGTCATCTGAATGCAGTTTGATGCTAATCCGATCCTGCAGATATACGGGCCTATCTGGGTACGATTCTCTGCCTAGCCGCGTTTCTGCTAAAGCTCTTCTAGGGGACCCAGGTTCCTGAAGGGCAAGGCTCAGCCCAAGTAACCATCTTTCTCTTCGAATTCGGTGTCTGATCATTCGCAGGGCCTCCTCCCTCCGGCTTCATCTGGCTTCCAGGTATGAGCTATCAAGTGTCTGAACACTTCACTGAGCGTATGTAGAGCGGCCAGCTGACCGATGTGAATGAAAGACACTGGCAACGGAACGGTGCCCCCAAACCACCTGCCCCGGAGTCGCTTACAACTCGGAGGTCTACTTCCTCGCTTTCCATTAGGTCGCGCTCGGATCACGGGAGCTCCAGCAGCCACTCCCGGTCGAGGGGTTCTGTCCCGTCCACAACCTTTGGAGATGATTTGGCGGCAGACGACGACGACGACGATGATGACGACGACGACGATGACGACGACGACGACGACGACGACGACGACGAATCGCAATCGCGTAGATCTCGTGGCAACAGGCGTAACCTGAACTTCTACGAAGACTTTCCGGGCATCCATCATGTGCTTGCAGACGCAAAACTCGCCCACATCAGCTTTCTGCTGAAGGAAAATGCCTTTCCGTCACCATTCCAAAGCAAACGTCGAGCACGAGACACTATCAACGAATTAATTGCTGGCAAGCGAAGGGCTGACCCTGAGTCTATTGAGCCCGGTGGGTAAAGTGTCCTTTCCTTTGCTGTTGTTCACTACGCAGCAGAATTTCGAGTGGCGACCGATCATATGGTCACCTTGGTACGTTTTCGCACCCCATGCAGCTGTTGCTCAGTGCTCCAGGTTCACAACGTTGGCTCCACCATTCGGGGGCGCTGGAAGTTCCTGGCCAGGTCCGTGCTCATGGAGCAAGGTACACTGTTTGCTAGCTCTAAGGTTGACGGGACTCCGATGTCCAAGGAAGAGCAGATTGAGCATACCAGGGCTCGGGTGGCTTACATGACAGCACCCATTCCGACAAAGGCCAAAACAGGCGACACCAACAACCCCACTGGGGCCGACAGCGCAGAGCCAGGCCCAGCCGCTCGCTTCTGCCATTCTAACAACGCGTTGGTCCCGGTACGTACCTCGCTCATATATTCTTTCTCCCATTCGGTGAATGTTTCCTGCAGGATGTCGACAAGGCGTTTGACAGCACTCTCTTGGGCGACATAGTGAAGATGCTCATGTTTGCCAAAGACAGAGGTGACCAGCCCCTCGCGGACCGGATTTCCTTGATCGATGGTGTACCTCCAGTTGGTGTCATACCACTCGCAGCGACTTTGGTGCGCAATCTCTCTCATTCTCCATACCACTATCCCACCCTATCCTGGGGAAATGATTGATCATTGACGGTGCTTAGAGGAGAACCGTGATCATACATCCTCGGTAGTTAGAGGTTTGTTTTAATGCATCAGTCCTCTCTAATCGAGCCTTGGGCTATTGGCGAGCATGTGAGCATCCATTACAGCCATCAAGCATCTATCACGACGACGAAGTACCGCTCAACGCCGTCGGGGACGACGAGCACGCAATGTTCACCAAGCAGGCTAAGATTTTGAGGGTAGAGAGTTACATGGGTGATCAGTAATCCTAGCTAGATGAGATGCAGCTGGCCCATCCCATTCCCCCCACAGAAGCCCTCAAAGTCAAAATCAACAGCATGCTGCCCGTCCGGCTCTAGCTCCGCCGACGCCCAAGAAGCGACGCTGTACCAGCGCTATGCCTCTGTCTCGTCCTCGATGATACCGTGGAAGGTGGAAAGGAAGGGTGCGAGCGTGGAAGGCGCGAGTGTGGGTAATGTGGGAGCCTGGCGGCGCGCTCGGAAGCACACTGTTGACGAGAAGATCAGTAAATGAGAGAGGTGGTCTGGCAGGCAAGTACGCACCATGCTTCTCCGCCGCCGCCGCTCTGCGCTAGGCCACAGAACCATATGATCGGGGTCGGGCACTGCCGCATTCGGATGGCCTCGTCCAGCTTATCACGCAAATGGCGCGGACCTTGTGCATGTGGCGTGTGGTCGCGTGTATGTGGTCGTGTATGGTGGCGGGTGAGAGCGGGGGAACGAGGGGGAGAGGGGGAGAATGGACGTGTGGGATGCGGTCCGGAGTGCTGCACCAGTGTCTACCAGTGTCAGCAGATACAAGGACGACTCACCATGATTATCCGCTCCAATTGGCCTCGCGACGATGCTTGCCCGTGCAGCGCCACCGTTGATAACCCGTCTCGACCGTCGTCACCTTGCCCTCGTTACATTCAACTCTCCTCTGGTCCTTCCGCCGCGGGACAGGGCAGGGCAGCCCGACTGTCGTCAACGGGGCATCAACAGGGTGCTTAAAGACCGTGCTTTCACAGGACGGCCCAGGGTAGAATTGGGGGGTATGGGGTGAGCGTCCGTGGGCAGTCGAGGCCCTTAGAGAAGGCCCATCAATGTAGAGGCTACGTGGATGGGCGGCGCGGCCGAGGAGGTCAGACTGGTTTGAGTCGTCGTGGTGGGAGGAAGAGAGTCGTTCTGGTGGGAAAGTCCGAGATCGTCGGAAACGCGGACTTACCGCATTAGGCCACATACCAGGGACGAGCGTAGCGCGTCGTTTGCAGCAGGTATGCAACTTTTGGAAAAAATAAAAACATGGAGGGTTTCAATGCAATGATGCCTTTGAATCTCCGGGTCGCTTTTATCCACAAGTTCGACTTGCCATTTAAGAACACCCACCTTTCGCGCTCTTGGGAGCAGGAAAGAGCATGAATCTTCCAACTGGCCGCATACTAAGGTAGAGGGGCTCGAGGCGTTCTCGAAAATGCTAAAATTTATACTTGTCTCTGAGGTGGAACCCGAGATACATTTTTTGGGTCCTCTGATTTGAAGCGTGGTTACAGTTCCGTGTATGGGAAGAAGTCGAAGGTTAGTGAGGGAGCAAGAACATCTTGAGACACTTCAAGCATTTGGATTTTGGATAGATTTGGATGTTATAGACTATCTCCAACAGCCCTGAAACTTAAAACCCGCAGGCAGAGTGCACAGAAGATGAAGCAACCTCCTCTTCGGGCTGGTTTTGATCCACAATAAGGTGAGCTCTAATCGGATTCTGATGCGTCTAATCTTGCTAAAGGTTGTTCAATAGATGATAGGATAATATCTGGGAAGGACAAATGCAAACAAGCGACGATCTGGATGAAGATTTGGCGAGGAACACAGCAGCAAGCAGTGGGGAGATCTCAGATCTCAGGCCCAAGAGCTTTTGTGAGAAGATAAGACCTTCAGCAGAGGCTCTCTATTACCTATACTCGCCCTGAATACTCAGAAATCCTGTGAAAAATACGGGTACAACGCCAAAGAGCAAGTATTGATTTCGCAGATAGCCGGCAGCGGCGCCGAAGCTCCGAAATCAAAGTCCGACGACAGATCATGGGAACGCGAATCCGGGTCCGTTTTGCCGGTCCGTACAGGCGGGCAAGGGGCCAGCTGGAAGGACGCGCTCAAGGGAGCCCATTGCGGTAGGATGCTACAGCCTGCTAGCGGCGGGTGATACAATGGCTGACAATTCAAGTTGATTGCTTGCGAGCGATATATGTGCGATCAATGTACGTCGGCTTCCACTCGAACAAGACCTTCCGTTTCTCTGCTCTCTTTTTCATCGATATTTCTCTCTTTCATCCTCGAGTATCGTTTGCACTCTTGTCTTGGCCAATGCATGGTGTACCACCCTAAAAAATCAGCGCTGCATTGTCAACTTTCATCTGTTTCGCGATTTCAGACGATGAACGTGGTGAGTTCATGTCGGTATCGTGGGTGTTCAAGTTGGGCGGGCGCGGTACCAGGCAAGGGAGCGGTGCGGAGGGCGGGCGGGCAGCGCCGGGCTGCGGGTAGCGGGTAGCGGGTAGCGGGTAGCGGGTAGCAGAGGCCCGGAGAATAACACATGCTTGATGCGCTGGCAGGGCGGGTGGGCGAAATTGATCGCGGCGGGTGAAGGGCGCGGCATGGGCGGGGCCAGCGGAGGGTAGCGCTAGCGCTAGAGACTAGTGATGCATTAAAAGCCATTTCTCACTACCGAGGATGTATGATCACGGCCCATCTCTCACTCTCCCAATATGATCAATCAATTCCCCAGGTACACCTGACTATCCACCCACGATAACTCAGGCTCTGCATTTCTTCGATGAATACAAGTCAGGTTCTTTTGTATTAAGCACCTCGCGCGATCTTAATGAAATCTTGGGCGCTTATCCGCTTCTTCTGTCAAGTGTCACATCAATAACGCGCTTCTCTCCCCACGCTCAAACGCCCGAGTCTCGCCAGCGCCATGCCCTCTTCGCATCCGTATTCAGCCAGCTGCGCTCCGTGGCCCTGCCCATCGATACTTCCTGTCGTCAAGTCGCTGGCTCGAACGACCGCCTGCAAGCACGTCCAGCGCCACGTTGTCCGCGCAAAATGCTGTCGCTCGGATATGAAAGTCTACGTGAGAGATGGCTCCCATGGGCTCCACCTGCTTACCGAGCTCCTCGGCCCACGCAATCCTGGCCGACTCGAGCTCGCTCGCCCGCCCACGCACCCGAGTCTTGGCCATGGAATCTGTACTACCTTACCAGCACGGAGTTTGACTTTAATCCTTGCTCTCCGAGTCTGCCCGCCTAAATCCACCCGGAGACGAGCTCTTTCTTTTCTTCCTTCTATATCTGTCAGCGCGGCCCGGGACTGCGGCGGGCTATTCTCGACCTGAAAAGGCTTTGTGATACGAGCTCGCCACACTTTCGTCTCACCCGCCCCCGCTGCCCGCACTGTGAAGTTGAAGGTCAGTGTTTTACTGTCTGTCCGCCGCCGCTGATCATCCGCGTAGATGCCGCACACGAACGTCTGGGAAATCGCCGAGATTCCGCACTCTCGACTGACTTGGGGAGCCGTACGTGGAGGCGCGCAGCATAAATGCGACACATGTGGCATTCTCCTGCTGACTGGCGAGCGATCCGGCTTCTGCTGTGGGCCCAACGGTAGCCGATTTCATGATGTAAAGCCTCTTCCGCCGCTGCCGCCCGAGTTCGATGTATTCTTGGGCGAACGCGATATCTCGAAACTATCCCGTCGGCTTAATCTCATCATGTCTTTTGCTTCCCTCGAGACCACCCACCCATTTCCCCAACCCACGAGTGGACCGCCGGGATTCGTTGCAATCGGTGGACGTGTGTATCACAGAGTGCGTCCGAGTCACGCCAACTCGGCGGTTCGCTGGCTGTTGTATGATGGCTTCGAGGACACTGCAACGCCCCTTCCTCATTCTGAATCAACTTGGTTCGATGAAATTCCTCCGCACTGGATAACAGCATTCCGCAACGCGCTGCTTCGCGTGAATTCCTTTGCATCTACTCTGAAATTTATCGGGCAATTACGCGTTGCAGGCATGCCGAATGTCGAGCTCATTCTAGAGGACACAGGAACGGCTGAGATCGCCGCTATCATGTCCTATTCGAATACGACGCAAGCCAAGATTAAAGCCCGCAGGTTGATTGCCGTCACCACGGACGGCCAAAACCAGTCTGTCTCAACGCTGAGCCGCTTCTGGGAGCCTCTCTCCTACCCTCTTCTGTTCCCTCACGGCACTCTTGGCTGGGGGCTGACAGAAAATCGCATTTTACCTGGCGACAACGACCCGAATCCAGACGCGGACCTCCCGACAACCCAAATGTGGCACTATCGAGCACGACTGCTCCGCGAAGAACGGTTCCAGATCTTCGGCCGCCTTGGGAACGAATATATGGTTGATATGTTCAGCCGTGACTTGGAGTCGCGCCTTGCATATATTCGGGGGAACCAACATATGGTTGATATAAGGTTGCAATATTAGGGTTAAATTGACACCGGTTGAGTGTATTTTCAACACAGGTCAGTGAGATTTTGACACAGGTTTTGGTGACCTGTGTTTATTCCTTTCGCAGTGTGAAAACAACAGCAAATACAAACTGGTCGAATGATCTGTCTGATTCAATCACGATCCCATCAGCAGCAAATAGCCAGCAGTTACCCTTTCGCTCACTGTTGCAATGAACTTTTGAAGGAGATATCCGATATCTCGTTCAAAATCAGATCTCTCCTTCAAAAGTTCATTGCAACCCTGTGGCTGAGTTTTTACCGCACTTCTGTCATCCTCATCCTTGCTTGGCCATACTTTCCTTATACTGCACCCTATTTGGCTCAAGTATCAGGCTATATTGCTTTTTAATAAGCCACACATTCAATACTGGTCCTCTGAGCAAGCCAATAGCATTTGGCTCGTTGTCATTGCCCTGTAGTTCAACTGAACTACCATAACAATGTTGTATTATCAAGAAACGGATCAAATATTGATCCGCTTGATTGATGTGATGATCAGGATCATATCTTGAGCAGTTTTGAAAATGCAGAAAAAATCTGAACCTGCACTGACTGTGTCCCCCTGTGCTGAGATTGGGACAAATTATCAACCTGTGTCGAAAACCTCCAACCTGTGTTAAAAATGCTCAACCTGTGTCATTTTACTCAGAAAAACCTTCACCTGTGCATATTTTAATTTTGCAACCATATATCAACCATACCAACAGCGCCTCCGACAAAACGATGCCGCGCTTATGGGTTCCGTTGACACGGTGGAGCCATCCGAAAACATTTACCTCCCTTCCTCCTTCCTCGGCTCATGGCGATGGGCCTCTGAACAGATTTCTGACTCACTCGCCATCGCCGCTGCGTTCGGAAACCCTTCGTTCTTTGTCACTATGACATGCAATCCCAATTGGCCCGAAATCAAATCACAGTTGCGTCCAGGCCAGACTTTTGTTGATATCCCGGTCGTTGTCGTTCGCGTTTTCAAGCGTAAACTTGCCATTCTCATGCAGGCCTTGAAAACCATGTTTCCTAATGCCGGGCCGCGGCCCGTCTACTGTATCTACTGCATCGAATTCCAGAAACGGGGCCTTCCCCACGCACACATCCTGATCAAATATTCGAAGGCCTGCGTTGAACCGGCGGACATTGACGCGGTTATCTCAGCGGAAATTCCTGACGATCCGGAGGATGCTGAATTGGTGCGCCGTTATATGATGCACTCCCACCCTGCTGCTACCGCAGCGCCTTCAAAATATTGTCAGCGGGACGTCGACGGCTCGAGGACATGTCGCTTTCACTACCCTCAGCCCCTTCAGAAAACGACAACGATTGATTCTGAAGGCCGCGTTCATTATCGACGACGGCGCCCAGGCGATGAGATGGTGGTCCCGCACTGCCTTGCCTTCATTCGCGAGCTTGACTGCCACATCAATTTCGAAGCCGCAAACACTTCACATATGTTCCAGTACATATTCAAATATATCCACAAGCGTACGTTATCTCAGAAAGAAAAAAAATGTCTCATAAACTCACAGTTTTCAGCTGGCTGCTCGACAAGATATCGTATCTCAGCTCCGGATATGCCCCGCGAACCAGTTGATGAGATCAAGGACTTTTGGGACGCGCGCTATCTATCTGCGGGGGAGGCTGCCTGGCGCATCCTCGGATTCAACGTCTCCAAGAAGGAACCTGCGGTCACTGCTCTGCCCATTCACCTCCCCGACTCCACAACTCACCACCAATACGCTCGCGCCAGCGCGCCTAGCGTTTTATCCTCTTTGAACCATTATTTCCTTCGTCCAACCGGCACATTCTTACTGGAGAACGTGCTCCAGGATTTCGAGAATCTCACGTATGCACAATACTTTAGCATCTTCCGTCTGCGCAAATTTGATCCTGCCAAAGTCGGACGCGCTGGGTACTTTCTAGAGCAGCCAAATGACTCCGGCTCTCCTCGACAGCATGTTATCTTACGCGACTCCCTCCGGACACACCTCTCCCGCCTTCATTCGATGCGTCCCTCGCAAGGAGAGCTCTTCTATCTGCGAACCATTCTCCAGATGAGACCCTGTCGGTCGTTTATTCATGCTAGAACGGTCGAAAACTTTCTGCACAACACATACCAGGATGCTGCGAACGCGCTGGGACTATTTGCGGATACCAACGAAGCAATGTATGCCGTTTTGGAAGGTATCCAGTCCTTGCGCACACCACGGCAGTTGCGAGTGCTTTTTGTCCATCTCTTGACGAACGACTGCGTACCTTCGCCTATCACGCTCTGGGATACCTTTCATCTCGAGCTTTCGCGCGACTTCACATTACGACACGGGAACATGTTGGAGTTGGGCTTGAACTTTGCACTGGACGAGTTGAGTAGCCTCCTCGAGGAGTACGGGAAGCAGCTCTCGGACTACGGCCTCCCGGAGCCCACAATTCGCACCGGCGAGGTTGTGCATGAGCTTGAACGCTGGGGTTCAATTGCAGATGAGCTCGAAATGCGCGCAAATAACATGATCTCCCTGTTTAAACGCGAGCAGCTGGACGTCTACACGCACATCTTGGCGGCGGTGATGACAAATCAACCTCTTTGTGTCTTCGTCGACGGAAAGGCCGGCCGAGGGAAAACAGCGATGATCACGGCGCTTTGCGACAAGCTTCGTTCATTTGGCCAGATTGTAATTGCAACTGCAACATCTGCATTTGCGGCACAGCTCTATCCCGGTGGACGCACTACACACTCTACATTCAAGGTACGCAAGATCACTGAATATCCCATCGCAACTCTGACTTGAAATAGGTACCCGTCAATGAGAGGAACGAATTACTCAAATCTACAATCAAACCTGACAGCACACGGGCTGAACTCATCCGCCAGGCTGCGCTCATTATCTGGGATGAAGCTCCAATGGTAAATCACGCCGTTTTAGCCTGTGTGGACGCCGTGCTACGCGAAATCATGGTCACCAACCTTCCCTTTGGCGGAAAGGTCATTGTTTTGCTCGGAGATTTCCGCCAGACCTGCCCCGTTGTCCGCCGCGGCTCACGCGCTCAGATCGTCGACGCGTCCATTAAATCATCGCCTCTCTGGCCGCATTTTACGATTCTCCGCCTGACGGAGCCCATTCGGAACGCGGAAGATCTCGGTTACGCCGATTTTGTCGATGCCATTGGCGACGGAGCGGGTCCAAACATTCCGCTGGACATCCTGGAGAAAGTGCATAGCGCCGAGGACTTGATCAGCTTCGTTTATCCACTGGAAGTACTCGCTGATCCGCTCACATGCCTGGGTCGCGCTATCCTTGCACCGACTAATATTCAGGTGAACACCTATAACGACACCATCCTTGGGCTCATCGACGGGAATTCAAATACATACCTCTCTGCGGACTCATTTCGCGAGGGGGAAGATCTTGGAGTCATTGCTCCCGCTAGCGCTTTGGATTACATCGCGAGGAATACTCCGCCGGGCCTTCCGAGCCATTCACTCACCATAAAGACCAACGCCATCTTCCGTCTTCTACGTAACCTCTCGATTGACCGAGGTTTGGTGAAAAATACTCGCGTTGTGGTCACCAACGTTGGCCATCGACTGATCACAGTTCGAATTTTGCGTGCGCTGGCGTCTGGACTGGGTCAAGGAGACGACGAGGAGCTGTTGATTCCGAGAATCTCATTCGATGCAACCCTCCCATCCAACCACACGATCCTTCGCAAGCAATTCCCACTTGCTCCCGCATACGCAACGACTTTCAACAGCTGCCAGGGACTCACCGTCAACAGGATGGGCGTTGATCTGACACGTCCCGTCTTCTCACACGGCCAGCTGTATACCGCGCTGTCCAGGATTCGACATCGTTCGCATGCTCGCGTGCGTCTCCAGGCAGGAGAAACTAGCACGATAAATGTCACATATCCCGAGATCTTAGTTTAGTTGTTCTTTTCACCTTTGAATCAAAATATGCGCCAGTGCCGGGGCGTAGCCCCGGCGTCTCTTGTTCTCATGTAAAAGCCAAGCTGGACAGTGATGTCGATGGCGACCAGTACCGAAGCGTCTGCGACTCTTTGCGTAAAATCTGCGCTATTGAGGTCGGCAAGATGTACATTGAAGATAACCTGCAAAAGTGGGCTCACGAAGCGTAAGATTCTTCTTGCACATTTGTAACCAGACTGATGGATTCACGCAGGAAGCGAGCCGTCAAAAACCGGCACGGCAAGAACGCCATGCAAATTGCCGTTCAAGCCCCAACTATGACGGTTGAGGAGGCAGCAGCGGATATCCAACGACGGCGACATCTGCGAGATATTTCGGTACGTTCTGCTCTTCCCATATCAGGACGATCCATCGACCATCCGTCCACAGGCCATTCCTAGTCGCAGCGGCCACAACCCACATAACCGTCAAGACGCTGCTCACCGCGGCACCACTATACTATGCATGGCCAAAACGTCGGGAACAGCGCCAGGAACAGCGGCGGGCCGGTTCAACACCCCACACAACACTATCATCAAAGCCCTCCTCACTACGGCGACACCACGATGTATGGCCGAGAGGTCGGGAACAGCGGCGGGCCGGTTCAACACCCCACACAATACTATCATCAAAACCCTCCTCACCACAGCGACACCGCGATGTATGGCCGAGAGGTCGGGAACAGCGGCGGACCGGTTCAAGATCCCTCACGTTACTATCCATACGTCGCTCCTCACCACGGCACCCCGACGGATGGCCGACTCTTCCAAGACCGCTACTCCAACGACGTCGGTAACAGCGGTGGACACAGTAACGTCGGGAACGACGGCACTGCTCATTCCTACTCTGTTGCCGACAGTCGTCATTTCGCCAACACCTCCTACGCTCCCCATGCGTTCATGGTCGGAGCACACGGGATTTTCTACCACGACGAGTCCTATCACGGCAACAATAGCATCGGCGTCCCACATGGGCTACATACATTCAACAACGGCGGGAACGGCACTTCAGATGGTGTCGACCGCAACCAACTTGACTTGTTCACCCCTGGCGGTAGTTGCGGCCCATGGTACAACAGCAACAGTGGCGGGACCGACGAGAACGGTGGGGGCGGCGGGAACAACGGGAACAACGGGAGTGGCGGCGACGACGGGAGCGGCGGCGGGAGCGGCGGCGGCGACGGCGACGGCGACGGCGACGGCGACGGCGACGACGGGAGTGGCGGGAGTGGCGGCTACGGCGGGAGCCACGAGAACAGCGGGAGCGGTGCTGGTCAATTCCCTGGCGTCGGCACGGTGTACACCCACAACAACCGTCATGGCTCGTCCCACGTCGGGCCCTTCAATGCCCCGGACAATGACGATAGCCTTGGTGGCTGAGACGACCTCGAAGGGTGCTTGCGATAACAGAATATACCTCGCACGGACGCATCTAGTGTACGCGCCGTGCAGCAGTGAGTAGTATCGGGCGTGTCCTAATTTAGACAATCTGTCCTAATTCTAAATCGGGTGGAAGTAAGCTGTACGTTACTCTACAGATCGCTCCAGGAGGTCTCTAAAGGGCAGAACTGTAGAACTCCGCAGTGCCGGCAGTGATGGTGCAGTGCTTTGTAGCACTCTAACGTAATGCTTGCGATTACAGCGTGCTAGTTAAGTGGGGGAGTTCCTACACTTCTAGACTACTGCTTTGTGCTGGGGAGGACTGCACAGGGTAGGTCAAGTTTCCTGATGGACGAATTTGGATTTGCGAGGGCAGGAGTGCCGATATCGACGAGGGACACAGACTGTCTTCGTCTGGTACGCCTGCTACGTGTCGCTCCTCCACGATTTGTTCATATCCTGCAGCGTCGCGACGCCATGAACCCTTTCGCATCATGATCACCTATCCGGACACCCTTTGCGATCGTCTTGCCCATTTCCATCGCGCCAAAGCTCCCAGCCTGTGTGCCTGGCACTCCCTGGGCTCAGGATGTCCTCCCGTACGGCTACCACGGCCAGCAAACGACGCAGAGGGTGCCACGTCATCGCGTCGCATGGTCTCGCGGATACCGACGTCTGCGTCCCGCAATAGCGGAATGGGCTACGAGGTTCTGCATAGCGCCTTCCCGTTGCTTCTTCCCACCCATACACACACGCCGGCATTCCTCTGCCGGCGTATATCCACCCTCTCTCGCACGCCATGGCCTCCCGTCCCAGTACACCCTTCGAGCAGTACCACCGCGCCTGTCGTACGCATCGTCGCCATCTCTCAACGTTACACCATCCGCCCAAGCTGCGCTGGACCAGCTTTCCTCTCGTTCTTGTCTTCCCATCGCACCTTTCCCCCTTGTCCTTTGCGCTTCCGCGTCCCTTTCCGTCATTGGCGTTGTTCTCGCCAGTGTATGGGTTCTCTATCGACGTCGCCGGCGTTTGCTTTCGGCCTTCTGCAGTGGATGTCGATTTTGATCGGGTGACGCGCACTACAACCTGGGGACTTGATGCATCAACCCTGGTAATAATAGACAAGCAATGATGAATCAGCGTCGGAGCACTAGAGATGCATTCACGATGCATCACCTTCCTGTAATCCAGGCTAGCGCGTATGTTGCCTCGTGATTGCACCGTGATTGATCGGCATCGTCGTCATCGTGCCAAACGATCCCGAGAAGCGCTTGCCATCGCCGCCAGCGACGAGCACGAAAGCGCGCTGAATTATTTCGCAAAAATGCTGCAAAAATTCCCGGAACCAGATAGCGCAATCGTCGAGGCGTTATCGTGGAAGCGAGAATGATGGCCCCAAGACCGATGTGTAAAATCAAATAAAAGCTGGATAAATGGCACGGGGGTGACCAGAGGGGAGCTTCTTTGAGTTGGTGGGAGTTGGTGGGAGTCAGAGCACATACCTGCTTATTTCATGCCGATTCTTGTTCCCTTCGCTCTGCCCTGGCTTTCACGAAGTCCAAGCAGAAGCAAAGCTGAGAAGGATCAGTAAGGCAGACACCGCTATCTTCTGGGGAAGAAGCAGCGCATCAAGCTCTGGGCGCAGTGCCGAGGGTTGCGAGGAAGAACCCAAACGACGGCTGCCCAGACGAAGCAACAACGGAGGCTAGCCCACAGAACGGCAGACGTTAGCTCCTTCCCGAGTTTCGAGCACAGTCATAGGAGGCTCAAGTCCACGAGAGAGAGGATCTTTGCTGGATGGAGACAACTTTGGAGTTCGCGTATCGGGTTCGCGGATCCGAGATTGTAGCGGGAATCCGTGAGCAAGAAAAGGAGGTGAGTCGTCGAAGGCCTGACATGGGCTGATGCACAGCGATACGGTCGTGAAGCAAATAGCCTGTCTTGCGTCATCAGGGGAGAAAGGCGCAGCACAAAATTCGTCAAGTCGAAGTTCACGGGGCGTTAGAAGTGTCATCCGAAGCGACGCCTGCAAGTGCAAGAGAGTGAAACGGGAGAGTCAATCGGGAGGTGCATCTTTCGTGCAAGGAATTGGAGTGTCATTGCGCGGGAATATCGATAGCCAATCGTGAAAGAAGATTGCGCAGATCTGAAGTTGGCAGCAGCGGATCGTTGAAAGCACCAATTGTGTGAGAAGAGCCTGCCAGGTTGAGATACAATCGCTGGGTATTTCGGGACTGGCCGAATTACACAACATTTTGACGCTCGGAACGATCGAAGAGTCGAGTGGGTATAGAGGAGCATAAAACAAGCACGGAAGAAATAGCTCTGCCAATCTGGACACCGCATCTGATGAACCACCCATGTACAGGTAGAGCAAGATGTCGACAGGGAGCGCAGCGGGAGTGTTCAAGGCACATAAGGCCACCGGAAATATGCAGTGCAGAGCGCGGAGGAGTATTGTTAAAGAACCAAAGACGTGTCCCAGATACAGAGGGCCATCGACAAGCGGGAGGAAGCCTAGTCGAGCGAAGAAACATTTCGATAAAGGAGGAGAGCATCAAGAACGAATTCGAGGACGTGAGCTGCTCTGAGTAGCGTCGATTCAAGCATCGACTCGAAGCACAGGAGTCGGCGGGGACGATGCATGGGATAGACCAGAAGAGTGTTCAAAACGGCTGAATAACACTATTGTGGCATAGCATAGAGAGTGCAGGCGAAGCACCGGGTAAAGGCCGAGCAGTATCGGGTCCAGACTAAACACGAGAACAGAGCCAACCGACATGAGAACATACGCAGAGCGGCTCATGCACGAACACAGGTGCAGCGGAGCATCGGAGTTGCGCTAATGTGTTTGTATCGCAGGTGAGCGTATGAGGACGCATCGGGTATGCGCAACAGACTCGGATAGACCTCGAAGCTTGCGTTAGAGCAAGGATGGGAGGTGCTACGAGAATGCAGGACTCAATCCTTTTGAGAATAATCGTTTCAGATGTTGAGCTCGAGTTCGATGCCGTCTTGATGGCGAGTGGGGGCGGTCTGAGAGCAATGATTTTTGCTAGCGAGAGTGTGAGACGTGGAGAGTCGCCGTGGCGATGAGAAAGCAGAGGAAGATGTTCGGGGTGAGCTCAAGATTCACATCCAGTGTGGACTACAGCGTTGAGTCGGGTCCGAGGGAATGAGCTTGGATCGAGAGTGAATAACGGCTGGAGAAGACCGCAGTGCGGCGGAATCAAATGTGAACGCCAGCCAGAAACAATTCAGCCATGAACAGGGCTTTGGACTTGCAGCAACGTCGAAATAGAGGGTTGTGAGAACAAGTCGCTGGGATAACGTCTATCGAGCAGAGACTTTGCCAAGTCGAAAATGGCTTAGAAACCCATTGCAAGGCGTTGAATCTCCAGGAGAGTGTGTACCAGAGGTTCACGCAGATTGAAGAGTGCCAACTGAACAGCCATTACCGTGGGTCGGTGCAGATCGAAAATGAGTCCAGGAGGCATCCATGGGAGTCAATCGGGGCATAGGAACGAGTGCCCAATGGGTTGGATTCGTTGACGAAGGTCAGTGTGAACTTTCGAGCACGAGGCATGTTCGTCGGCTTGTAAGAACGACAATATAGCAGCTTCATCGATGACGGAGGATATCTGGAGCTCGAGGAGATCCTTGACGCGCGGTAAAACGCATAAAATAGAGGCACAGGTCTGAAAACAAAAGAGGGAAGCCTTGATGTGCACGGTTCATAGCGCGATTTCAATTCACGCGGAAGAGAGCATTGAATGGCGAAAGAGAAAACAGTCAGTGCGCATCAGGACCAAGGGCATGCAGCAACAGAATCAACGATGCGCAGCCAAGGCGTGATTGAACCCATAAGATGAGTGTCCGAATGACCAAGCAGGAACGGCGAGCATCGGGGCCGAATGTATCAAAAGCGAAGCATAACGAGTATGAACGGAGCACGAAGGTGGGTATCGACAAACCAAGGAGGTGCAACCAGGTAAGAAGACCAGAGTACCGTGCACGGGATATTACCTCAACACACGAACGCAGGTGCGATTTCGAGGGGCGCGGAGGCGGGTATCGGTAGGCCAAGCACGACAGAAGTGCATCGCGGAGTTACAACCTCGTACAGAGAAGAGCATCGAAGTGCCAGGCAGGCGGAGCTGCGTCGGGGCATGACAGACTCGTATGAACGCGAGTATCGGAAGTCGACAGGACAAGAATGGTGTATCGGGGCCAAGTCTCAATGTGCATCGACGGCATAAGTGCAAGGGATAGCAGACGAAGGTGCCGACGGCGGAGGACATCACGAGAGGAGCATTATCATAATGTGCCGGGCATCGTGAACTCTTCTTGCGCTCTATATGCACGGAGGATCGTGACAGGGGGAAGCGATAACACGAGTGCAGGTGAGCGTCGAGGGTAACGGTTCGCGCGTAAGAACACGGCAGCGGAGTATCTAGGAAGCAATGCATGGTGCAAAGGACTATTGAGAACGAATCATCAATGAACACTGGCAGAGGTCTAGGAGTATCGGAAAGGACTCGTGCGCGAGCGCAGGCGCAGAGGAGTATCGAAGAGGAAGACTCTGGCATCGAGATCGGAGAAGTATCATGAGAGACTCATGCGCGAGTGCGGGCACAGAGGAGTATCGGTATCGGAAAGAAAGACTCATGCACGAACGCAGGTGCAGCGGAGCATCGGGCAAACTCGTGCGCAAACGCAGGCGCAGAGGAGTATCGGGGAGAACTCATGCGCTAATACTGGTGCAGAGGAGTATCGGAAGAGCTCGAGCGCTAACGCAGGCGCGAAGGAGCATCGGAAAGGCTCGTGCACTAACGCAGGTGCAGAGGAGCATCCGTTAATAAGGGA
Source organism: Mycena amicta (assembly GCA_029282125.1). NCBI lineage: Eukaryota > Fungi > Basidiomycota > Agaricomycetes > Agaricales > Mycenaceae > Mycena > Mycena amicta. Next base: position 438,584 of record JARIHP010000049.1, read on the forward strand.
CTCGTGCACGAACGCGGGTGTTGCGGAGTCGCTCTCGTAGCGTCCATCGATTGCTGGAATGCGGACGAATAAAGGATGAAGCGATTTGGGGCTCGATGTGCATTGAAAAGCAAGATATTAACGGACAAAGGGGTAATGGCCGACAGTGAGGTAAAGATGGGCAGAAGCTCGAGTGGAAGGGAGACGAGGTCAATTTTAGAATTGGTGGACGTGGTGGCGGTGGTCTGAGGGCGGAGATTCTTGATGAACCATCTTCAAGTTTGTTGGAAGCCCGTCGGAGGGATGGTAATGCGATGGGGGGTAGAGTGAGGTCAGAAGGACGGTGATGTAATTGGTCGTCGTGGGTATTGGTAGTGGATATGCAGGTCTTGATGGGGAATATCGAAGGGCCAGTTGCGCAGAGGTGTCTCGGGGCGTAACAGACTCGTATGGCGGCGAGTATCGGAGGGCCAAGCACAATAAAAGTGCATCGGGGCATAACTCGTATGAAGGCGAGTATCGGGGTCTAGGAGCGTGGAGATGGTGGAAGCGAGCAGCACCTGACACGAAGTCTAGGCACAAATGAGTCTGACACGGAGTCTAGACAGAGGGAGTGATTCGACAGGGAGTCAGGATCACGGAAAGGCGGGAAGGCTTGAGTGAAGATTGTTGTTAGGCGTCGCAAGTATTCGGAGGGAGCAGATGTGCAGGTCTTGATGGGGGCAGATTCCAGAATGCGAAAGTCCATGGCGCGCGAGGAAGCGCGAGAGCTGGCAAAGGAGCGGCCAGGTCATCGTGGCGGCGTGAGACAAGAAGCACGCACCGCCACGCAATCACTCGTCACAAGATCACAGACTGTTCTCACACGCTCGAACAGTCTCTCGTGAGATGCTCCTGTCGCCCGGAAGCCAGTGGCTAGCATTGAATGTATCGGTATGGATCATGCGAACGTAACGTTTGACGCCGTCGTGGAGCCCGAGGTCGGAAAGCGATAAGTGAGCACGTCAGGAGGAATGGCTTCGTCGGAGTCCGCGCAGAATGTCAATCGAGCCGGATCGAGAGCCTTGGGTAGGTGCGCGCAGTCCTCGGACATCTAGCATACATGTAGTGCTGCACAATTGCCAATCCTCTTACTGGTTTCTTGATTGGACAAGCCTCAAGGGAAGTAAGGATAAAGAATAGAAGACTCCAGTTACGGTTTACTGTTGCGGACCACAGTTCGGGCTGGCTAATCGCATGACTCACCGGCAGCACGGCCCAACGGTCGTACTAATGCCCTTCTGCATGCTTATGTATGGCGAGTCCTTCTTGCCACCGTGCAGCGGCCGGCGCTCCGAGGTCGTCAAAGGCGGGGTGAGCGTGGGAGGCAAGGCAAGCGATGGCAGGTGACAGCGCCGATCACGGGCTTTCCGAATTTACGAGTACTTTAGTAATCGTTTATGACACACCTGACAAGGGGTTTTCGCATCGTTCTCGCCACCCTTCATCTTTCTAGATTGTAATGAAATTAGCGAATTTCGTTACATCTGTTTTGAAGTCTTTTTTCAAATGGGTAACAAATTTTGTATTGGCGTTAGGGGCAGTGCTGTTTCGTAAGCACAGACGCGTAAACGGCCGCCGTTTCTGTCATTCCCTCTCGCCAACCGTTTGTCAAATTGTCCGCGTATGATCGTCGGGCCGGCAATGTGCGGTTATCTCGCACGATTGTCAAGGGCTGTATTCGAGAGGATTATCTATTCACGTGACCGCGTACAGTACACTTCAATTGTGCTTGCCTAGTTATACACTGAAGATACGAGCACGGTGAGGCGCTCGGTATTGGTGAAATGCCGATTTAGGAGATATCTTCCCAGGCGCGTGCTGCGCGCCGTGTCTTTGAAACCGCTCCACCATCGCCATCCACCGCTCGATGCGTCGCCGCTTCCCACCTCCCTCTTTGCTCGTCCCACCGTCTCCTTCCGACAAGCGAGGGTCGTTATACGTTTTCTCGGAGGATTCGGGCCAAGTCTTCAAAATCGGTCGCACGAATTGCCCGCCGAGGCGGAAGGAGGAATGGGCGCGGCAGTGCAAGCCGGCGGCCCAGCAATGGATGTTCCACTGGCGCGTACCATACGCCAAGAAGTTCGGTGCGTGCTGCTTTGTCGTCGTTCGCCGTTTACGTTGCTCGACAGAAGCCCTTGTGCACGCCCATTTCAAATACCACGGTGCTTGGCTGCGTCCCTCGCGCTGTCGCCACTGTCGCGTCAAGCATAGAGAAAAATTCGGCGCCGGATTGTGTGGAGGTCGTAACGAGGTGATTCGGGTGGTGGAAGATTATTTGGGTCAGCTGGGATGGGATGTAATGCGGTATGTGCCAGTTTCGGTTTTGTTTTTATGTGATCCAACGCGTTGCAGCACCGACGACCCTTGATGCTAACCGACTACATTTGTATTTCGCTATGCTAACTTCTCGCTGGTTCGTATTGTCGGCCAACAGCCTTGGAAGAGCGCATTATATTTCATTTACACGCCCCTGCTGCACTTACATGATCTTAGGCGAGGTTCTTAGTCCAGATCGTTGAGGAGATAGGGGCCGTAGTCCGTGTAAACATGAATGTAGTAGTCGCAGGCATGAATGTAGTAGTCGAGAATAAATATATGTATCCCGATGCTATCAGATAAGCAGCTTTTTACACAACGCCTCGTTGTTATCCGTTTTTTATTTTATGTATTCATTTTTGGCACACCAAGGCACAACTCTTACATCCGGACGCGTCTTTCCTGCTAACATCGCGTTCATTTATCGCCAACCGTACGATCTACGGCGCTTGGTGATCTTTCCTCCGCTGTGCTAGGAAGGGGAAATTGCTTGTTTGCATTGCTTGCTTGTATTTTGACGGCTAGGAACGGATCTGATGAGTACTTTCTTTTATTTAGAGTATAAAGGCCAATGATCTAATGAACATGATTGTATACCGACTATATGATGTACGGCGCTACATGGCATTTCCCCAGCCGTGCTAAGAAGGGGAAATCGTTTGTTCGTTTGCTTGCATTTTTATCGCTAGGAACGGATCTGAGTCCCTTTTTTATTTATTTTTGGGAGCACGAATGCCAACGATCTAAAGAACACTCTACTTGCGATGTGTACCAGCAGCAAGCTTCCTAACGGATGCGATTATTCACATGACCACGTAAGGTCCTTTTCCGTTATGTTTACAAAGGACACCGCTTTATGCGCCTTCTGCGATGCTTGGCAGTTCCTCCGTTGAGATATAAAGGTGAAGCACTTCATTTACTATACGCGCACATAACGTGTCGGATACCTAACGGATCTGATGAACACTTCATGTACATTGGTTACTTCCGCTCTTCAGCTCTTGCCATCCACGTCCATGCTCGCCGAGGGTGCCTTCTTCTTCTGCGCAGCGTTTCCGGTGCCAGACCCTACTTTGGCTGCACTGGACGCTGTGCCATTCGTGGCTGACGAGGGCTTGGCGACCGCCTTTGCTTTGGCCTGCTTGCGAGGCTGAACCCTGGTCTCAAATACTCGACCGGCTAGAGGGTTTGCGTTCAATCTGATATGTTTCCATTTGCGCTCGCTCGCAGTGCCGTCCAAATTGTTTTGCCTTTTTAGGGAGCTTTTGTACATATCAAGCTGACGTTCCTTT